>CM060172.1:69492259-69937259 GCA_030549775.1 Tamarix chinensis
TTTTTCAGTAGTAAATTTGGGGGTGTTACACTATGTGTAGCCTTTAAAAAGCTAACCCACTTCTTCTTTCCAAACACATGGTGCTCAAAGAAATCCATAGTACATGTACTCTACCCATCCAGTAACCCTCTCTTGGAGAGTTAAGTTATGCCTTTGACACTTATGTGTCCAAGTCGCATATGCCAAATTCTAGTAACATCTGAGTCAGACATACTAGATGATGTTACCACAGCTACTCCCTCAATAGTGGGACTAACAAGCTCATATAGTATCTTAACCCTCTTGCCTTTCATTGCAACAAGAGCACCTCTAGTAATCCTCATTGTGTCATTCTCGATCACACAATGATATCTATTACAATCCAAGGAACTCAATGAAATCAAGTTCTTGGTCATCTTAGGGACATGTTAAACATTATACAATATTTTGACCACGCTATCATGCATCTTCACCGACTCCTCTAATCCCAGTAACTTTGCATGCAGCATTATTACCCATTAGAACTACTCCACCTCAATCTGTCTCATGAGTCTGGAACCAGTTCTTGTTGGGATAAATATGGTAAAAGCATCTAGAGTCAAAGATCCACCTATCCATAATCTTGGTCTGACTATCAATGGAAGTCAACACATCATCATCATTATCATATTGGGCTATAGCAGCATCATCCTTTGTGCCAGATGATCCCCCAGATTTATCTCCAAATTTCCTATTAGGAAAAAAATTCTTGATATGGCCCTTCTTGTGACATCCATAGCACATGATATTATTGGATACGTTATTCCTCGACTTTGACTTGGAATTCTTCTTCTTCTCATCAGAATGTCGTTCCTGAGTTCTACCCCTAACTACAAGTCCCTCACCATGTGAGTCACTAGAACCAACTCCGGTCAACTGATTCCCGCTATAGCAGGGTAGTCTTGACATCATCAAGAACTAACTCATCATCCTTCTTTTACAGTATGGTCTCACGAAAATATTTGTAATCAGCAGGCAAAGAACACAACAATGTAATAGCAAGATCTTCATCCTATAATTTGACATCTATATTCCTCAAAGTCAAATCCATAATTATAGGGTCAAATTCATCAAGATAAGATTTTAGGGATTGTCCCTTACCCAATTTCAACTCCTGTAATTTGCTCTTCAATAACAAATGATTTGTCACTGATTTCATCATATATAGAGACACTATCTTGAGCCATAGGGATGACGTCGTTGTTTCTTTATCCATTTCGTGCAAGACCTCATTAGACAAACACAACTATATGGTGGAAAGGACCTTTTGATATATCTCCTCAAATTTATCATCTGTCATCGAAGTAGGCTTCTTTGAATTCCCGAGTAATGCCTTCTCCAATCCATTCTGAATCAGGATTTTCTTCATCTTCAACTTCCATAAGCCGAAGTTCACAGACTAATCAAACTTCTCTATATCAAATTTTGTAGACATCCTGAACACGAACATTGTGCTTTGATACCAATTTTTTGGGGATTGATACCAATTCAAAAAAAAATAAGATCTAATTGGAATCAATTAGAATACATAAGAATTGATAAGAAAAGAATACTCAAGAACATAGATTAGGGAAACATATGATCTTATTGATGTAAAGTAATTGTGATTACAAAGAGAATCAAATAAATCATCACCTAAATCACTCAATTCACCAAGAAATTACAAGATAACTCAAGAGGAGAGAAGAGGACGGTGTTATGCTGATTATGGTTCTAATCGCATGGTATTTATACTAAACATGGGGCCTCGTATTTTTTTTAGCTTTGACAGTATTCAATATTTTGGCCACAACTTCTTCGTTTGACCTCCAATCAAACTGATTATTGATGTGTTGGAAATCTAACAAAAAGATCTACAACTTCATGTTCAACACTTTTCCATATTCTAATTGAATCAAGGTCAAATATTCACATACTTCTAGAATATCTCACAATTCTCCTCCAAATTCCTCTGAAATTAGCGATGTAAATGGGGCAGGTTTGGGAAGGGCATATCCGTACATGTATCTATACCCGATAAATACATACCCATATCCAAATGGGTATCCGCTAAAACAACTATATCCATATCCATTGGATATCCGTTTACCCATTAATGGATATTATCTAGCGGATAAATCCATTACCCGACGGATAAACCCATTTAGAGTTAAGCCAAATGATAATTTTAACCTTAATTTATACTATATTTATTTTAAAATTAAGGGTAAAGGGGTAATTATATATCGGGTAAATGGATATGGATATGGATATGGATATGGATATGGGTATGGTTACGAGTATGGGTATAGATATCCCTTACCCGTATTCGTACTCAAATCCAATGGATATTTTTTTCATCCTCCATATCCATATCTATATCCGTTTAAGTATCCATTGGATAAAATCCATCAGGTTTTAGGTAAAATCTGCCCCATTTACATCCCTATCCAAAATACTTCACACACCAATCCAAACTATTGTGTACACCAAATATGAGTCACAAACTCACACCATTGAAGTATAGAAACGATTCAAGAAAAAATAGCAGAATCTAATATTCAATATCACAAATATTGGAAATGAAATTGAAGGAGGGGAGAATTGAGAAGGAGCTTACAACAATAACAGAATATCTGAGGCTGACTTTGGAGTCTCAAAAAACTCCACCAAGCAAACACCGGTGAACGAGGTATGTTACCACTATAACAAATAGGGATCACATCCAAGAAGAATACACTTTTCTTACATGCACACCAATTGTTTGAGGAAATATTGTAGACAAAATCGAACCATAACTAGAAAATCTGATCCTCCATTTATTCAAACACTTCGCTCTCAATGTTTTGCTTATTCTATATTGTTGAAATTTTGTGGTGTGTTTTGCCATGAGAGAGTAAGAGATAGAGCCGACAATGGATGGTATGGACAACTACCGTATATAGAAGTAACAGAAGTGGTGGCGGACTCAAACACATACACTAAGGTTTGATTGTTGACTTGATCACACAACTCGGAATTGTTTTCAATCCAAAGTCAAAGCTAAAAATCTAGAGGGTAAGTCATAGTGATTTTTTGGGCCTCTAAATTAAATCTTATGTGATTAGGTGTTTTAGGTTTCGATGGTTGTCCTCTAGATATATGGAAATTCTGATAAAGTCTACTGACTTACGAAGTCAGCAAACTTTATCTCCTGATATCTCTTAACAATATAAGTACCAAATTCTTTCTCTTGACTTGTTAATCTTTAGTTCCATGTATATAGGCATTTAGTTGTACCTATTTACTAGTTGATGATGTATTTCTTAACTGATTACTTTATATAAGCAATTAAGTCTACTCCAAGTGGATCAAAGAGAGATCACACAAACCTCATTCTCTTTCATGGTATCAGAGCTTGAAAGACTAGCAGTCCTCATCCTTTCATTTTTTCAATATGACATCTATCGCAAATACAAAAAATACAATCCCTTCCATCTCCATCAAACTTTCCAAGAAAAGCTATGATACTTGGGCCCCTATTGCCAAAAAAATTTATTGTTACTTATGATTTAGAAATTGTTATCAACGAAGAAGCAAAAGCTCCTAAAAAATATTTATCTACCGGTGATAGGGAAGTCACTGGACAACGTACTAGTAATTCTCTCTTTACCAACTGGATAAAGAAGTACATTATAGCATGCATGTGACTCAAAATCAGTATGATAGAAGCTACCCTTCCATTGGTGGAAAAATTAGAAACATCTCATGAAGTTTGGGTGAAGCTTGGGACCATGTTTAAATCACAAAATTGTACCAGGGGGATGCGTCTTCGAAAATTGCTCACTACCGAGTATTCTTGATTATGTTCAAAAGAAAAAATCTTATGCAGATGGATTGGCTACTATTGGAACAAAATTTTCAAATCAAGAATTAGTTCAGCATATCCTCAATAGAATTATTTTGAGGTATTTAGAATTTAATTCAGCTCTCAGTGTTTTCTCTTTAGATAATCCTACTTCTATGGACTCTTTGTTGGGATTACTACTTGATGAGTAGGAACACTTGAATACAGAAGAAAAAAAGTAGGTAATTCATGAAGCCTATGCCACTAGCTCTCATCATGGAGGAAACAACAATAACAGAAGCTTTAACATGTATCAGGAAAATTCCAATCGGTATCCTAATCAAACTCGAAGCCATGGAAACAATATGGGGGAGAAAAAAAATCATTAATATGGATAGAATAAGTATGGAAACAATAGCTTCAATAATGGAAATAATAGCTATCACAACAAAGGCAAAGGTGTTTTTGTCTATTAGAATTGTAACAAAAAAGGACATACTGCTAGAGAGTGTTATCACAAATTTGATCGTGCATACTCAATAGAGAGTCCACATAAGTTCTTTGCCATGATAGCTTCTCCAACGAATAATGCGGTCGAACCTAGTTGATTGATGATTCAGGAGCATCAGCTCATCTTAGTTCAGATCTCAACAATTTGAGTGTTTACTCTTATAATCAGGGAGATGATCAAGTCCGTATAGGAAATGGTAAGCTTCTTGCAATCAATAATATTGGCACAAACTCCCTTTACACCTCTAATCACAAGTTTGTCCTTCATAATGCTCTACATGTTCCTTGCCATCTATCACTAAAAACCTATTAAGCATTTTCCAATTCAATTGTGAGAATGATGTTTCTATGGAATTTTATCCTAACACATATGTTGTTAAGGATTTTAGGGAAAAGTTCCATTGAGAGGGACCTTTATCGAGGTGTCTATAAGTTGCCATCAACTCTTCCATCCGCAAATTTTACTAAGCCATCATTGTCTCCTACCATATTCTCTTCTACTTTTGTTGGTGAAAGAACATTCGAATTTGGTTGGCACAATAGGTTAGGACATCCTAATGATAAGAAAGTTTAGAAGATGATTTTTTAGTTTTCTTTACCTATTGTTATGACAAAGAGCAGTCCTTTGTGGTTCTTTTCAACCAAAAAAATGTCAAAAGACTTCATTTTTCTTCCTCTCATCGTAGAACTCTAACGCCCTTTGAACTTGTTTATAAGGATGTTTGAGGGCCTACTCCCATCACTTTAGTTAGTGGTTTCCATTATTTTGTCCAATTTCTAGATGATTATACCAAATACATTTGGATTTTTCTTTTGTGTAGTCATGATGAAGTTTTCACTATCTTTAAACATTCTATATCATGACTCAAACTCAATTTGGATACAAAATGAAACACTTACAAACTGATGAGGTTGGTGAATATATAAAATTTACCAATTTTTTATCTGACCATGGGGTTCAACATCGATTATCTTGTCCTCACACTCTTGAACAAAGTGGTGCCCCTAAGCATCATCATAAAGACATTATATCCAAATGATTAGCTATTCTAGCTCATGCTTCTCTTCCTATTACATATTGGGATTATGCGTTTCCCACCACCGTCTATCTTATTAACTGCACCATTACTCCTCTTCTTGATTTTAAATCTCCCTATGAGTGTCTCTACTATCGTACTCTAGAATACAAATTACTTAAAACATTTGGATGTCTTTTTTATCCCTTTATTCATTCCTATATTACTCATAAGCTAGAATATCATTCTAAACCATGTGTCTTTCTCGGGTATAGCTCGAAAAATAAATCCTATATTTGCCTTCATATTCAAATCGATCGGCTTTACATTGCTTGACATGTGGTTTTTGACAAGAATATATTCCCTTTCAAGTCTCTTCCTAATCTCTCTACCAATCCTTTGTGTGATCCTGCTTCTGGAGTAGTGTTACAATTACTTCATGATGCCTTCACTTCTTCAATTTATACCTTCTCTAATTTTCCCACGGTAATCTCTACATTTGTCCCATGCACCCACTATATCATCATCATCATCTTCTATTTGTCCCATGTCACATAAAGCATCTCCAACTTCCTCCTCCACACACCCTCCTACACCAACTCACCCAACTTCTATCTCTACTCTTTCTTCGTAGTAGCTGCCTCCCATATTAAATCATTTATGCTCTACACACACGTCCACATATCCTATGTTCTCCCAACCTTGCACTATTTCCCCCTCAATAGCTGCCTCCCGTATTAAATCATTTACACCCTACAAACACATCTACACATCCTATAATCACCCGAGATCTCACTAATAACCTCAAGCCCAAAGCTCTTTTAGCTACTAAATATCCTCTACCCTATGATTCATTTGCATATTTTTAGCCTATCACATATAAAAAAAGCCTCACAATATCCTGAATGGCATGTTGCCATAGAACATGAATATCAAGATCTTATCTCTAAAAATACCTAAATCTTAATACCCCCACCCCTGGTGCTAATATAATTGGTTGCAAGTGGATTTACAAGGTTAAAAGAAAGGTTAATAGAACAATAGAATGTTACAAAGCTCGGTTAGTCATACAAGGTAACCATCAACAACTTGGTGTTGATTTCTATGACACCTTTAGCCTACTGGTTAAACCTGCTACAAATCACTTGGTTCTTGCTCTTATTGTATCATATGGATGGAATATTCATAGGCTTGATGTAATTTTTTTTTACATTGTGATTTACATAAATGTGTATATATGCATCAAACCCCTAGTTATCATCATACACCATGTATATCACCGTCTTAAAGCTCTTAGGAATATGCTAATTTACCATGTATATCACCATGCATCAAACCCCTAGTTATCATCATAAATGAGTTTTTGAGTGTACTTCTCAGCTTACATGTTTTGAGGTGAAGCTGGGCGCATGAGTGAGCATATGTTGGTGGCAAGCAATGATGATTTTCAATGTTTGCACGCTATTTTATAATATTTTTCTCATTTGCATATGAACACAATGGTTATTATCAATTTATTTGTTGAATTAGTGGATGGTATGGTGTTGCAAGCTCTTGATATTAGTAAATTGTTCTGTATTATTTTGCAATTTGCATGAATTCAGGCTTCCATTATAACTGATTCAGCACGTCCATTTGTAATTTTCTACAAGTTTTTGAAGGCATTATTCTTTGTTAGTTTCACCTAAGGTACATGAGGGTCTTAATGTTTCAGACTATGCTTGATACATTGTCCCACTAATTTGTTTGCTAGCATTTTGATTATCTCTAATGGTCAATTTGGTTGTACTAGAACTGGAAGTATTTTTCTTCCTTCAGTAGCACATCTTACGAGTTATTGTAGAGGTATGATACTCTAATGATATTAAAAACTAAACCTAATATCTCTTTTTATCTAAAATGTGAAGATATTTGATTGAGATGAATTACACTTTGACAATAGTTAGCTAAGGGAATAGGGTTTTGGATTCCTAAACTACATTACAATTATACAATCATTAATGTATTTCACCAAGCTCAATGAAGCATTTTTGTGTGTGTGGTGAGTGCATTCGTTAAAAGGTAGTGGAATTTTATACCTCAATGTTGAAAGGCTTGGATTTAGCATTCAAGGCTTTTTATCTTTCGACATTATGCTTCCATCTTACAACTTTCAGCTCAAGGGTATTTTGTTGTCATGGTTATACTTATGTTATGTTGGTCTTTTTATTGCCATTGAGGAGACAATGATAAAAGTTAGCATCGAGTCTAAAGTTACTTTCTCTATGTACCTTTTGTTGAGGATAGACAACAATAGGTATTTTTCTAGGCACATTCGAGCCTTTCTTAGGACAATTTTGGCAAGATAGCGAAAAAATGTTTTTAGGCACTTTCTATTGTGATGAAAGGGTAAAATTTTGTCAAGTGCATGGATCATTAAGTTGGTTTGTGGGGTTTAGATGGTAAAGCTTCATAGTTACATGTAAATTATTAACACCCTCAAGAAAAACAGTTGTTTTGAATGGTACTTGATTACAATTGTTGTTTCACTTAACTGCCATCATAAAACAACACAAATGCCATTTGTCTTCATTATCTCATGATGTAGTTTGATTTAGACCTACAAATATTCATCAAGCTTCATTTTAAGAAAAAAGTAAACTATTGCATTTTTGGGAATTTACCTATTGATACAGACGATAGTTATTTATTAGTTTTGCTTCTATAGTCATGTTGTATCGATTATATATCGATTAGATTATCATCTAATATGTATTTTATTATTTTTTTTTTAGAATATTTGATAAAGTTGTATGTTTTATGGTAATAATTTTAAATTGCCTGTTTTACTATGCTTCTCAAAAGATTTTGGCTTCATGTTTAACTTACATGATGCTTTTTTAGAGCACTAAATTGCACATCTCAATGCAAGTTCAAAGTGGCAGATGGCTTACATGTTTTTAAGAAGGGGGAGCTTTTCTTTTGTTATTATAAAGCGGCCACTAGTCATAAGTTTCTTTTACTTTGCTTGGTTGATCAACCGAGTGCAAGGTAATGAATGAGTATTTTGATGTGGCATTTTCTATCTTGATGCATTATCAAATCCATGTATTGAATTGCATTTTGATCTTAAAAGAATGGTTTAAAAACTCTTGAGATTACAATATAGAATGGTTTGAATGCTCTAATATAATATTCTCGTAATTAATGTTAATATCCATCTAATATTAATATAACACTATTAGTTATTAAATTATTTATACCTAGAAATATCATATTTACATTATGAATTATTATCACTATTAACACAAATAATATCATTGTATTTTCTCCTCAAAAAATCATTTTATTTTCAAAATATAGTTTTCCAATGAATATAGTTACTAAATATTTTAATATCTATTACATTTTATGTATATGATTTATTAGGACAACATCATATATTACATATTTATTGTAATTTTTTCCAATTTATAGAATAAGTATAATCACTCATGAAATAAAAAGAATTACAAAACACAAAAAAAGGAGGAACAATAAAATTTCATTTACACTATGAAACTCTTCATTGAGAACAAGTATTCGGAAATTTTTAGTAATTATTATACTTTAGAAGTGCTACAATATATTATATGATTATTTATCATATTTTTTCTATTTTCATAATTTAAAATTATGTAAGTTTATTTTTCCAATTTTAAAAAATGATTTTTTACTCAATGAAATTTCTACTTAGGCACTTAATAATGGTTTTTTTAATGATAAATTATTTTACTATCTCCCATTACACTAATGCACAATTAATTTACATAATTTAAAATCATAATATAATAAAAAATTATTTATAAGTGTACTTTATTTTCATCCATTTGAATATTGTGATGTGAATTTAATCAAATAATATGATATTATATATTATAGTTTTGAGGTATTTTCTATTTATATTTTTTTTTTTATTTTAAAAAAAGTATTCTTAATTATAAAATTAATGGGACAATCTATTTTAATATTGTTGTTTTTTTATAATGCTTAGCTTTTCCTTTGTTATCTAATGATTAGTTACATCTCAAATTAATGTTGTTATAATATAGTTAATAATATGAATCATCACAACTGTTTTTATAGTGCATATAACAGTCAACAAATAAGCCGCTATCTTAGATTCCATCCCACACACTCCACCATTTGGATTGTAGGATACTCTCAATATCGGTAATTTATCTCCAATTAGGGCTTCTTGATGGCACATTAACCACATAATTATTTTGTGTCTTGGTTTCCCATCATGGTCTAGGATAATAAAGGTTCGTGGCTTAACTTTCTCATACAACTTCAACATACTAATCTTTCAAGCTATTTCACTTTCATAGCTTATAAGATGTAGCAGCAATGAGCTCTAGAGATTCATGATATTCTTATATATCTATAAGTGGTGTTGTTTACAACCACATTGCTTAATAGACATCCCTTTAATACCTCACAAATCAAATTTATCCAAAGACTTTCTATAACATTATCAATTTTCTCAACTTAAAAAAATTTAACAATATGTAGACACTAATGAAAATCAAAATCGAAGAATTTTACCATTATATCTAACATTAAAAAGGTGTAGTCATTTATCTAATTCATGCTTGATGCGAGGGTTAAACCTCAACAAAACCATGCAAAAACATAAGAGATGATGCAAGTGAGAGACATACAATATGATAATAATGAAGTTTTGAGGAAAAAAATACAACTCCAAGAGTAGGGGAGTAAGAAAGAGGTTAAAACCAATAAGAAACAAAAGTACCCAAACAATAGGCAAAAATTCTATGCCACCTAGCCTAACTCCCTCAAACCAAAATAAATTTCCAAGCATGGATAGCTACTAACCTAGATTAAGCTAATAAAACCTACAAATCAACATCATCTAGCTATCGGATAAGCAGTGACCATAAATAGTATCATCGGTATAGTAAAGTACAAGTAAAATAATTTTATCCTATTATATGGAAGGGCTCATGCCACATATAAAGATCACACAATAACATGGCCTATGAACATGCTTAAAACACTTAAGCATAGCATAACAATAATGCATAATAAATAATATATCTAAAATAAGAATCATCCATATTATTATCATACAACATGTGACCACATAATCCAATTATTTAAGATATTCAAAAAGCCACACCTAATTCTCTACCATGGACAAAAGGTATAGAATCATACAACTGAGTATTTTATAGTGATTACAGTACACATCCAAAGCATCAAGTTCTTCCAAAATGAGTGTTTAGGTGATAACATCAAATGTTAAAAAAAATATAAACCCACCAATCATGGCATATGCTCTACAAGCCTCAACCTTGTAGAGCACCAATGTTATGATATTCTACCATGATATTAATCCTAATCCTTAGGATATGTGCATATCCTTCATAGAATACAGCCTTATAGAATAGGAAGGGTTATAAGTGAAAATATAAATACTGCAGGGGCAAAAAGCCCACTAACTTCTGGTTGGCTACCCCAAGAAATGGAGAAATAAACTCGAACATACTCTTATTATCATATTAGTTTTTTACAAGTGATAACACAAATACACTCCAAATTCCACCTATTAATCCATTTGGGTGTTTAAGGGATAACACTGAATACAAACCAAGACAATAAACTACAAAATTAATCAATTTTTAACATTTCTTTGAATTCAATTATTCAAGGTCAGTATCATAATTGATGCCAACTACTAATTCCAAAGCTTCGTCAAACTACATGGGTCAAATCTTAAAAATATCACACACTATCTCAAGAGACCAACTGGCTGATTTCACAAACTATTAGATTAGTTTGGAACTGACAATAGAACATGGATTAAATATATTAGAGAAACTAGTTAACAAGTTTAAGTGTAACCAATTAACTACTTAAGCCTTCAACTAGTTAATTGGTGTAGGGTCGAAAGCAACATTATAAGGATTATCTTAATTAGTTGATTGGTTTCTTCCCTACCAATTCATTGATTTTATTGGGAAACACATATACATAATCATACAATTTGACTTAAATAACTTCTAATCTAAACTATCAATTTTAGCAAGCTTCCAAACTATGAAAAATCAGGTAAAAACATGCTCAACCCATTGGATAAATGGGTCATGCTCAGGGTTAAATTAAAGCAACACTACTCAAGTTACTTCATTGAAGCTCATCCCAAGGCCATAACGGCTAAATCATACTCAATATCTCATGATACTTATCGTATTCATGCTCACACTTCCAATAACATAAGTACATGCTAAACATGCTCATAAATAACATCACTCATACTAAAACACAAGAGTTGGGTCTGAACATACATACATTATCAAGATAGCATTTCTCGACCTTAAAGTTTCAAAACACAAATACCATGCTTATGATTTACATCAATATCAAGATTTAATGGGAAGGCCATAATGATCATATGTTAATCAAATGATCGAAACATGATGTATAATATTATCATGTTTAGATCATGGATTTAGATGAACATATCATGCTCAGTCACCCAAAACTTTCTTTAATCATGTCTCGAGGGCCTCCAACTTACACATATTATCCATTTTTATACTCAAGTTCAACAATATTCTATAACTCATGCTTAAAGAAGAAACATGCCTAAAATCATGGTAAAAAAACTATGTTAACAATCAAACTTTAACCCACAGTATAAGGTAGATTTGACTTACCTTAAAGCAAGTCTTCTAACAACTAAGAAGTACTCCTAACTTGATGGTCAACTACCATGAACTCTTGATAACCTTAAGAAATCAAGAACCCAATATCAATAAAAAAAATGCATCACAATTAATGTAAAATAAGGAAAATCATTTTCAATCAACCACCTCCCAAAATGGTGGACATCCAAAAGGAGTAAAACCTATAAATATTCAATCTACTCTAAACTTCTATCCTCCTTTGTTTAGAGAAAACAAAGAAGAATGAAAATAACGATGAATAAGAAGAAGATCAAACTACAATGGAAGCTCAACAATGGAGAAGGAAAAGGGATAGGAGCCCCGAGATGCAAGAAGAAAAGAATGGAGAAAACTCTTCAACACTTTGCAAATTTTGCTTGAAGGAAAATGAGAGAACATGAGGGAGTGTATGTTATGAAGATGAGGTCATATATTGAAGGCCCCCACAACTAGGGCTGTGCAAAAAAACCGGAATCCGAAAAATCAATCCGGTATCCGAAAAAATCGATCCAAAATTTTGGATATCCAATCCGATTTTATAGTGGATAATCCGATCCGCCAAAAATATCCAGTTTTAAGAATAAGCCAGTTATATTTAGGTATAATTTAATTAATAATCTATTTTTTTCTTTCAATCTTCAAGTTTGGATCATTTTTTTTACTATAGTACATAAGTCCAAAAATAATTTACTAAACTAAAGTCTAAAATAAACATCCACACTCTACAAACAGTCAAATAGGTCACGGTCCACACACACGCAAGCACCCCAAAAAAAACTCCTAAATTTGTTGAATCTCTTAGCTTAGGTCGTTCAACAGTTCTTGTGCATCATTGTTCATAAATCTTGATCACTAATTTTTGTAGATATGATTAATCATGTATTATATCTTTTTGTATGCATGTTGAATAATGAAACAAGTGTTTCTGTAGAAAAAAAAATAGTTTTAGATTATGTATGTAAATTTAATAATCAGATATTTTTTTCAATAATCAGATATATCTGAAATCCGATCCGATATTTTGGATATCTGATGTTTTGAATATCCGGAGTATTCGAATGCGGATTCGGATATAGAATATCGAATATCCGGTCAGATCCGATATCCAAAAAAAATATCTATTCGGATACGGATATCCGACAATGCACACCCCTACCCACAACCCTCTTAGTCAACATAAGGGAGGATAGGAAAGAGAAGAGAGAGTAGCCAAATGAGGGGGTAGTGGAGTGTGTAGTACAAGCTTAAGGAGACAAAATGATGAAGTGTGGGTGGGATTGAAAAATTCAGAGCCAAGATCAAATGATGGGGTAGGCAACAAAAGTTTCTACAACCAATTCCTATTAATGGAGGAGTGAGGAAATGGATTGAGAAGATGATTGGTGAGAAAATTAATTCAAAAGGTATTTTTGAAGAGTTTAGTAAAATAACATGAACTAATGATTAGAATATTATAAAAATTATCCCAATATACTACAACATATTTGGTGAAAATTTGAGACAAATTAAGAAAAATATTTGAGCATTCAACAAAATAAGTTGGTTAAAAACTAATCAATTGATTTCACTAATTTAGTTTTCCTAACCAACTAAATGGTTCTTTTAAGATAAGAATATAAATGTAAGAATAAACTAATTAATTAATTTTGAGGAGTAATCAACTAATCTACCTAAAACTTGCATTTTTTCGCCCCTTCTCAAGCTCTTCTCAAAACTAAATTAGGTGTCGTTTGGTATTACTTATTTTTAATTATTACCTTTAGATAAAAACTACTTTTATAAATCTACTTTTTTAAAAATACTTTAACAAGTAAAATATATATTTGTTTTTACTTTTGTTATATAAGTAATTAATAATATAAAAAAATTATTTATTGTACTTTATTAGTATTTGATCTTTATTTTTCTTCAAATTTACTTTTCATTTTTCATCTTTAATTTTTATCTTCCTATATATATCTTTTGATAATAATTATTATTATATAAATTCTATAATATTAAATATTAAAAATCATATGAAATATATGTAACACCCCGAGTCAACACGACCACACGGGGGCTACCTTGGGGCACTTTCGGATTGATCGGCTGACCCCACAGATCAACATGAGTCATTTCAGCACGCTTTGTCCTCACTCACGTGCTTCCCGAGAAATTTTTATAAAATTTCCGAAACTTCCTAGGATGTCATCTATCCTAAAATTGCTCCACGGCCAGCACGCTTAACTGTGAAGTTCTTAGGACGGAATCACCAAAAAATGGTATACCATGTTGGTATAAGTAGCCAAATCAATCCTTATAACACTCCATTCAAATTGAGGTATTACAATATATATATAAAGTACTAAAAATTATAAAATATTTTTATTCCAATTATCCATCTATTCAAAAGATACCAAGTTGAATCCCTCATCCTCCGTGGCTGCCACCCTTTACCTAGCCGTCGATGCTTCACGGCCACACCTTCGAACCCTAAATTCTCTCTCCCATTAAATCCGTTCTCAACTCCCCTCTTAGATTCCAATGTAAGTTGACCAAACCCAAGCTATTATTCTTTTTCGCCGTCATGAAGCAAGTTGCAAAGAGGTTGAATTCACGAGCAACCGCTCGCATCCACTCCTCGTGGTCACACCCTTTACCTAGCCGTCGATGCTTCACAGCCACACCTTCGAACCCTAAATTCTCTCTCCCATTAAATCCGTTCCCAACTCCCCTCTTAGATTCCAATGTAATTTGACCAAACCCAAGCTATTATTCTTTTTCGCCGTCATGAAGCAAGTTGCAAAAAGGTTGAATTCAGGAGCAACCACTCGCATCCACTCCTCGTGGTCCGTTTCTTTGTACAAAAGAAGAATGGCCACTAGACTTCCAATAAAGGGGAATTCTATAAATGCATCAACCTGCAAATAAATTAATATTATCCGTGCTTGTCTCAAGTATTTTCTTCATTTGAATTCATCTTTATAATTAATTTCAATACCTATAAGGCTAACATTATTGTAATGTACATACCGTGTAGAATTTAATGCTCTTTTTCACCATTGCTCATGCCAAAAAAGTTGACAAATAAAGACAAATTGAGCGTGGAATTTGCATGAAACTTAAAGAACTTTAAATTAAAGTCGCCGGAGAAATTAAATTATAATATCAATATAATTACTAGCAAAACTATCTTTTTGGAGCCGCAAACTCTGTTTCCGCCGTAAAGCTTGCAGTCTTTCAGGTTAACATCTAACAATGAATGCCCCACTCTGTCGCTTGCTGAAGGTGAAGCAAGCTGAAGCACTACTACTCTGTTATAAACGACTTTTGTTAAAAAAAATACCATGCATAAATTATTTTAAAAGTAGATAAAACTTGTTTTAATTTATTACTTATAGAAGATAATTTTTAATAATTATCTTTTTATAATAATATTTTAGAAATAAAATCAAACTCTTATTTTAATCTATAATTACTTTTAATAATTACTTTTATAAAAAATTACTTATCAAAAATTAAACCAAACAAGCTCCAAAATATTTGAGCTTGGATATTCTTGTCAGACCTTTCACCTGATAACATCATAACTAGAAACCACATGGTTGGAGGATTTATAATAGTGCAATAAAGCAAGAAAAGGGAACTTAGCTGCTAACAGCACAAAATTACAACCAAAACTCAACATCTCTACTATGAGACCAAAGTATCCATGACCAAAAAGGAAAAAAAAAACAGAAGAAAATCTGTAATCATACGAAAAATTCTACATAACGAAACATTTCGCATTCAACCACCTCGAATTAGATGAAACTAATCATCAGCAGCCAAAATTGTCTTCTTGCCTGCACCAGATAAATGCGCCACAAGTTAAGATATGCACGGTACCAACGACAAACACAGTACATAAAACTGTCAAGCGCCACTTGGGGAGCACAAGAATAGATCAGATAATTGTCTTAATAGGAAGGTACAGAAAGCACAAACCTGATGGTGTCATGCTAGGACCTCCACGGCCCCTACCACCACCTCGACCTCTACCACCAAATCGGCCCCCACTGTCCCTTCCTCCACCACGGCCTCTACCACCGAATCGACCCCCACTATCCCTTCCACCAAACCTTCCACCACTTCTTCCACCACTCCTGCCACTTCCTCTCCCACCACTCCAACCACCACCATCATTGCTATCTCCTCGTGGCTTTGCCTCATCCACATACAGAGAATATCCACCAAGATCAGATCCATTGAGTTCCAACGCATTGTTCAAGCTATCACTGTCCAGGAAGTCTATGTACGCAATCCTGCAGTCCAAATGAAACTGGAGATCAACAAAAACTGGCAAACACATCAAGCAACAAGCCAGAATGCAGGCATCAATAACAAGTCAGCATTTTGCGCCACATATAATTAAGACTGTAAATGACCTCAGCAAGTTTGGTATTCGACTCAGCTCAGGCTCTCTCAGCTCATTAAAAGCTCAATTTGGCTCATTTTTTTAGTTAAATAAGCCGAACTCGAACCCAAAAAAGTGAGGCTCGGTTCATTTTTTAGCTTTAGCTCATGAGCTCAGCTCGTTTAAAGCTCGACTCGCCTCGTTTGTTTAGTTAAATGAGCCGAATTCAAACCTTATTTTAGACTCATTTACTCAAAAGAGTTAGGCCTGAGCCAGGGTATTCTGCTAGGCTCATTTACATACATGAAATATCTCGAGGACATCACCGCCAACATTTGGCTGTGTACAAAAAAAGTGCCTTCAGCCATGGAAGATAGGCTCACGTCTTTTTGGGGGGGGGGGGGGGTTGGGTCAACATGATTTTTACTTCTATATACTAGCAGCCAAACAGACCAAGATAACCTACACACTATTGCACCCCAATAAAGCTAAAACAAAGTACACCAGGCTCGCATTTAGGCCAACTACAAGAATCCAATTAAGAACTTCAAGGACGGTAAATATATGAGACAAGGAAATTTGATTAGGCTATGTCAATGTTTATCATTGTACTAGTTTTGCTAATCTAATCTGATTATTGTATTTTCATGATTGTTGTAGTGATTACTATTATTATTAGAGATTAGAGATTCTGCAAAAGAATATACGATCAAGTTCATATGAGAAAGCCTATGAAAAATTTAACCTAAGGAGACCATATCCATTTCTAAGGTCCATCATGCCTGATAGTACTGATTAATATGAAAATTCAACATATATGCCTCTCTTGAGTTCAATTCAGTGGAAAACCTTCTCCAAAGTCAACTTCCTTAGAAGGCAAGTCACATGTGCGTCACTGGTAAACCTCTTAACAAAACAAAACTGTTTTGTTTGCTGACAATGATGGTGAAAGGAGGAAAATAAAGTGTCATCCAATAAACATCTCTCAGAATAACTATGAATTGACTTCTGAAGCATTAAAAAAAAATGGCCACAAAGACACCAAATGCAAACACATCTTATAATCTTATCCTTCAATAAACTGCAATGTGGCTGGCTTCCCAAGGTAGGAGAACAGAGAGTTGTGTGTAAACATGCACACAAAACCAAACATATACACATTGTTATAATCAATACATGAGCATCTAGATATTCAGCTTGCAAATTTAGAGAGGAAAAGACAATAGAAAGGGCAAAAAAGAAAAAGAGGGCGGGCACAAGTGCAACCAAATCCCAAACATTCTTATAACCAAGTGGATGAAAATTGAGAAACATTTACCCCTTGATGGCACCAGATTCACGATCTGTCGGAACAGCTAGTCTTGAAATATCTCCACAGCCCCCAAAATGCTTACGCAGAGCATCTTTGATCTGCACAATATTACGATTAACAATGATTTTTTCAGGGACAGAAAGAGCAAAAGATGTTATATAGTAATATTTTATAGTGACCAAGACTTTATACCTCATTCTCCTCCACAGAATTATCAAAACCTCTGACAAATGCAGTCTTGGCTGATGCTTTAGTACCCTTCTGGAATGAGTTGCCCCCTCCAGTACTGCATTCAGCAAGAATTTCAGCCCACAACATGAAAGGAATAGAGAGATATAAAACAGCAAAAATGGGACAATGTAATGTCACTGAACTAGTGTACCTGGGAGTGTATGAACTACGACTACGAGCAATATCAAGTCTTAATGGGCGATCCAACAAAAGCTCACCATTCAAATCTAAGGCCTGGGAATCAAGTTCACATTAAATTTGTTGGCGGGTGGTAATCCAATATTTAAAACAATGATCTTGAGATTACTCAATACCAAGAAAAAAATCAACATTTAAAATCAGTCACGACAAATAACAGAGATCATGTGAAAGGATGTCCAAAAGTGCGATGGAGAAAAGAAGCAACTCAAGGGACATAAGACAGTTGCAAGGATAAAAAACATCCACATTGTAGTAAATCATATGCAGCCATAAAAAAATATAAATGAAATCAAAAGTTACTTTCTCCGCTGCTTCTACTGTAGCAAACTCAACATGGCCAAAGCCCTTGAACTGTCCTTCTGGATCAGAAGCAAGACGCACATCTACCACCACACCAACTTTGCTAAAGAAATTCTCCCTGCACATAAGGAATAACAAGTATGGGTAAACTAAAATTGGATAGATCGTCATCCTATTAGTAGAAATTACTTTAGTTAGTACTTACATATCTTCTCGGGTGACACTGAAACTTAGGTTTCCAGCAAAAATAGTATTTGAGCCTTCAGATTGAGCATTGGTATTGGCAGGGGTTTGGGGCTACACAATAAATCAGAGTATTAAAATCACAAAGTACATAGAAATGGCCCTAGCAGACACCAATTGCTAGAAAAGCTATATAAACACTCACCGCCTTGGTCACTGTTCCAGAAGCAGTTTGCTTGCTTTTAGTCTTTGGAGTAGCAGCATCTATCATCTCTACATCTTTGTCCTGCGAACATCAGCAGGAAAATATCCAAATAATTTAACAGAAGGTATTTCCATAGATTGGATTCCTAAAGTGAATCAAATAATTTAACATGTCAATCACATTAGCAAAGCCACATGTGTGCAAATAAAAAGTCAAGTCCAAGTCCAAAAGTATAAAATTCTTCAAGCAATGTCAACTAGTTGTACAATCACCAACGATGATCAAACTACACTGACAAAGGCATACAATATAAAATCAATATAGAAAAAGGTATCTGTTAAACTGATGCCAACTGCCATGGGTCGCTCCATTTTTTGAGGTGGAGATTCGTGAAACAGAACTCTCACATCGATGCACCTGCCTCCAACCCAGTAAAGGCAAACAATACACAGTACACACACATACACACATGTTACATTGATGCCAAGGGTAACTGCATTTTTTGAGGTCAAGATTCATGAAACATAACAAACGCCTGCCACCAATCTAGTAAAGACCCCAAGGGTGCATGAACCCAGACTTTTTAAGAGAATATACTAATTTAAAGGCATTTGAAATAAACACACGGACACACAATCTACACCAAAATATGATTAAATGTGATATCCAACATAGGTTTTTCCACTACCAAGGATGAGTCATCCAAGTAACAGGATGATTTAATTATTAAAAGGAAATGCAAACCGCAAAGTAAATAAACTAAAAGTAAATTTGATAAAATTAAGTGATCTATGACTTTTTTGGACATTTTACGAAAGAAGTGATGGGTCACACGCACAACTGAATGAATGATTAAGATGAAAATAATATGGTTACTAAACCAGGGACTCAGTTATTATCCATACAATCTCATTTTCTTTCTATAGACATCATTCCATGTATCAATCACACTTCCATATCTTTCATAACAGCCTAATAAAGGACCAGTTTATTTCTTTACAATAAAACCAATTTCTAGATATTGCAGAATTCAATGTTCATATATTTCAAAATATGTTCCCCAAGATTTAGCAGAGAAAAAGAGATTGTTGTTCTGTATAATAAAATTTATCTTTTACATATTACTACAATATATCTTTTATCAAGCTACCCAAGAAAGAACAAAACTTTAGATAATTGGTAGATCTAGCACCCAGCCTGAAACTTTAGCCCACCCTTGCCACACTCTATAGTAGTATGCTCTAAGGGAAAACATACACAATCAAAACCCGTAGTCATCAATATTACACAATAATCAGCATTGGACACAAATAAAGCCAATAGAAAATGATCATTTGAAAAGCCTTTTAACATAAATTCATGAATATATTCTAACCTTCTTTGAGACCTTTGATGGCGCTTCATCTCCACTATCCTCATCACTGTCATCATCAGAGTCGTCATCACTACTTTCTGCTGGCTGAAGGAGAATGCAGAAAAACAAGTAGTAAGCATAGAAAAGAATGATTCAGTATATATACCGTTCAGAGTACCTGGCAACCTTGACAGCACTGGTATGCACCATTAGCCAATAAAAGACTTCAAAGAGAAATGGAAACTTGCTCATAGCAAATTCTAACCTTCGGCTTGTCATCTTCACTTTCACTTTCTTCATCAGAAGAATCATCAGTAACTTTATTGGAATCTGCTGCTGGCTGATGGAGAAGAAAACCAGAGCATATATAAGAGTCAAGAAGATCATGCCTTGAAAGCCTAATTTCAAAATAACCATGGCATGTGTTCCACCTTTGCTTTAATAGTTTTAGATGGTTCATCATCAGAGCTCTCATCAGAGGTTTCCTCCTCACTACTGCTATCATCATTTGCAGCTTTTTCAATAGATTTCTTCACTGCTGCCTACAAAGTTAAGAATACAGAAATTTGATCACAACAGGAAAAGGCATTTATATTAGCACGAACACACAACATATTATTACACAGGGATAAGCTGTGCCCAATTTCAACATGCATAACAAGTGTATTACATTATGATCTATAAATACTGAAGAAAACATAAATTGTAAAACCAAACCAATTTGAATAGGGGGAAAAAATAAGAAAACATAACAAGTGTATTACATTATGATTTATAAATACTGAAGAAAATATAAACTGTAAACCAAACCAAGCTAATCCACACCTTTATCCCACTAAGTGAAGTCCGCTGCATGATTCAATCAGTGTCATAAATAAGCATCAGGCATTTAACCTAACTTCATTTCAATTATTTTCTTGTAGCTGACACGTATTTTCATCATTCTGTTCGATAATTAGCATTATCATATTGACAAATTTGTGTTATAGGGTCTTCCAAGTTGTAATCATCCAATGACACGAGCTGACATGTATTTTCATCATTCTGTTCGATGATTAATATTATCATATTGACAAATTTGTGTTATAGGGTCTTCCAAGTTGTAATCATCCAATGAAGCGACAGAATGTATTTCTTTTCAGTTGATTACGTCATTTCATAAACTAAATTCAATAGTGAAAATGCATAAATTAATGAGAAACCACAAATGCACAAACTGGTTTTCAAAGAGAACAAAACAGGAAAGGTCAAATCTCTTCAGATATCAGTTGCAACAAGAACCAAGAATACAACAATACCAAGCAATAGATTTTAAGCAAGAATCAACATAATAATAATAGTAGCTATAATACAACAAATCAAGTATTTGGGAGGACATTCACCTTCAATACAGGGGCTGTGGAAGCCTGTTTCAATGAAGCAGCAGCTACTTTGGCTGGAGCCTGCAAAGAAAATTTTGTATCAGTCAAGGAAACATTAAAATTAAGCGAACAGAAAAGAAGCAAAAGCAGATCAAACAACGCAGATAAAATGATCAACCAACTGTATGAGCTTTCCAAGCTCAATACTGTAGAGAAAAGTGATCTTCTTATAATTGTGTTGGTTATAATGGTTAATAACACAAGTATAAGAATATGTGCAGCTCATCCTCATCAAGGTCACTCCCATCACTAACAGATTCTTGTTAACAAACCATAACACCTTAATACACATTAACAATTGATACCACCTTGATACACATGATAATGAAGAATATTCACCTCGTCCTCATCACTTTCAGAGTCAGAGTCACTCTCACTGGATTCATCTTTCTTAGCTGGCTTCTTTGCAGCAGCAGAAGCAACTTTCTGTCACCATTCATTAGAACAAGAATCCCAAAACAAAGTTCATTACACTTGTGTGAAGGTAAAATTAGTTATATCCTACAACAGCAGAGCATACCTTCTCGTCTTCTGAATCACTATCATCTGACGAACTATCATCAGTCTCCATCTTATTCTCAGAAGCTGGAGCTGGTTTAGTCTTTACATCACCCTGTAAATAAGAGAATGGCCTTAGAGACAGAATTCCAAAGAAAACCAAGAGAAATGCATAGAAACATGACAAATGACAGATGGTTCTATGTGAAATAAAATTGACGTGAATAAAGGGCATAAAATAGTATAAACATGTGTTTAGTACCAAGTGACAAACAACTTTTATTAGTACACATACTTGGCCACACCTATTAACATTTAAATAGAAGAAAGAAAAACCTTGCAATCCACATCATCCACACAGTCAAAATAGTCAACTAGATTGCTAGCTAGCATTACAAAATTCACTAGAAAAGGTGAAAGCCAACCACTTTCTGTTCATGCTACTGCAGTACTATTACATATCACAATCTAGCATAACCTACAAACTAAAGCCATTTATGTGATTAATCATGCACAAAAACACCATCCAATCCGCCAAGTAGCACAAAGGGCCTACACAATAGCCACTGTTCCCATCAAAAGTGGCACATTGGATGGCACTAATTACTCACCTCATCCTCATCATCTGAACTGTCAGAACTATCACTTGACTGGGCCTTCTTTTTTGAAGAAGCAATGGGACCATTCTTCACAGCATTGTTAATCAATTGCTTCTTCTGTGCAGCTCCCTTATGTTTCTCCTGCAAATTCTCAATAGTTACCCACCAAAATCCATAAATGCATATAACATACAGATTAGTTATTACTTTGGGTAAAAATTTCGTTAAGGTTGCATTCACTGCTATTGTATCAATTGATACACTTGTATACTTACAACTTCATCTTCTGAACTACTATCTGAATCATCACTTGAAGAATCTTCCTCTTCTGAACTGCTATCCTTCTTGCCATTTTTCACTGCAGTACCATTCTTAGCAGGTGTTTGTTTTGCTTTAGGAACTGCACTCTTAGCAACAGGCTCCTGAACAAATTTGCATCCTTGGTATAAATGCTTATACTGACAATAAGTGACATGCATAAAAGAAGGAAGATTTTTACGTATTACTAACATCGTCAGATGATGAGTCATCAGTACTTGATTCTTGAGCAGGCTTCTTAACAACTGATCCCTTCTTTGAGGCTAATTTGGCCTGAAACAACACATGTTTAAAATTGGTGGATGTTAATACAATAATCGCATCAACACAAAACATGCCATGCATAATATCTAGGCACTTCCGCTATCAATAAACGACAACGAATTTCACTTCTAGATACACCCTTACCAGAACAGAATTCAAGCAAGACCGTTATTTTTTGGTCAAAATAGGTCTTAGGAGAAAAAAATCGATGCATTAGTGTCGTCGAATGCTAACTTCCAATTGAAATTATCAGGACGCAAGCCAAACATAATACATGACAACGTTACAAGCAGAAAATGACACGAAGACTGTATCACCCAGCAATGCAGTTGTCAGAACATTATGACCTCAAGGAGTAATTTCATGGTGAAAAGGGATACAAAAAATACCAAAATGATAGTGTCCAAAAATTCAAAAACTCCCAGACCTTGGGCTCTTCATCAGAGCCAGAAGAAGATTCGTCAGAACTGCTCTCCTCCTTTTTCTTCTTCTTGCTGAGAGCCTTAGATTGAGCATTCTGCTTAGCGACCACAACCTCATCTCTCTCAACCTTCTGCTTCTTTGCGCTAATTAACTTCTCAATGGCAACATCTGCCTCCCTCTTGCCTGACAAGTCATCAGCATATCAGTATCAAGGTTAACACAGCTCTTTAAACATAGCATAAACATTCAAAACGCGGAAAGAAAATTAAATGCTTCCAAAAAATTCAAACCTTTCTTTCCTGACTTAGTATGTTGAGCCGCAGCGATAGGTGCAGCATCAACCTACACCACGAGGAACTAAAATCAACAAAATGAAGCTCAGAAGTGGGGCGGGGAATAAGAGGAATTCTATGAGAAACGCATACCTTAGAAGCCGACTTCTTCACTGATTTCCCCATCTGAATGATGAACACTGGACTCTCGGGGTTTTGCTAGGGTTTTTTGAAAAAGACTAGTGTAGCCGGCGCAAAACCCTAAAGACGAGGTTTTGCGAGAGAGAAGGAGCTGTGTTAACGTGATGCTTCGCTTTTATAGTCATACAGAAGACAAAACTCGAGGGCGAGGAAATGGGAAACAGAACGGTTCAATAACTCAAACTCGGCATGGGGTGGCTGTGTGTGCATTATTAGGGTTTACGGGCACTTAGATATTTTGAGAGATCATGCCTACGTGGCGAAAGCTGTCTACATGTCCTGTGAAAGACCGAAGGAAATCGATTAAAAAACCTGGGGCTCGGAGAGTCCTGTATTATTATTTTTTTAGTTTTCTTCATCTAGAACCGTTTTTCATTTTAAGATATAGCTGTTATAAATTTATTGATTCATGTGTATGTTTTTCAATTTTAGAGGCTTAAAATTAATTCATGTGTATGTTTGGAGAAGTGTTTTGGATTTCAATATATTATTTTTAATAAATTTATTTTTTAAATATATTAATATAGACAACAATAACAAATAACCGCCAACAAGTATTACTCATTCAAACATACATCTTATTTAGTGAGGGTGGTGGTAGATGGGATAGGGGGTTGTGATAGAGAGAGGGGCAATGGTATGATTTAGTAATGGATTGGAGCGGTAATATAACAGTATCAAGTGATAAGGTAATGATTATAAAAGTTGTGAGATGGGGATGTTGGTATACAATGGCAATGAGTGATGACCATAGGATGAAGTGGCGGTGACAATTATAAGATGAGGCGGAGGCAGGAGCTTGGTAATATGGTGGTGATGGTAGTATTCTAGCATGGTAATGGCAATGAGAAATGTGAACATATAAAATTTGTAATAGGAGGTGTAAGGGTAGTCTTGGTGGTGGGATAGTAGTTGTTGAAAAGAATGATAAACTTTTTCAATCCAAAATTTGAGAAATTATATTTTCTTATTTGTCAAAACTCATTCTCAAATTTTAAAACCTAATTGGTTATTGAAACCATTACTTTTCGCTTAAAATCAGTAAGTGACAATGATAATATACTAGCCCTTTATATTGTTTGAAGAAAAAAAATTGATGAAATGTTAAATCCAATTTCTACTTAAAATACAATGGTCTATATATCTTATTTTCTATCGTGGTTACGTAGTAATAATGATAGAAATTAGGTGAGGTAGGGTGATATCAATTATTTGAAAATTAAACCAGACCAACTCATCTAACACTATAAAAAATAAGAAAAATATTGACGACTTTTAATGTTGTCGTATTGATAATAAGCAAAAAAAATTGTCAATGATATGATTTACCGACAACAATAAATTATTGATACAACTAAGTCAATGATAAAAATGTTTCTAAGGCAGTCTGTGATAAAATTATTACCAACGTCATCATAATTAAGTCTATCAATGTGCTTGTAAAAAAGAAAAGAAAGAAAAAAAATCATATATGCTTAATAACAACGCCATAATCATCAAAAATAAGTCTATCATCGATAACATACTTCTATCTTTTTAATAATATATATATATATGTCTTTGTATTGGTGACTATATGTCACCGATGATAAGTTTTTTTTATTTTTAAAATTATATATTTAACATAATAAAATTTAAAATAATAATATAGTATATGTAATAGAAAATAATTCTATATATTTACTAACGTAAATAATGAATTAACTAGAAAACTCGTTAGAAGATAAATGTTGATACAAAGATAATACGAAGTGTTCAAATACTAAAACCTATCTACCACCGAGATCATCTTCATTTTCTTTAGGATTTGACGTTGAAGGTGGACGAGATTGATTAAACTGAGACATAAATGCTTTAATTTCCTCTAACTCTCATTTTTGCCGGTAAATAAAAAATAAATTGGATTGGTCCAATCAATCCGGCCAAATACCGAAAAGTTTTCCCTATACGAACTATCTAATTTTAGAATATGCTTGCCGACCAAGAAAAAGACCTAAGAAAATGGTTCTATTGATCGAACCAATCTAACTTGGCATAAATCAAAACAAAAACAAGGTTTCCTTTTTCATTATTTGGGCACATACTTATTAAACTAATATGACTGGGTACTGGCCAAATCATTGTTGTAAAACCCTATTTTTAAAAACTTTAATTATAAATTAATAATCGTATGATTAGTTATAATTATTATTTGAGGAAGTTTAATATTAAAAGTGTTATTATGGTTCGTATTATTACGACGATTTAGATATAAATTTAATCAGATTAAATTTTGATAGAAATTGGATTATTTAATTTAATCCTAGTATATCCGTAAATCTTATCCTAATTATTTTACTAATAATCGTTGATTCATAACCCAAAATAATTTTCTAAAATTTATCCTGAATTATTTCTACTATTTTCGTTCCTTTTTAACTATTATAATCCGGATTATTTTTTCTGATTTATTTTTATACCCGATACCCTAATCTACCCGAATTAAACCAAAAATAAAAATAAAACTATTCTTTTTACTCCATTATTTTATCCTCTAAATTTATCTATTGCTTGCCCCAATTTCCTCTCCCAATCACTCTCCCTGTCTCCCTCAATTCCTTACCTCACTTAACCCAACATTATCTGCATTTTATACATATGCACGCTAACACAGAGCCCATCACCCAAACAACCCCATATTCCTTTTGGCTCACCCTTCCCCGAGCCTCCAACCAAACAAGCACCCTGTATTATATACACACACGCGCACCAACTCCCGTAGGTCCCATCCCAGCGACCACAACCACCGTCCACCATCATCTTCTCCCCATCGCAGCCCCTTCCCTTTTTCCTTATACCCTCCACCGCAGCCACCGGTCTTCTCCCCTGCATGCACCTCCTTGTCCAGCAGCAACCCTTCTCCCCAACCAACAGTCCCCTATGCACCTAGCAGACCTACCTACAGCCAAGAACCCCCACGCACCAGCCACCATTCTCCTCCTCCTGCGTCGCCCAACCACTACACCACCACTCTCAACCCAACAGCACCCGAACACACCACCACCGCCCCTACTGCAACTAGCTCCCAACAGGCATCGTCCCAACTGTCGCCACCGACTAGCCTCCCTTTCCCCATCTTCCTCTTCATCCTGTCCCTCTACTTTCCTACGTCGCATGAAGCACCACCAACTATCACCATCGACCAGCAGCACTACCTTCCCATCCGCAAACGCCGCCAGCTGCCACCCTACACCCATCTCCCTGCCTTACCCTTGCAGCCCTCCAGCGACGTCCAGCCTTCCCCCATTTTGCCCGAGGCTCACCCTGCATGCGCAGCATGAGAAATGTTTGGGTTTTGTAAATTTTGGTACCCATATTAAATGTAATGGTATTTTGGTAATTTTTGAAAAATAAATATTTTATTATCATTATCATCATCATCATCATCATCATTATTATTATTATTTTACCTAATAGATATTAATTTGGTAATTATGGTATTTTTTTTAGGTACGAAAGATTGATTAGCGGGATCCGATAACTTTAGTAGAATACCACTATTTTTATATTTTTGTTGGAATTCAGGTAATCGTACTCTACTAAAATGATAAATATTGTGTGATAGCATATTAGGGTTTTTTTTATATGTGAAATGTGTTAAACATGATTTGTTATGATATAATAATGTATTATTAATTGTTATCATGAAAATCAGAAAAATGAGCATTTTATATGATATAAATTATATCGAGTACGAATGTGTGATCAAAATGATTATTATGTTTGAAAAATATTTCGTATAATAGGTATGTATAAAATAATAAATTGAGCATGCTTGAACATAATTTTGGAATAATTAATATGGATAAGTGCCCTAGGGGTAATTTGGTCATTTTGAGTGTGATATGATTTTTATCTTCAAAAGCATGTCTAATGTGTATTAACTGTTGTTAAGTATGTGAGCATGTGTTTTAGATGGATTAAAAGTGCATAATAGGATTTTATCTGTAGAATTATGTATAAGGGCAAAATGGTCATTTGGCATATCTAATAATTCAAATCGCGTAAGAAATAATTTATTTATAGTGTTTTAGCCTTTCATGACAAATGAATAAATAAAATAGAATTAGTATTTAAATATATAATAATCTGAAAATTTTGGTCTTAGGGGTATTTTGTTCATTTTCGGCCTAAAGTGTCCATATGTGAATAATTGAGCTTAGGATGACCTTAGTATATTTTAATGTTGGCCTCGATATTGGCCTAGACTATGGTTTTCTCAAATGATTGAAAATAAGCAAAAGCGGTTAAGCATGGAAATTTGATTTATCTGTATTGTATGCGATTTCGTTGTCACCTTAATAAAATACTAATACTTAAAGTGAAAGACCTCGAGATCGGGAACGGTGGTTCCTTAGGGGTTGTTACCCTAAGGATGTGGTTTAGCCCACAGTTGATATTATAGATTTTTGTTAGTGTGCCTTAGTGCCCTAGTTAGGCCCTACATCTTACTCTATTATGTTATGCAGACTAATAAGGGGTATGTATACTTATGGATTAGATGTCCTTGTTGGTAGGGTATTTTGTTACCATCGTGTACCAGTGCGACCAGGGTAACTTTGTGTCCTTGCGTTGATAGTCGGTAGGATATTGCATTGCCATGGTGCATCGATATGACTAGAGTACCTTTGCGTTTCTAGGTTAATTGATCTCCCCTTGAGAAATTAAATAAGAATGGAAATGATATGATTTGATTGAAATAATGATTATCAGATTATTGGATTATTTAGTAGTAGCCTTTGTGCCTACATGTGGTTTCAGTAGTAGCCTTTATGTCTATCTATGGTTTTGGTAGCAGCCTTAGTGCCTACTTGTGTTGGTATTATGTCTATGAACACATATGTCATGTCATTGATTTTATTATGCTATACCTATGAGCATACCTGTGATGTTATGAAATTTAATATAATGTACCTGTAAGTATACATGTGATGTCATAGATTTTATTATGTTGTACCTGTGAGCATACCTGTGTTGTTATAGTTTTTATTATATTGTACATGTAAGTATATTTGTGATGTTAGGAATTTTATTATATTTTACCTGTAAGTATACTTAATATGATATGGATATTAGTGTATTATACTTGTGAACATATCTATGATGCGTGTAATTGGTTGGGATTTATGTTGAGACATGAATTATGCTATGAAAGTTGAAATTATGGTGTAGAGTTAGGTTTTAATTATTGCTTCGGAGAGTATCTTTGGGATGTTCATTTGTAAGTTTAGTTGTTTCAGATGAATGAATATGAGTAGTATGTGACCTTGATGAAATTTGATTATCTAAATAATTATTATATCTCAATCCTCATATGTGTATGTATATAGCTTATACCATGTTATTTGTATGCCTTGTATATGTTCCATGTTGTTTTATCATATTAGTTTAGTATAAAGGGTTGCTTAGTACTGTAGTACTGGAGGGTTCATTCTCGTGGGATCTTGCCTATTCAATGGGAAGTGGACCTTGTAGGTCAGCCTCCAAGTTCAATTAAATACTGATAGTTCGGATTTGAAAGCGTAGGGCTATCTAGTTTCTCTGTTGCTATCTTATTTCTTGTTGTAATTGGACCTTATATCTTCCTATAATCCCTTTCTTAAGTTTTGTAAACTACTGATGTTGTTTTTCATTAACATGGTATTTATCTAACATTCTCTCTATTTTGATTTCTGTAATCATGTTATCAATCTAAGTGGAGTAATGATTTTAGCCTTAGCAATTGGTATGAGAATGGTAGAAGAAACCGGACTTGTACCAAGTGTGGCAGTAACACCCTTTGTTTTTATTGTTTTAGCTTCCGCCCTTAACTCTGCAAACAAAAATTTTTCAGTAGGAAACTTTGGGGTGTTACAATTTTTCAATCTAATCACGACCAAGTCAATTGGAATACATGTCAACCACTACATTAGGTTGATTTTGAGATCAACATTTATAACATTAGTTGGTGTCAGTCATTTGCTTCTTGTTGCTGGCACAGACATTCATTAAATGTAGTTGCCTATTTGTAATACCCCAAAATTTTGCTAAACCTAATCCCATATCATTAACACCTTAGGTTGATTTTGAGATCAACATTTATAACATTAGTTGGTGTCAGTCATTTGCTTCTTGTTGCTGGCACAGACATTCATTAAATGTAGTTGCCTATTTGTAATACTCCAAAATTTTGCTAAACCTAATCCCATATCATTAACACCTTCATTCAATTATAATCTCGAGAAAATTTTATTTTAGCTTTATCTAAATTCCTTAATCCCAAAATCTTAACCTAATCCAAATCTAATACTTAACATGAATATATATACAATTCAGAGATAAAGTATCAATGGAAAGATACTAATCATTTAAAGTAAAAGACTATGAGTTAGGACCGAGGTGTTGAATCTGTTCCACAGGATAAGTAATAGTGGTTCGGGTGTCTTGTCCCTGAGAGGTGTTTCAAATTGTTCTACTGGGTTAAGAATAGTGACTCATGAGCATTTTTGCTCTAAGAGGTGTTGAGTCTGTTCCACATGATAATAATAGTGGCTTTGGTGTTTTATCTTTGAGAGCTATTTTAGACTGTTCCATTGATTTAAGAATAGTAAGGTCCCTGAACTCAATGTAAATAAAAGATTAGAATATGATATTTATATAGTGAACCTTGAAATCAGTATCTACCTATCATTGTTTATATTATCTTACATCTACTTGCTTTCTTATGTGAATTCATATATTATGTGTAATCCAACTTTGACCGTGTTGTTACCTTACTCAATATATAGAGTACTGATTGTCCGTTGCATAGGTGCTGCTCATTTTTTAGAGTAGATAACCCATATGTCTTTGTGCAGTTCGAGGCCAACCCATCGAATGAGTTTGCAACCTTTGATGAGTTATATATGGAGGAGTGAGTTTGGTATTGGGGTTATAGGGGTAGAGTCATGTTATTTGGATGTTTGTTCATACCTGATACCTTTTTAGACTCTTAAATTCATGGTATATCTTTTGTGTTTTAGATTATTGTACCCGGAGTAAATCTCCAAACTTTTATCTATATTTATGAAAGTTCCTTCAACTTCTATTTATTATGTTTTACATTCTTATTTGTGTTTGCCTAGTGATTGATATAAAGATGGTATGGTAAGCCAAACTTATGTCAGTTATAGCGGTAATACCAGCTTTTTGATAATATGATTATGCTTAAAACAAAAAATTTCGGTTCGTAAAAGCGGAGGTGTTACACCATTCCTCCATTTGTGATTTCCATTGTTGCCCTTGTATTGAACTAGTCTATGTCTAACTCATGCGAGCAATATTACAACCCCTATGTCCTCAACTACCAAGGATCTCCTCAAGTATTGATGTCTCATAATCTCTGTAAGGGTTGTAGAACTAACAAAAGCACCACATCTACTAGCCATTTGCAATTTATATTCTACTCACTTCCTCAACATCATGTTCTACACATGTAAAAATAAAAGTTGAATACATAACTCTAACAAATATTTACAACATTATAATTAATGTTAGATAACTCACAAAATTATTCTCTATCTATTGAGTGACTCATTTTCCTTTCCTAAAGTACATGCCTTTGTAGGTCTTGACCTTGAGATATAATTTAGTTGTATTTTATATGAAATTATATTTGAAGTTAATATATAAAAGTAAAATTATAGGTTTAAAAATGACTTAAAATACCTTATTATACCGAAGTTGTGTCAATGATTGTGTATCGCAATAGCTTAGAATGCTTCACTTCCCCAACTTTGCTTAATTTACTTTAGAACTTCCATACACACACAAAAAAGAAATCATATTTTATTATATAGAAAAGTTTTCTCTAACATATATACCTAATTAAATTTGATCTTACTTTTTTCCTTTAACAAGTTTCAGACGTTGATATATATTTGTCATGTGTATGACTTAGAAAATGAAGGCTTATAATGATTGACATTGGTCTAATCTTTCTTATGATCACTTTTAATGGAATAGTAGAAATCATCCATCAACCAAACAAAGTCTATCAAGATCTTTCCCCACTATAGATTTTTATTCCACGAAGACAAATCAAAATATTCCTATACATATAGACAAAAAAACATGCTAGAAATGATATCATTTAGATATGCTTAATTATAATAAAAGATGATAAAAAAAACGTTACCTTAACTTAAGGGAATATCATTGTTGTTTAGTGATGAGAAACATGTGGCCACTTCGATCCTATAACACTATGGTATCTTGGTTCCAAACATGTTGTGTATACATCTAGCAAAATATGGAGCGATGTCATTAATGGCCGAATAGGATTTATTGTAACACCCCAAATTTTACCTAACCCTAACCCTAAGTAATTAATATCGTAACTTAATTATAATATCGAGAAATTAGTATTTCAATCTTACCCTAACCCGAATTTTTATTTCGGGTTATTAATATATTTTCTAACCTAAACCTAATCCCCGATAACTAGGGGTGTGCATTGTCGGATATCCGTATCCGAACGGATATTTTTTTTAGATATCCAATCCGACCGGATATTTCGATATCCTATATCCGAATCAGCATCCGAATACTCCAAATATCTAAAATATCGGATCGGATTTCGTATATCCGATTATTGAAAAAAAAAATCGATTATTAAATTTACATACATAATCTATAACTAAATTTTTTCTGTAGAAACACTTGTTTAATTATTCAACCTGCATACAAAAAGATATAATACATGATTAATCATATACACAAAAATTAGCGATCAAGCTTTGTGAACAATGACACTCTAGAACTGTGGAATGACCTAAGTTAAGAGGCTCAGTAAATTTAGGAGTTTTTTTTTCTGGTTTAGGTGCTTGCGTGTGTGTGGACCGTAATCTATTTGACTGTTTGTAGAGTGTGGATATTTTTTTTAGACTTTAGTTTAGTAAATTATTATTGGACTTATGTACTATAGTAAAAAAATGATCCAAACTTGAAGATCGAAAGAAAAAAAAATAGATTATAAATTAAATTATACCTAAATATAACTAACTTATTCTTAAAATCATATATTTTTGGTGTATCGGATTATCTAATAAAAAATTGGATCGGATTAGATATCTCTCCAATTTTCAAAAACTGGATCGAATATCCAAAATTTTGGATCAATTTTTTCAGATAACAGATTAGTTTTTCGGATCCCAATTTTTCTACACAGCCCTACCTATAACCTAATGCCCTAACCTAATTTTTTTTAACATAAACCTAAATCTAAACCCACCTTTTTCTTTTCCATTTTTCTTTTCTTCTCCCTACCTTATTTTATTTTACTTTACTTATCCCCTGCCGATCACCCTCCTTACCTCACATCACCTCTCATCTTATATTCTCTTATTCTTGCGTGCATGTCTTCCCTTCCAAGCCTATCCATCTACCCCCATCAACTCGTCGTTCCTCATTTCTAGGTTCGGGATGGATTTTGTTGCCCGATCACCTCACCTCTCCTCTCCCTTTTCCTATGTGTGTGTATGTGTATATAAGGCACATTTAATGCCTGCATCTACCTCCTTCTCCCTCTATTTTTCTATCAAAATATTGCACCCGAAACATAGATTTCCCCCTCTAGCCATCGCTAAAATTACCTAAGATCACCCTCACTGGTGAGCCCAACTAAGGCATCAATACCTACAACGAAAGCATTTTACATTACCTCACCCCTAGCACCAACCACCTTTCCATTACCTCACCCCAAGAACCAACCAAAAATACCACAACCTGCCCACAAGCACTTCCAAAACCCATCATTACTACCCCCTTCTATTCGGCCATTTTCACCAAACTAAACTTACATTAACTATAGTAACAACCACCATAGCATACCACCTCCATTCAATCATTCCTACCGTAGCTCACCACCCTCCTTCTCCCAAAACCACCGATCCACACTAGTTCCCTTTGGCCAAACTTGTTGTTTCCACCCTCCTTGTTCAGCCCCCTTCAATTGATCCCTCTTTTGTTGCACACAACCTGGTTTAGACTTCTTTGAACCTCAGTTTAGTTTTTCCCACTCTTTTACCCTTCCATTACTTTAACCTCTCCTTAATTATATCATTTAAAATCTAATTATGTTTTGTTAATTATTCTTAGGCAATACTCTAGAGTTCCTAGAAGAGATGGGATAGGATAAGCGTTCTTAGAGACCAAAGCCTTTTTTGTAAAGATACTAGTTAATATTTTAGGATTTTTTGTGTTAAATGCTTGCATGGATATGTGTATTATCATGATATTATTATTATATTGTTAAAGGTATGTTTTTTATGATATGATATGATGGCTCATTGAGGTTAAACCCTCTACTTCCTGGATCTTCATAACTTAGACAAGTTTTCCAACTTTTTTTTGCACCATTGATCAAGCAGAGAACAAGCACCATTTTGTCATCTCCCAATATTATGAATATATAAGACCTAAGAGTGAACCTATTGCTTGGTCAGGAGTAGTTTGGAATTCACTCACCCTCCCAAGACATAGATTTGTACTTTGGTTGGTTGTACAATCCAGACTACAAACTAAGGATAAACTTATTCAATTTGGGATTTTGGAGGAAAATGTTTGTAATTTATGCTCTCATGCAACCAGTTTTTCTCCCGTCCATTCTCCCAGGAAGTATGGACAGCTATGCTACACAAAATAGGATGTCATCAGTCTATACACGAGTGGGATGCTTTGCTCAGATGGAGCATGAATGGAGGAAGAGGGGGAAAGATGAGGAGTAAACTTATTAGATTTATGTTTGCAGCTTCTGTTTATCATATTTGGAGGGAATGGAATGTCAGGCTCTTCACTAACAACACCAGCCCTCCTTGTCATATAGTCACAAGATAAATTTTGACTGATTTGGCTACCAAATATGTAGCTTTTTCAAACTGTAACTCTTTTAAGAAACTCACATCCTTCATTGATGTGTTAGGTAGTCATTATCTCCTCCTTACGTGGGTGGCTACTAAGTGAGATATGATAGTTTGTATGCTTTTCTTATGTTATGTATAATCTGAATTTTCCATTCAATTTTGGAATGAATATAATCTACTTTACTTATAAAAAATGGATTATATGATAGAAAGAGTGTATGAATAACGCAAGATGTTATAGTACAACGTTACCACACTAAGTTGTATGTTTGTGGATGAATATGAATTTTGGAAGAGTAGTATGGTTTTAATAGAGCATGATAAGTGAGAAATAAGTATATTTAATATGTATGATGATAAATTGAGAATTTGGAAGTAATGATATTGGAGATATAAGAATTTCATAAAATAAGAGCTTTCGGCTATCTATAAGGGTAATTTTGGTCAATATGGGCTAATATGAAAATTTTGGTATTTGAAAATTTCTAGAGTATTAAAATATTCTAATAATATCATGTGGAGCTATTGGAGTGATGATGAATGTCATAAGTTTTCCAAAATCAGAAAAAAGACCTAAATTAGGAATAGTAATCTTAATATCACATGGGTAAAACATTGGATTTAGACCACGAATTTTAGATATATTGTTAATATTATCATTTTAGGGATTTATATTGAATTTTTTAATTTTATGAGTATTATGGGAAAAGTTATGACTTACTCGTGAATTAGAGTTTTGGGAGCTTTATGAATAATAACTTTTGAGATTAGGCTATTATTGCATGTGTAAGACGTGGAAGTTAGACCTTGAATTTTGAATATGTTAATAATAATAATAATTGAGGAAGACATGCCTAAATTGTGAAATTAAGGTTTTGGAAAATAAGGATCTTAACTCTAGAGAACAACCTTATGACCTGTGTGATGTGTTGACCTATTTTAATGTGTGTTGTACCTATGAATTAATCATGAATAAGACATTAATCATTTAAAGTGAAAAATCATGTGAGCTAGGCCAAGGTAATGTTTTCATATTCGTTCAACTGGATGATAATAGTAGCTCGTGAATGTTTTACCTTGAGAAGATGATGTTTTTAGATCTGTTCCACTGGATGATAATAGTGGCTCAGGTGTGTTGTTCCTCATAAGGTGTTTTAATCCGTTCAACAAAAATACAACCTAGCGTAGTAATATCATATTAGCACATCTTTCGTCATTCCTACTATCTTCTTATCATATAATCCATATGATCATATCATATCATTAACAACATGCATTTAACCATATAATAACAATATCATGACAATATACATAGCCATGAAATCATTTAACACAAAACTCTAAAACATCAATTAGTATCCTTACGAAAAGGCTCCGGTCTTTAAGCATGCTTGTCCTTTCCCGCCTCTTTTGGGACATCCAAAATATCACCTATGAATAATTAAAAAAACATAATTATAATTAAATGATATAATTAAGGAGGGTTTAAGGTAATGGAAGGGTGAAAGAGTGGGAAAAATCGAAAAAAGGTTCGAATGAGTCCTGGCTAAGCTTGTGTGAAACAAGGGGGGATCAATTGAAGGGGAAAACTAAGGGGGTGGCAATGGCTGGTGTAACACCCCAATTTTTAAGAACCAAAATATTTTATTTTACAACAAAAGCATATAAGCAAAATTTTGGGTGTTACCATAGTAATTGACATAAGTTTGGTTTTGTAACAGCCCCCAAAAATTACCATTGGAAAATTTAGTTCGTTTAAAGAAAATCACACACTAAAAAGGAGGGTGCTACTACCGTGATAAGTATAAGTCTAGCCCTTGGCCAACCTCATACTAATTACAAGACTAAATTATCAATACAAATATAGAACCATAACAAAAAACAATTAAAACATGAAAGAGTCTAACATTGAAATACAAAAAGTGCTAGAACAAGCAAGAGTCAAATGTCAGTACATAAAAGAAACAAACATACATGATAGTATCCAACCACTAGGGAAAAAGGGAACATAAAGTACTAATGGAAAAATAGGTCGGGATACACTCTCTTCGGCCCCCACCTGGGACACCAAGGCATCACTCTACTCCGACCATATCATCATATGCAACATAATCCTCAAAGGCCTCATCACCTACCTGTACAAACTTAGGAGGGGCCACTGCTCGTGGGAGTGAGCATCACCCATACTAAGGGTGATCAGTATGCTACATACTAAGTAAGGTAACAATATATTCAAGTTAGGACATAGCAACACAGAATACAAATATAATGCACATAGTAGATTTTGTTGGATCATTTACCCCTGTCGGAGTTTAAGCCATTAGTACCATATTTATACATCTCTCAAATTATATCCATGTGGATTTGGGGACCCCACTATTATGATCGGTGGACCGGGAATATATATTCCAAGGCATAACACACCTGACCACTATTATAACCAGTGGACCAATAAATATACTACATACATTCCTGACCCACGTGGTGCTCCACTATAAGTGATTAGTATCTTTTCCATAAATTATTATTATCTAAGGGTTTTACTTATTGAGCTTAGGATCCCCACTATTATAACCAGTGGACCAAGAATATAAACTCCAGGGTAGAAGGCAGCTGACCACTATTATAACCAGTGGGTCGATAAATATACTATCCAGGGCAAAATGCTCTTGATGACTATTATAATCGATTGATCGGTAAATATCTTAAATCCAGGCCCTGCTGAATGATATTCCACTTTAAGTGATTAGTATTTTATTCGTGTCTTATTTTCCAGGTATCACACACCCATCCATGCATAACCCAAGTGACACTCCTAACTTACTACCACTCGACTAACCTAGACTCCATGGAAACCCTAATCCCTTGAATCAGAACATCCACATCCTCCAATGACTTCTAGGACCCCCAAAAATTTTCCACCAACCTAAGAGTGACCTTAGAAGCCTCATATTCATGGATCATTGCTCGCTCTCCTTTTTCCCTTTCTATGATCTCCATCGCCCACTAGGGTTCTCCATCAAAACCCTAATATGGCCCTTGCCTCTCCCCTCCTTACTTATCGCACATCTTCCCCGATTCATGTACTATCACCATACTCAAACCAACTCCAAACCTTAAAGCCCAACTCCCTCAACTTATACATGTAATAATGACCTCCTAACTGGTCACCCCCAAAAACCCTAGTATTCCCCCTTTTAATTTCATACCCCCTTTATTACACAATTATACTGAAATGCTCCAAGACCTTAATTTAGGAAATTATATCAAAATAGGGATTTATTAGGAAAATTAATTAAATTAATTAATTAATTAAAATAAGGGGGAATATTTAAGGCAAAATATAGTGGAAAATAATAAAGAATTTAATTAGGAAAAATTAGAGTATTTTGCTAATTAAAATAGAATTTAGGAAAAAATTACCCAAAATATCCTAAATTAATATAAAAAGGGAATTTAATTATTATTTTACTAATTTTTATTATTTTAAAATATTTTAAAATACCAAAATATCCTAATTACCCCAACCAATCCATTTTCCCCCTTTTCCCCTTTTCTTTTCTCTTTTCCTTATTCCTCCATTTCTTTTCTTTCTTCCTTCTTCCTAGTTTGGGCCTACGCCCCTCGCGGCACAGCCTGCATTCCTTTTTTTCCCTCACTCAACAACCCGTTTCTCCCCCTTTTTATTTATTTTATTTTTCTCTCCTTGACCGATAGGCAGACCCCTTCTTCTTCTTCTTCCTCACGCTCCTTTCCCACACATTGCATGTCGGTACCTGTAACCCTACCTAGCCTGGTACCTCCCTTCTCTTCCCCGTTCTTTTCCTTTTCTTTTCCGACCCCAACCTGCCCTGTACCCCTCTCATGCGTGCCCTTCTTCCCTTCCTTTTTTTCCTCCCTAACCTAACCAAACCTACAAATTGCAAGCTTGTACCAGCCTGCCACTACCAGTCAGTGAGCCTGCCATACCTTCCCCCCTTTTCCCCTTCCCCCTTTGTCTTATCCTCCCACCATTAGCCTATAAATACCCTTAACCAACCCCTCAACCAGCCTTCTTTTCTTGCCTATAGAAATTCACCCCCTTGTACTACCACCACTTTAGGTGCCACTGCCTGAAACAACCACCAAACTCCTCCCTACATCCCATCCATCGAACGACACCACTAACCACCCCTAATTCTCCCTGTGCGAGCCACCTTAGTTGTGCAAAGTTGGCTGCTCAATCTACCACTTTGGACCCCTCCTCGTCCTTCTCGCTATCGTGCATCGCCATCCCCATTACAGCCACCACTTCTCCTACCTCTCAAAACACTTAGCAAAGCCCCTCTACCTCCCCCTACCTTCCTTTCTCCATGCCTCCCTCTCCTTCACCCTTCCTCCCCCTCCACCACCTTCCGCCACCACAACAACCACCACTTGTGCCGCCCCTTCTACTATGACATTGCCACCATTCCAAACCTCTAAATCTAGAGAATGCACCGCTACCACAACCATCCTATAACTCTCCCTCTTCTAGCCTAGAAACCCACCTCTCCAACCCCACTTCCTCCTCCACCGCAGCGGCCAGCGCCTTCGCCTCTAGGTTAAGCCCTAGCCTCCCTAACCTTTAAACATAATTAATGTAACGGTTATTTATTTTATCAGTATTAAAATCATCATCATCATCATCATCATTATTACCATTATTATTATTATTATTATTATTGTTATTGTTATTATTATTATTATTATTATTATTATTATTATTATTATTATTATTATTATTGTTATTATTGTTATTGTTGTTGTTGTTGTTGTTGTTAGCATAAGTATTATTATGACCCTAGTATTATTATTAATATTTGAACCATTATTATAATTATCATGATTATCATCATCATCATCATCATCATCATCACCATCATCATCATCATCATTATTATTATTATTATTAACTTGGGCACTATTATTAATATAATTAGTCGAAACCCTACTATTATTATTACTAAGATTTGAAGTGCTACTATTATTATTATTAACTTTGGCCCTATTATTTCTAATGTTACAATTATTATGATTATTAGAACCCTTATTATTGTCATTATTAAGATTCAAACTATTAATAATAATAATAATAATAATAATAATTATTATTATTATTATTATTATTATTATTATTATCATTATTGTTATTAATACCTATATCACTAATATGACTATTACTAATAGCATTATTATTATGAGTATCTTTATTATCACTATTTTAGTATTACTATTACCATTACTATTACTACTACTACTATTATTATTATTTAGGTTATTATGAGTATTATCACTATTATTGTTATTGTTGTTGTTGTTGTTAATATTAAAGCGGTTATATTTAGTAATATAAATATTGCTAGTAAAACCTTAACATGGACCAATATAACTACCAATACCTATTTTGACTAGTAATAGTATGATTAGCTACTTTAAGAATAATACCCTTACTTTTACTCATAAAACTACTCTTATTATTATTAACCCTAATACTAGGCTATGATAAGGGTAAGGTAGGAAATAATGATAATTTGGTTAAAGGGAAGTTAACCCTTGGTATTTCCCTATTATAGGTGAACAAAGTCAAAACCCTAAGGAGGCATAGGAGCGTGCTCCAAGTCCAGTACCATATTAGGTACGGATGTAGTTAAGGTCGATTATGTCTTTATGTGTATTATGTGCCTTGTATGATATGTCTTATGTTATGTGGTGTACCTTATATTATTATGACTGCTTACTTGTATCGCATCGCGGAATTAAGGTACATTTACATGACTTCCTTATGGCATGTGTAAAATGATGTGTATGTTGTGCTTGTGGTATTATGTGATGTGACCCTCTAGGGCATGCATGCTCGGATGGTTTAATGAGATGACATGGGGTGAAATGAGGAATAGGGGAAAAGGAGAAATGAGTTGACTAAAGGGGAATGAGAACTACCTAATTATCTCATGACCCATGAGGGGACAACTAAAATGAAAATATGGACAAAATAAGAGAGTGGAGTGGACCTTGCATGGGGAAGTATAAGGTTTGCATGGGATGGATGGTGTTTGCATGGGGATGATCCTTATGTGTGAAAAGTTACCTTGGGGTTTAAGTAAGGTAAAGGAAGAGTTGTTGGGGGTGATTGGAGTCCTTGGACGAAAAATAGTACGTAGATTGGTATAAGGGTGTATAGGGATTTTGGCTAGGGTTTGGGGTGACCAATTAGGGTATCGTGGTAATATGTGTAAAATGGGAAGTAAGGTGAAATGTTTGGGGTTGAACCTAAGTGAGAGGATGAGTTGGGGATAAAGAGGTATGAGTTGTGTGGGTTAGAGAAAGGATGGGCCATATAGGTCAAATTAGGTTTTTCAAGGAAACCCTAGAGGGTGATAGTGAGTTGTCCTTAGATGGTATAATGAAGTGGGCCTCTACCCACACCCTTAGGAGTTGGGTATTCGTAGTAAGTAAGGAAAAGAGGGAAATGATGTCTAGATGTATTGTGAGGTGCAGAAGTCCCAAGATATGGGACGGGCCCCTCTCAGGGGAATAGGAGTAGATAGATTGTGTGAACGGGTAGTCCAAAGGACATGCATGTCAAGGGTGAAAATATTTATCGAATAAGACACGAATAAGATACTAACCATTTAAAGAGGAAGATTGTTGAGCCGGGCCCATACTAGTCCACCGACGAAAAATAGTGGCCAGGAGTCGGGGTGCCCTGGAGACCGGTTCATCGACGAATAATAGTGACCAGGAGCATTATACAGTTATCTATCAGTTTGAGTAGAGGCTCCACTTCAGCATTTGTAGAATGATGGGTGTCGTGGCTTTCCAGAACTTGGTCGCATTGTATAAGCGGGCGTGTATATCAGCTACCATGGTTTAGGAGAATACTTTTATTATGGGCAAGAGGAAGCTCGAGAAATAAGGATTTAGGGGTTAGATTGAGTTCTATGAAGTGAACCTCCGAGTTATCAGCCCAAGGGTTAGATTAGTGGACAAAGCAAACCTGTTGGACCAATGAGTTTCTTCATGTGTTGTTTTTGCAGCTGGAATCATTTAGGGCGAGACTGTTAGGGCACTCTTATTCGGTGTATGACGTGTGGTTAGTTGGGCCATCAATCTTTTGAATATCAGCATCGGCAAGGTCATTTTTAATAATGGGGACCACTTGCACCTTAGCAGTAGGCATATCGGCAGAGGACCTACCAGCAACCTCAGTAATAGTTTCAGTAGAGAGCACCAAACCCACCCAATGGATAACCTAGAGAGATTCAGGGGAGACCACAAGGGCCTCACCCTTTCCCTTAGAAGGGAGGAGGTTTGACTTAGTGTAATACCCCAAAAATTTCGAAAACCTATATTTTAATAAATAACTTTTAGTTGAAATAAAACTAGCTTTTAAAATTATTTATTTTAATTATGTTTTGGATTTTAGAGTATGTAAATTTGGATAAGAGTATTTAATAAATTAAAAATAAATATTTTGCTATTTATCATATTATTTTATTTAAATAAATTTCCAAATTAGTGTTTTACTATAATTATCCTTTTTTAAGCCATATATTTAATTATATTAAATTAAATTATTAAATAAACTTATTATCAAAAAATATTACATCCTATTATTTTATAAGTTTAATTATTTTAAAATTTTCCATTTTCCCACTTTCCTTTTTCCTACTTTTTCTTTTATTTCTCCTTTCCCCTATTTCTTTTTTTTCCTCCCTTCTTCCTGGCTTTGGGCTGCCAGGCTGCTGTCCTGCTTCCCCCCTCCTTGCTTGTTGGGCCACAAGCCCGATTCTCCTCCCCTCTCTTCCTCGCACGTCCGCCCAGCACAGCCCACGTCCCTCTTCTTTTTTTTCCCTTGGACCAATCGGCTTGCTCTTCTTTCCTGTGCCGGTCCGACCATCACTCGCACTCCCCTCCCTTTCTTCCTTCTCCCACGCCCGACCACCAGTTCTGCCATGGTCGAGCACAACCTGCCGCTGCAACTGCCGCCACCTGCCATCACCACCTACCTCCCTCTCCCTCTCTCTCTTCCCCCGTCTTTTTTCCTTCCTTTTTTGAGCTAAACCGGCCCCTGGACCACAGCTCACGTGCCTCTCTCCCTTTCCTTCTTCTTCTCTCTCTTTCCCCTGCCAACCGACCACCACCTGCCACCCTTCGTCCTCTCGCCGACCGGCCACTGCCCCTCTCTTCTCCCTCTTATTTTTCTTACCCTCACCAGCCTTCATTCCCCATAATTTTTGAACCCTCATCTCTTCCTCCTGAGCCTCTTCTCTCTTTTCTCCTCCTCCATCCTTTTCCCCGATTTTTGATCACCACCGCCCATCGCCACTTGCACCACCGCACCCAGCCCATGTGCCACCTTCTACCTCCACCTACTACCACCCTGCGCCACCACGAGACTCCCCAAGCCACCTTCGAGCCCCTGCACTTCCTCCCTTCTCCACCTCTTCCTTTTTCTCCCCATTTTTCCCCTTACCGCCGAGCCACCTGCAACCGCCACTTCCGCCGTCATCCGGCCACCTCTGCCGCCACCCAACCCACTGTTCGACACCCTACAACCCCCTCTACCACCACCATGCATTAGTTGGGCTGAAAACAGCCCTTGCACCCCTCCATTTTTCCCTCTCCTTTTCCTTCCTTCTCAGCCCCTCCACCTCGACCCATCTCGGCAGCCAACTTTGCCGCCTTGCTGCCGCCGTCTCTGCCGCCCTATGCCGCCGTGAAACCACCCTTAGCCTCCACCTACACCCCCTCTCTACTCCTGCACCATTCCCTTGCCTTGAAACCTCGCCCATCTATCTCTTTTTCTAGCCTAAAGTCACTAAACCGAGCCACCTCTCCTCCCTTCTATCTCACCCTCTTTGAGCCCTTTTCCCCTCTCATTTCTGCATGAGACTCATGCTGTTCATGCATCATGAGCTCTCCCTTGTTTTGGAAATTATTTGGAAAATTTTTGAGGTATATTAATAATTAATTAAAGTGTTTTATTATTAAATAAATTTTTATAAAGTCTTATCCTTTTAATTTCTTATTTCTAACATAATAATGATTGATATTATTTTTAGGTGTTGAGTTGCTAATTAAGCTTGAATCCTTAACTGGGATACCGGTAAGGTTTGAGTTTTGCGGGATTAAGGTAATCGTTAATCCTTAATTAAATACATGGAAAAACGTATGCTAGCACATTAGGGATTTTAGTATGATTTTATGCATGTTTTGTGTGCCTAGCATGATACATAAATGGTTTTTTTATATTGATTGAAAGAAAAAGGAAAAGTATGATAGCCTTTGTGCCATGTGTAGATATGATAACTAAGGAAGGAGTTTGATTATTGATGGAAATGTTAAATGCTTGTTTATGATGTATTATGTTGCTAATACATGAATAATATTATTGTCTAAGGGTATTTTAATGATATGCTTGTGAAGTATGTGATATAATATATGTAGTTGCTAATGAGTATTATGTTGAATAATGACAAGTTGGTGAACTTAGATGATAAAAATGAAGTACTAATATCATTATTTTATGTAGGGTTGGTAAATTCATAAAAATTGTGAATAAAAGGGTTAAGTGGAAATGTTATAAGTGAAAAGGGTATTTTGGGAAATTTTGTAGTACGGGAGTGTTTTGGTAAATTTGAAGAAAAGGGTAAAACGGTAATTTTGTAAGCAAAAGGGTATTTTGGTAAATTTTGAAAGAAAGGGGTAAGATGGTAATTTTATAAGAAAAAGGGTATTTTGGTAATTTCAAAAGAAAGGAGTGGAATGATAATTTTATAAGTAAATGGATAAAATTGTAAGTTGTGAGAAAGAAGGGTATTATGGTAATTTTTGAGGTAAAAGAATAATATGGTAATTTTATGATTAAATGGTAAAATGATAATTTTATAAGTAAAGGGGTATTATAGTAATTTTTGGAGAAAAGGGGTAAAGCGGTAATTTTGGAGTCAAAGGGCAATATAGTAATTTTGTAAGTAAGTGGTAAGAATGGTAATTTTGGAAGTAAGGGTAAAATAGTAATTTTGGATGAAGGAGGGCATTATGGTAATTTTTCAAGTAAAGGGGCATTATGGTAATTTTTGGAAGTAGAGGGACAAAATAGTAATTTCATAAGTAAATGGTAATATGGTAATTTTATAAGTGAATGGCGAAATGGTAATTTTATAAGTAAGGGGCGTTATGGCAATTTTGGGAGTAAAGGGGTAATATGGTAACTTTGGAAAAGAAGGGCAAAATGGTAATTTTGTAAGGAAAGATAAAAATGGTAATTTTGGATGAAAAAGGGTAAAATAGTAATTTGTAAAGTAAAAGGAGTGTTATGGTAATTTTACAAGTAAAAGGGTATGGTGGTAATTTTTATAAATAAAAGGATATTATGGTAATTTGAAAGTAAGGGGTAGAAGAGTAATTTTGTAAATAAAAGGATATTATGGTAAACTTGGAAGTAAGGGGTAACTTGGTAATTATGATAACGACGAAAGATAATTTGGTAATTAAATTATGAGTATAGAAGGACAGTTGGATAATTATGTTAACAGAGAAGGGTAATTTGGTAAACTAACCAATTAAAGGGCATTATGGTAATTTTAATAATGGAGAAGGGCAATATAATAATTATAAATATGGAGAAGGGTAAATTAATAATTATGAATATGGAGAAGGGTAGAATGGTAATTATGATGATGGAGAAGGGCAATTTGGTAATTTATCCAACTAAAAGGGCAATTTGGTAATTAATAGACTAAAGGGTAAATTAGTAATTATTTAACCAACTAAAGGGGTAAAATGGTGACTATGATAATGAAGGAGGGTAATTTGGTAATTTATCCAACTCAAGGGCAATTTAGTAATTATAACAAAGGAGAAGGGCAATTTGGTAATTTAACCAACCAAAAAGGGAAATATGTTAAGGTTAATAATTATGAGGGGTGAATGGTGATCTAAAAAGTGTAGGAGACAACTTGATAACCTAAATTGGATAAGGGGTAATTTGGTAATTATGCAACCAAAAGGGTAATATGGTAATCTATCAAGTAAGGAAATGATGACTTAGTAGTTATATAAGTAAGGGGTAAATGAGTAATTTGTACCTAACATGTCGTTGTGATTGTGGACCATTATAATATGATTTAATAATGCTGATTAGCCAAGTAAGAGTATTTGATAATTAGTATGACCTTAATGGTTTTCTCTGTGATATCCTGGATACTCATCTGAATAAGAAACGATTAATGATATCGGAATGATTGAAAGTGAATAAGTATCTGATTATTGTGCTTTTCATGATCACTTTAATTAAGACACTATTACTTAAAGTGAAAGACCTCGAGATCGGGAATGGTGACTCCTTAGGGGTCGCTACCCTAAGGACGTGGTTTAGTCCACGATTATTCTGGTATTTGCTGGTGTGCCTTTGTGCCCCAGCCAGGCCCTATATCTTACTATTTCTAGCTCTACGGACCTAGTTAGATGGTATGCATATGTGAGCTTGTGACTCGTATTTGGCGTGTAGAATAGCTTGGATTGGTGTGTGAAGTGTTTCGGAGAAATTTGAAGTAGAACTGTGAGCTGTTCTGGAAAGATGTGAATATTTTACATTGAAGAAATTAGAATTTGGAAATGTGCTAAACATGAAAGTTGTAGATCTTTCTGTTATATTTCCAACGCATCAAAAATCAGCTCGATCGGAGGTCCGATGAAGAAGTTGTAGCTGAAATACTGAAGATTGTCAAAGCTGGAAATAAACACGGGGGGCCCGTGTTTTGGAAACACGATCCGTGTTTCTTCATCAGGAAAATATGTTATGTTTTCCGGGAGAGGCCGAGAGATAGAAAATAAACACGGGGGTATCGTGTTTATTAACACGGTCCGTGTTTTTTTTTTGGTTTTTCGCTCCGCCTCGGTTTTCGCTAATGACAATCTCGTATAGTATAAATACCATGCGATTAGAACCCTAATCAAAGAGCGAACGCCGTCTTCTTCTCCTATTGAGTTCTATTGTAATTCCTTGATGTATTGAGTGATTTATGTGAGAATTTCTTTGATTCTTTGTAATCACAATTACTTCACATCAATAAGATCATCTGTTTCCCCAATCTGTGTTCTTGAGTGTTATTCTCTTTTCAATTCTTGTGTGTTCTAATTGATTCTAATTAGATCTTATTTTTCCGAATTGGTATCGATCCACAACAAATTGGTATCAGAGCGTTGGGTTCGTATTCGGGATGTCTACAAGATTTGATATAGAGAAGTTTGATCGGTCTGTGAACTTCGGCTTATGGAAGTTGAAGATGAAGGCGATCCTGATTCAGAATGGATTGGAGAAGGCGTTACTCGGGATATCAAAGAAGCCCGATTCGATGACAGATGAGAAATTCGAGGAGATAGATCAAAATGCCCTTTCCACCATACAGTTGTGTTTGTCTAATGAGGTCTTGCGTGAGGTGGCTAAAGAAACAACAACGTCATCCCTATGGCTCAAGCTGGAGTCTCTATACATGACGAAGTCGGTGACAAATTGTCTGTTATTGAAGAGCAAGTTGCATGAGTTAAAATTAGGTAAGGGACAATCCCTTAAATCTCATTTTGATGAATTTGACTCTATAATTATGGATCTAAGGAATATAGATGTTAAATTGGAGGATGAAGATCTTGCTATTACATTGTTGTGTTCTTTGCCTGCTGATTACAAACATTTTCGAGAGACCATACTGTATGGGAAGGATGATGAGTTGGTTCTTGATGATGTCAAGACTGCCCTGCTACAACGGGAACTGATTGAGAATCAGTTGACTGGAGGTGGTTCTAGTGACTCACATAGTGAGGGACTTGTAGCTAGGGGCAGAACTCAGGAACGAGGTTTTGGTGATAAGAAGAAGAAGTATAGGTCGAAGTCGAGGAATAATAGATCCAAGAATGTCATGTGCTATGGATGTCACAAGAAGGGTCATATCAAGAAGTTTTGTCCTAATAGGATATCTGGAGATAAACCTGGTGAATCATCTGGCACAAAGGATGATGCTACTATAGCTCAATATGATAGTGATGGTAGTGTGTTGACTGTCACTGATAGTCAGACCAAGATTATGGACAGGTGGATCTTGGACTCTGGATGCTCTTACCATATTTGTCCCAACAGGAACTGGTTCCAGACTTACGAGACGACTCGAGGTGGAGTAGTTCTGATGGGTAATGATGCTGCATGCAAAGTTGCTGGGATTGGGACAGGGAAGGTGAAGATGCATGATGGTGTGGTCAAAACACTGTCTAATGTTCGACATGTCCCTGAGATGACCAAGAACTTGATTTCATTGAGTTCTTTGGATTGTAATGGATATCGTTGTGTGATCGAGGATGGCACGATGAGGATTACTAGAGGGGCTCTTGTTGCAATGAAAGGCAAGAGGATCGGGACACTGTATGAGCTTGTTGGTTCTGTTGAGGGGGCAGCTGCGGTAACATCATCGAGTATGTCTGACTCGGATGTTACTAAACTTTGGCATATGCGACTTGGACACATGAGTGTCAAAGGCTTGACTGAACTCTCCAAGAGAGGGTTGTTGGATGGAAAGAGTACAGGTACTATGGATTTCTGTGAGCACTGTGTGTTTGGCAAGCAGAAGCGGGTTAGTTTTTCAAAGGCTACACATAGTACAAAGGGGCCTCTGGATTATGTTCACTCTGATTTGTGGGGTCCTGCAAGGGTGGTTTCCAAGGGTGGTTCGCGATACCTACTGACATTTATTGATGACTTCTCTAGGAAGGTATGGACTTATTTTATTAAAAATAAGAATGATGTCTTTGAAGTTTTCAAGCATTGGAAGACTTTATTAGAGAAGCAGACTGGGAGACAAGTGAAGTGTCTCAGGACAGATAATGGCCTTGAGTTTGTGGAACGTAGTTTCACTGAGTACTATGAGGACCATGGTATTGCTAGGCATCGTACTTGTGTTGGAAGACCACAGCAGAATGGGGTTACTGAGAGGATGAATAGGACCCTATTAGAGAAGGCTCGATGTATGTTGTCACAAGCTGGATTAGGTAAGGAGTTTTGGGCTGAGGCAGTTCACATGGCGGCATTCCTGGTGAACCGGTCACCCAATCGTTCCATTGATTTGAAGACACCTGAGGAGATATGGTATGGCAAACCAGCTGATTATTCTGATTTGCATGTTTTTGGATGTCCTGCCTATGCTTATGTGAATGACGGGAAGCTCGAGCCTAGAGCTAAGAAGTGCATCTTTCTTGGCTATACATCCGGTGTAAAGGGATACAGGTTATGGGATCCAGCTGCATCCAAGTTTTTGACAAGCAGGGATGTTACCTTAAATGAGTCCGTATTCCTCCAAAAGTCCGAGTCTTCTTCTGATAGATTGTCTAAAGAGGTGGAGCAGAAGAATCTGCATGGTGTTATGGATAAGGTGGAGGTAGAGGTTGATTTGGATCATTCAAAATCTTCTAGTATAAGACCCACTATTCCTGAAGTGGGTGGATCCAAGCAGCAGGTGGAGCAAAGGGGCGTTGCTCCTGGTAGACCACGGAGGGTTGTGAAGCCTCCTGTGAGGTATGGCTTTGAGGAGTTAGCCGGTTATGCTTTGGCTAGTGCTGAGACTGTAGTTGATGTACAGGAGCCAGTGTCATACTCAGATGCCATTGTTAGTGCTGATTCTGATAAGTGGTGTGCTGCTATGGAGGAGGAGATGCAATCTCTATGGAAGAATCAGACATGGGAACTTGTGAAGGCACCTAGGAAGAAGAAAATAGTTGACTGCAAGTGGGTGTACAAGTTCAAACAGGGAATTCCTGGTGTTGAGGGACCGAGGTACAAGGCTCGTTTAGTTGCACGTGGGTTTAGTCAGATACCTGGTGTAGACTATAACAAGGTATTTTCCCCTGTTGTCAAGCATACTTCTATTCGTACTTTGCTTGCGCTTGTGGCTATGCAGGATATGGAGTTAGAGCAATTGGATGTTAAAACAACTTTTCTGCATGGTGAGCTCGAGGAGGAGATCTATATGCGCCAACCAGATGGCTTTGTTGTTGAAGGCAAGCAAGATCATGTGTGCTTATTGAAGAAGTCACTATATGGTCTGAAGCAGTCGCCTAGACAATGGTATAAGAGGTTTGATCAGTTTATGATTGAGCATGGGTTCTCCAGGAGTGAGTACGATGGATGTGTATACTTGAAGCAGGTTGGTGATGGTTCTCTGGTGTATCTTTTGTTGTATGTTGATGACATGCTTGTTGCAGCAAAAGATCTGTCTGAAGTTAACAAGGTGAAAACAATGCTGAAGACTGAGTTTGAGATGAAGGATATGGGAGCTGCGAAGAAGATCCTTGGCATGGAGATCATTCGAGACCGCAGACAGAAGCGTCTTTACTTGTCACAAGAGCAATATGTGAACAAGGTGTTGGAGAGGTTTCATATGATTGATGCCAAGCCGGTTAGTACTCCCTTGGCTACTCACTTCAGATTGTCTGCTTTAGATTTCCCCAAATCTAAAGATGAGGAGGAGTTTATGGCCACAGTTCCCTACTCTAATGCTGTGGGATGCATGATGTACGCTATGGTTTGTACCAGGCCGGATATTGCTCAAGCTGTGAGTGTTGTGAGCAGATATATGGCGAATCCTGGGAAGGCTCACTGGCAAGCAGTGAAGTGGATTCTGAGGTACTTGAAGGGTACTGCATCATCTTGTTTGGAGTATGGGAGGTCAATTGATGCGTTGAATGGGTTCGTTGACTCTGATTATGGTGGAGATCTTGGTAATAGGAGATCCACTAGAGGTTATGTGTTTTGTCTTGGTGGTTCGGCAATTAGCTGGAGGTCATCTTTGCAAGATGTGACTGCGTTGTCCACTACTGAGGCTGAGTATATGGCTATGACGGAAGCTTTTCAAGAAGCTTCGTGGCTTGGTGGTTTTGTTCGTGAGCTTGGATTTGGTCATGGTGCTCCCGTTGTTCGTAGCGATAGCCAGAGTGCTATTTGTTTGGCAAAGAATCAGAATTCTTTCCATCGTCGGACGAAGCACATTGATATCAGGTACCACTTCATCTGAGGTACTATTGCTGTAGGCAAGGTTGTGTTGGAGAAGGTGGCTACTGCTGAGAATCCAGCAGATATGCTAACGAAGCCATTGACAGTGAGCAAGTTCGAGCATTGCTCGGACTTGGTTGGTGTTTGTGTACCATGAGGGCCTTTTGGGGCCCAGGGGTTTTTACAGATGGTCTTTTTTGTTCCTGGTGCTAGCTACTTTAAATACGTCATCAAGGTGGAGAATTGTGAGCTTGTGACTCGTATTTGGCGTGTAGAATAGCTTGGATTGGTGTGTGAAGTGTTTCGGAGAAATTTGAAGTAGAACTGTGAGCTGTTTTGGAAAGATGTGAATATTTTACATTGAAGAAATTAGAATTTGGAAATGTTCTAAACATGAAAGTTGTAGATCTTTCTGTTAGATTTCCAACGCATCAAGAATCAGCTCGATCGGAGGTCCGATGAAGAAGTTGTAGCTGAAATACTAAAGATTGTCAAAGCCGGAAATAAACACGGGGGGCCCGTGTTTTGGAAACACGATCCGTGTTTCTTCATCAGGAAAATATGTTATGTTTTCCGGGAGAGGCCGAGAGATAGAAAATAAACACGGGGGTACCGTGTTTATTAACACGGTCCGTGTTTTTTTTTTGGTTTTTCGCTCTGCCTCGGTTTTCGCTAATGACAATCTCGTATAGTATAAATACCATGCGATTAGAACCCTAATCAAAGAGCGAACGCCGTCTTCTTCTCCTATTGAGTTCTATTGTAATTCCTTGATGTATTGAGTGATTTATGTGAGAATTTCTTTGATTCTTTGTAATCACAATTACTTCACATCAATAAGATCATCTGTTTCCCCAATCTGTGTTCTTGAGTGTTATTCTCTTCTCAATTCTTGTGTGTTCTAATTGATTCTAATTAGATCTTATTTTTCCGAATTGGTATCGATCCACAACAGCATACTTATGGATTAGGTGTCCTTGTCGGTAGGGTACTGAGTTAGCTTTATGCACTAGTACGACTAGGGTACCTTTGCGTCCTTGGGTTCGTGGTTGAAGGGTACTGAGTAGCTTATATGCACCGGTACGACCGGTATACCTTTGTGTCCTGAGTTATTGATCTCCCATCCGAGGCAATTAAATATGATTGTTGTGCTGATTAAGAATAGGAAAGATACTAATTATAAAAGTGAAATATTAATGAGCCGGGCCTAGATGACTTATGATATTGATTACCGATCCACCGGTTATAATAGTGGCCTAGGAGCGTGTTGCCTTGGCAAGTGATATTGAGTACCGGTCCACCGGATATAATAGTGGCCCAGGAGCGTTGTGCCCTGGATGATGATTATATATATATATTCCGGTCCACCGGCTAAAATAGTGGGGGTCCCGAGCTCAATAAAACTAGTTGTGTATGTGAATAAAGTTATGGAAAAATACTAATCACTTATAGTGGAACATCATGTGAGTCGGGGCCAGACTGGTCCACCGACAAATAATTGTGGCCAGGAGCGTTTTGGCCTAGAGACCGGTCCACCAGCAAATAATAGTGGTCAGGAGCGTTGTGCCCTGAGTGTATACTTTCCGGTCCACCGGCTATAATAGTGGGGTTCTCGCACTCACATAGATATAAAATATGAGATTGGTTGAATGATGATGGAATAATGGCTTAAGGCCTGAATGTATTGATTTTACACTATGACATGGCTTAAGGCCCAAAAGTAATGATTGTGACTTATAACTTGTCATATATGTGATTGTTATGTATGTACCTCTTATTACTTATGTATATAGCTTGTATTATGTGTTGCATTGCGGGCCTGTGTTTAAGTGTGGTATTAAAGGGTTACTCAGTACCGTAGTACTGAAGGGATTCCCTTCGTGGGGCCCCTACCTATTCAATGGGCAGTGCCCTTCAGGTCTTTTCAGGTGCTACTCAATTGGGCTGCGGGAAAGAGAGTAAGGAATTATCCGGTATCGTTAGGCTTTTTCTCTTTCTCATTTAAATTCTTGGTTTTAAATGCATATGTTGTTACTGTAACCACCATTTGTGGATTTTAATCCTTATAAATGATTTGAAGCGCTACTCTGATTTATGCATGTTGAATTTCTTTCAAATTGTAATTCATTTTTTTCTTAGCCTTAGCACTTGGTAATGTAATGGTATGAGTGAACCGGTCTGGTACTAAGTGTGGCGGTAATACTCCCAAAGTTCACGGTTTACTAATTTTTTTCCACTAATTTTCTTTTAATTAACGAAATTTTTCAGTAGTGAATTTTGGGGGTGTTACACTTAGGGTCTAGGAGGGTGTCATGGAGGACACTAGGGAGGACATTCAGGTGGGTGCCTGAATGTCATTAGCCAGGCAGAGGCTGATAGGCAGTTGGTTAGGTTATCGGTATGTTTTTCATCCATTTGCTACTAGCATATATATTTTTTTATTCAGGGGCATCTCTATCTTTTATGTCTACTACTTTTTTTTGCTAGAGTTTCCTTGTCTCCATATTCTATTGTATCTATTTCTGTGATGTTGCCTTATGGGAATAAATTGGATTGCACTAGGCTTTACTCATACTTGGCCTTAGAGATATACGGGGTAGACTTCCTAATGGATTTGGTTGAGTTGGACTTACAAGAATTTGATGCTATCATGGGAATGGATATGTTGGGGAGATGTTAGGCTGTGATAGACTACGCATAATAGTGGTTTGTGTTGCGGGGACCTTAGGGTGCTAGGTTCTCTTACAAGATATGTAAGCTTAGGCCTACGATAAAGGTCGTATCTATCCATACATTTTGTTCATTAGTGCAAAGGGGTTACCCTATGTATTTATGTGGAGTTCAAGAGCTAAACAATGATGTATCTGCAATAAAGGACATTTCAATTGCTCGAGAGTTTCTAGAATTATTTCTTGAGGAGATTTCAGGTATACTGCCGATATGGGAGATAGATATTACCATTGAGTTAGTATTGGGGGTTGAACCTATTTCAAAGGCATCTTATTGGATAGCTTCGGTAGAGTTGTAGGAGTTGAAGTCTCAGCTAGAGGACTTGGTGGAACACGAGTACATTCGTCCAAGTGTGTCTCCGCGGGGAACACCAGCTTTATTTGTGAAGAAGAAGGATGAGAGTCTTCATTTGTGCATAGATTACTAAGGTCTGAACTAGTTGCCGATGAAGAACCAATATTCGCTTTCGAGGATCGACGACCAATTTGACCTGCTTTAAGGTGCTTTAATTTTCTCAAAGATCTACTTGAGGTTGGGTTATCATCAGTTGTGCATCGCCAAGGTAGACATCATGAAGACGACCTTTAGGACACGGTACATGCACTACAAGTTTATGGTGATGCCTTTTGGGCTCATTAATGCGCCTACCATATTCAAGGGTTTGATGGCAATGATTTTTCTGTTGTTCCTTGATTAGTTTGTGATGGTCTTCATTGACGACATTTTGATACACTCTCAGAGTAGAGATGAGTATGAAAAACATCTTTGTTCAATTTTTTCACTCCTTAGAGAGAACAAGTTGTATGCTAAACTCTCTAAGTGCAAGTTATGGCTTCAGGAGGTAGCATTTTTAGGTCATGTGGTGTTGGTAAGAGGATTCGTCGTGGATCCGGTGAAGATTTTGGTAGTTGCCGAGTGGAAGACACCCACTGGCATTCCTAAGGTTTGTAGTTTCTTGGGTTTAACCAGGTACTATAGCCATTTTGTGCATGACTTTTCAAAGATAGTTCATCCCTTGATGAACCTTCTAAAGAAGATGACTCGATTTCAATGGAATGATGCTTGTGAGGGATCTATTCAGGAGTTAAAGTAGTGGTTGACTATGACACCAATTTGACTCTACCTTCAGGTACAAACGGATTTTAGGTCTATAGCGATGCGTTGAAGTATGGACTGGGTTGTGTTTTGATGCAACATGGTAAAATAGTGGCTTACACTTATCGTAATTTGAAGTAGCATGAGCATAACTATCTAACTCATGATTTAGAGTTGGCAACCATCGTTTTTGCGTTAAAAATTTGGAGGCATTATTTGTACGAGAATCAATGCTAATTTTACACCGACTATAAGAGACTCAAGTATATATTCACTTAGAAGGAGTTGAATATGTGGCAGAAGAGATGGCTAGAGTTGGTGAAGCACTATGATATCAAGTTAACCTACCATGAGGGCAAGGCTAACGTCATTACAGATGCATTAAGTAGGAAGACATCACACTCTTTGAGTTTTGTTGAGGGTTTCACCTACCAAGAGGGTGTAGAGATTTAATTGGAAGCGTAAGCTAAGCCTAAGGTATATTGTTCCATGTAAGATTATTGATAGGGTTGGTGAGATTGCACCCTTCCAATGGTGTTAGCTTGAGTTCAAAACGTCTTCCACATTTCTTAGTTGAGGGAGTACATCGCAGATATGTCCCACGTGATCAGACCATATGAGATCAATCTCGACTATTCTTTTTCCTATGAGGAGAGACCTTTGAGGATTCTCAACACTAAGTTATGGTGAACCTAGACGAGCTTAGTACCGCTCATAAAGATTCTTTGGATCCGCCATGGAGTAGAGGAAGCGACCTAGGAGTCCAAGAAAGACATGCTCTAATCACATCCCAAGCTTTTTAGTTGAGGTGTGCTAAGATTTTGGTTTCTCTCTCTTCTAAGGGGGTAGTCCCCAGCAGTATAGTAACAACTTCAATAGGATTGACTACTGAGATTGCCTTCCTTGTATCCTTTTTCTCTTCTTCTCTAACCTTGACTTTAGGGACAAAGTCTCTTTTAAGGGGGTAGTGATGTAATACCTCGAAATTTTGCTGAATCTAATATCGTATTATGAATACCTTAATATGATTTTGATCTCAAGAAAAACTTATTTTTAGCCTTAACTAAATTTCTTAAACCTAATATCTTAACTAAATTTCTTAAACCTAATATCTTAACCTAATCCAAATCTTTAACCCATATACTTTTTTTGGAACCCAATCTTAATTCCGGTAAATTTTATCACTAATCTTACCTATTTTAGCTAATCTAAATTTATCTAGTCCTAACTTAACCTTTTTCCTATTTTCCTTTCTTCTGCATCCTCTTACGCTGTAATACTTGTCTGTATTCTTACAACTTACAACACACAACCATCAACCTGACCTCCTTTTGCTGCCATCATCATAAATCATTAGCCTCACCATCACCATCTCGTGTTGTTGCTGCCATTGAATGCTTAACCCTTGTCATTTCTTTCTCACGCAACACACACACAACCATCACCATCTCACCCTACATAGCCCTGCCATTTTCACCCAACACTTTACCATCACTCTCAACCATCCTCTCCATTGAATTTTTCTCCACCCCCTCATGCCCCTGTGCTACTACTACCATGACCTCAACACACCCCATTTGCACACCTCCATGCATACACATATATATACATTACTCTCTCTCTTTATCCCTCAATTTTGTTTGCTATTTGTAGCCTAAACTATCTGTCAAACACCCATATCGAGCCTCCCTCTCTTCCTTATTCTTCTTTTTTATTTCTATTTTACCCTCCTTTACCTTAACTTCTCCCTCGGTTATAATCTTCGAGCCTAATCATGTATTATCTTATTTTTCGTAGGTGATTTTCCGATGATCTCTAAGGAGGAGGTATAGGATTACTTCCATAGAACCTGGTGTCTTTGTTGATAAGGATACATGTTGTAGTTAGGAATTTACATGTATGTGATTTTATTGGACATGTAATATAAATATGATTAATGTTATATTATGGTATATTTATACAGAAAAACTTGAAATCATTATTTACCTGGAACTACTTTATATTATCTAATGTACACTTATTATTTGATATGAATTCATGTATTATGTGTAATTTTACTTTGACTATATTATTACTTTACTTGGTACGTAGCGTACTGATTATTCGTTTTATGAGTGTCGCTCATTTCCTTTAGTAGATAACCTGGATGTATTTGTGTAGGTCAAGAATGACCCATTGGATGAGTTTGCAGGCTTTGATGAGTTATATGTGGAGGAGTGACTTGGTATCAGGGTTATGGGCGTATAATCATGCTATTCGGTTGATGTATTTACCTGAATACCTTTTTGGACTCTTTGATCCATGGTATCCCTTAGTTTGCATTTCGTTATTGTAATTTGGAGTTAACCTCCAAAATTGTATTCTATTTATAAAATTTCTTCCATTTCTAATTTCTTATTATTATTATTATTATTATTATTATTATTATTATTATTATTATTATTATTATTATTATTATTATTCTGAATGGTTTTATTCTTGTGTATTGATGTAGGAATGGTTGGACAAACCATACTTATGTCAATTATGGTAGTAACACCCAATATTTTGCGTATATATTTTTGCTATAAAACAAAAAAAAAATCGGTTTGTAAAAATGAGGGTGTTAGAGCTAGTTTGGCCGAAAGGTGGGGATGAGGACCGGTGGTTTTGGTTGAAGGAGGGTGGTGGACTACTGTGGAAATGGCCAAAAGGTAGTGGGTGTGTTGTGGTGAAAATGACCAAATGAAGGGGGTAGTAACAGTGGGTTTGGCCAAAAGTTGGGGTAGGATTAGCTGGTTTGGTCGGTGCTTGGGGGCAGGTTGTGGTGGGTTTGGCTGGAGGGTGGGGTGAGGTAATAGCAAAGGTGGGCAGTGTTAGGGGTGAAGGTATGGAAAATGTTGGTGGTGCTAGTGTTGGTGCCTCGGTTGGGATCACTTGTGGGGGTGATCTTGGGCAATTTTGGGCGACGGAAAGAAGGAAGGGAAGTTTATTTTTGTGGTACAATATTTTGGCACAAACTAGAGGGAGAAGGGGGGTAGGTTCAAGCATTAAATGTGTCTTATATAAACATATATACATATAGGAAAAAGAGAGTAGGGTGGTGATCAGGAAACAAATTCAACCCCGACCTTAGAACTAATGAGGGGCGAGTTGATGGGGGTAGAGAGGTAGGATTGGCAGGGAAGGTGTGCACGCAAGAAGAAGAGAGAAGGAGATGAAAGGAGAGGACCGGTAGTAGAGAAAATAAAATAAGGAAATGAGAAGAAAAAGAAAAGGTGTGGGTTTAGATTTAGGTTTAGGTTAAAATAATTTAGGTTAGAGTATTAGGATAATTTAGTTAATTAATTATTCTAGATTAAGTTTAGGTGAGAAAATATATTAATAACTTGGAATAAAAATTAGGGTTAGGCTAAGATTTAGGATTAGGAAGTTAGGGTAAGATAGAAATATTAATTTGCTAATATTAGAATTAAGTTATGATATTAATTACTTGAGATTACTCTTAGTTAAAATTTAGAGTATTACACCTAGGGTGTGGAACATTAAGGAAAAACAATTCTATATATCAATCCTTTTCCCTTAACCATGACCGAATATGTAGTTGGCAAAAGATAATATGACATGAACATTCATATACACATATACAAACATTTCTCTGCCATGCAGTCACATACACATATCATGTGGTACTTAATATCCTCACTCAGAGACCAAAACAATCTTTTAATTAGGTATGGATCAATTAAGAAAAACATCATAGCAATTACCACCTATAAAGGCGTAAAACAACTCAAACCTTATTATCTATGCCCATTTTTAATTAAGATCAACTTTATTTCATTTATTTTCCATTACTTTATAACCTTAAAGTTATAATATGATTTATTATTTGATGTTCTATTTTACAACTTATATTATTATTAAAACTAAAGATACAATTCCTTGTTATATTCTTATTATTACATCCAATTTTTAGAATTATTCTGAACTTAATCATACTACTCAAGTAATTATTATTATTATTATAAGCTATAACAAACTCCTCTTACTAATTGAAACTAATTTTTAATAATTTTTATCATAGTAAATTAAGTGAACTATGATAAATGTCATTATCTCACTTAACAATAATATTTATGGCACTTTTGAACCTAAGGATTTATTTATGAGTAATAATAATACAATTCCTCCATCTCACCTTAGCTATCTATCCTTATTATGGAGTATTTAAATAGGCTCCTATTCTCAGTTTGGGAGAATTCTCAATTCAAACCTCACCCTAAGTGTAAAAGAATATGATTGATGTCACTATTATCTGCAAATGGTTTATTATCATTATTATTATCATCATCATCATCATTATTATTATTATTATTATTATTATTATTATTATTATTATTATTATTATTATTATTATTATTATTATTATTTTCAGGAGATAAAATGTCCATTTAGGCCTTACTTGATATGTTTTCCGCCTTCTTTGATGTACATGGGCTATAGCTTAATTTAACAAAGAGTAATATTTTATACAGAGGAAGAGTGATAGATGAGGCATAGACGCAAGTTTACCAACAATTCCATGTATTGAAGAGGGATAGTGAAATATTTAGAACTCCCCCAATTTGGATGAAGCTTGGAAATCTCACAATACCAACCACTCCTAGACATATTTATGGATAGAATAACAATATGGTAGAGCAAGCTTTTAAGCTACGCAAGAAGGCTTCAATTAACCAAAACTATTCACCTTGGAATTGAAGCATATTGAAGTCTTATGTATTTGCTTCTCAAAGATGTCATTCACACGATCAATGCTATATGCAGAACCTTATTATGGCTAGGTAATCCCAACACTAAAAATAGTCATGTATGTAGCTTGGTAACAAGTTTGCAAGCCTAAATAGGAGGGGGGCTTAGGAATTATTGATCTTGAATGATAGAATATGGGAGCTTTGGGTAAACTCTTGTGGAACTTACATATGGAGAATGATGTAATATGGGCAAAATGGGTGCACTCCTACTTCATTAAAGGTAGATATCTACAACATGTGTAAGATACTATTGTAGCTTCATAGATTTTAAGAAGATTACTCGATATAAGGCAAGTTTTTTTTACCAGTCTTTCCATTCTCTTAATGGGAAAGAGTTGCGAGTTCTTGATCATTTTAGTATTATAAAAGTTTTGAGACAATAAGACCACAACGTAATAATGTAACAACACTAAAATCACAGTTGAGAATTTTCGTTTAATTAAACAAACACAAGTACGGGGGTGCTACCGCCGTAATCAGTACAAGCCGGCCTTAGCCAGTCTCATACCAACCACAAGGCTAAGGATAATTTCACAACAACATTAAACACACTTAAAACAAAGATCCATAGAAAATTGAAATATTCATAACATGAAAATTAGAGTGTGTGATTAAAAGTCATTACAATTGAAAAAGAGTTACGTAGTCAAAGCCCCCATGGGTATAAAAGGTACAACATAATAAAACAAAAAAGAACAGGAAAAGTTCGGTCTACATCGCTCTTAGGCCCACGTGCCAAGTCTAAGAAGATGAACTCTCAACCCCGCCTAACTCCTCATAAGTGTCATAGGCATCGAAAACAACGTCTTCTACTTGTACAAGCTCAAAAGGGACCTCTACTCATAGGAATGAGCAGCACTCATGCAACGGGTGGTCAGTACACTACGTATTGAGCAAGATAATGATGCAACTAAGGCCATACACAAAAGACATATACATAAGCAGGTAACTATACAAATAAGCCATACAGGAAGAGCAGATAGTATATGCCATATTATAGTCTGATTAAACTTAATCATTAGAGCTCTGGTCAATATACCCATTTCACACCATGCTCTTTATAAGTCCATGCGAGTATAGAAACCCCATTATTATAGCCAGGGGATCAGAAACATATAAGGCAGAACATTGCTAACCACTATTATTTGCCCGTGGATTGGTCTCCGAGGCAAAGTGCTCCTGGCCACTATTATGCCGGTGGATCAGTATGGCCCCGATGCTCACGGTGTTTCACTGTAAGTAATTAGTATATTTCTCATGTCTTATCATAACTCAAGGTTTGGTTTATTGAGCTCGGGATCCTCCACTATTATAGCCAGTGGATCGGAAACATACAGGGCAAAATGCTCCCAACCACTATTATTTACTGGTGGATCGATCTCCAGGGCACCCCAGCACCTAGCCACTATTATGCTAGTGGATCGATCTGGGCCTAGCTCAATAATCTTCTGCTTTAAATGATTAGTGTCTTATCTGTGTCTTATTCAATATATGTTTTCACCCTAGACATGCATGTCCTTTGGACTACCAGCTCACATAGCCCATCTACTCCTAATCTTCTGAAAGGGTCCGTCCCATATCTTGGGACTTCTACGCCTCCTAATACGTCCAGACATCATTTCCCTCTTCTCCTCACTTACCACGAATACCTAACTCCTAAGTGAGTGGGTCGAGGCCCACTACCTCATACGTCTGAGTCAACTCATTATCGCCCTCTAGGGTTTTCCTCAGAACCCTAATTTGACCTATATGACCAGACCTTCCTTTATCTCACACAACCCATGCTCCTTTTCCCCCAACTCATCACTTCACTCGATTCGTCCCCAACCACACCACTTTACTTCCCATTTTTCACATGTGACCATAAAACCCTAGTTGGTCACTCCAAACCCTAGTACCTCTCTTTTCTCATATGTTATTCCCCCATCACTCCCACTTACCATTCCCTCCTCCACATGACACACACACCCTACATGTGACATTCTTCCACACTCATCCCATACTTCAATCCTCTCCATTATTTCTCCCTTCCACAATCTCCTCCACTTAGGGGTTTCCTCCTAAGCCCTAGCCAAGTTTCCTATGCACCCTTACACCAACCTACGTACTATTTTTTCACCCATGGACTCCAAAAACCCAAACAACTCTTCCCTTACCTTACTTAAACCTCACGTCACTTTTTCTCACGTAAGGGTCATCCTCATGCAAATACTATCCATCCCGTGCAAACCTTAGACTCCCCATACAAGATTCACTTCACTCTCTTATTTTATTCATATTATCCTTTGATTGGTCCACCCATAAGTCATGAGGTAATTAGGTCATTCTCATTTCTCTCTAATTAACTCACTTCCTTTACCCCTTTCATATTTCCATCACCACACCACAGCTTTAAAGCCTCCTAGCATGCATGTCTTAAAGGATTATATTACATAAGCACCACAAGGCAAAATGTACATATCATTTTACATATGCCATAATGAGAGTACATATACTTACCTTAGCTCCGCACTACGCTACAAGTAAGTGGTCATAATCACATAAGGTACACAAACATATCGTAACACATGACATACAAGTCAAATAACACACATATTAGGCCTTAGCTACATCCTTACCTAAAACGGTACCGGGCTTGGATCACGCTTCTACGCCTCCTTAAGGTTTGGACTTAGGTCACCTATAAGAGGGAAATACTAGGGTTAACTTCCCTTTTACCAACATTATCATTATTTCTTACTTACTTTTTTCAAAACCTAGTATTAGGGATATTAATAATAATAGTAGATTTATTAGTGAAAATAAGGGTACTATTCTTAAAATGGTTACTCATGATATTATTAGTCAAAATAGGTTTAGGTAGTTATATTGGTCCATGATAAGGTATTATTAAAAATATTAACAATACTAAAGATAATAAATTTAATAATAAAAAAATGATGATGATGATAATAGAGATAAACATAATAATAATTTTAATAATAATAATAATGGTACTAGTAATAATAAAATAGTAATGATAATGATAATAATAATAATAATAATAATAATAATAATAATAATAATAATAATAATAATAATAATAATAATAATAATAATAGTGATGATGATGATGATGATGATGATGATGATGATGATGATAATGCTAGGAACACCAATGTTAATAATAATAATAGTAATAATGATAATAATAATAATAATAATAATAATAAGAATTATAATGATGATGGTGATGATGATGATGATGATGATGATAATAATAATAATAATAATAATAAACGAATAATTACATTAATTATACTTAAGGGTTAGGAAGGTTAGGGCACAACCTAGTGGTGGTGGCAGCTAGGTGGTGGAGGAAGTGGGGTTGGAGAGGTGGCCTGGGGAAGCGATGGGTATAAAGTGGTAGATTGGCCAGCCAACTTTGCAAGGTTGGGGTGGCTCATGTAGGGGGAACTAGGGGTGGTGAGTGGTATGATTTGCTGGAGGGTAATGCAGGGAGGATTTTGGGTGGTGTTTCGGGCAGCGGTGTTGCGCGACGACGGCAGGGATGGCGTCTAAAGCTGCGGTGTTGCAAGGATGCTATATTTTCTAAGCAAGGGAAAAGGGATTGAACGGGATCCATTGGGGGGGGGTATTTATAGGTCATTGGAGAGAGGATAAGACAAAGGGGGAAGAGGACAAAAGGGAAGGTGAGGTAGAGCTCACCGGCTAGCTGTGGCAGGCTGATACAAGCCTGTAATTTTGCAAGGTAGGTTCGGTCGGGGAGGAGAAAAAGGAAAGGAGAATGGGCACACGTGAGGGCGGGTGCAGGGGGTTGGGCTCATTTTGGAAAGGAAAGGGAGGGTGGAGAGAGAGGATAGTGGTTAGCTGATGGTACGGTGGTAGGGTAGGTCGGGCGGTGCAGAGTTGCAGGCTCGACCTACAATGTGTAGGAGGGGAGAGGAAGAAGAAGACAGGCTGGCTGATTGGTTTGGGGGAAAAAGAAAAGAAAGAAAAAGGAGGGGGAACCAGGCGGGTGAGGGGAGAAAAGAAGGGACAGCGGGCTAGGCTGCCCTAGGGGGAAAAGAAAAGGAGGAGGGGAGTTGGGGCCCGGGGGGCAGCCCAAATCCGGGGAAGAAGGAAAAAGAAAAAGGAGGATTGAGAAAAAGAAGAATGAAACAAGAAAAAGGAAGGAAAAAGGGAAAAAGGAAAAATAGGTTGGTTGGGGTATTTAGAATATTTTAGTATTTTTGAGTATTAAAAAATAATAACAGTTAGTAAAATAATAATTAAATTTCTTTTTATATTAATTTAGGATATTTTAGGTAATTTTTTCTAAATTCTACTTTTAACTAGCAAAATACTCTAATCTTTCCCAATTAAATTCTTTATTATTTTCCTCTTGATTTTGCCTTAAATAATCCCCTTATTTTAATAAAATAATATATTTAATTAATTTTTTTAATAAATTCCTATTTTAACATAATTTTTTAAATTAGGATTTTAGGGTATTTCAAATAAGGTAAACTCGTGGAAATTGGCATGGAATCTAATTTCCCTCCGATAATAACAGATATATGTCTAGTTTATTGCTCATTAGAGACTGTATACAAATGATAGAATGATTCAAATAGGTATTCTAGTGGAGTCTAAATTCTCGTTATGCATGCTACATAAGGAATCTAATCATCATTTTTTCATTGCATGTTATTTTTGAAGCGTGTTTGGGAATCTCTCATTATAGGTTTTAAATGTGCTCATATTGTTACCAAACTCCTAAGAATTTTTATATGGATATAAAGGGGAGGTTTGGGACCACCATATTGATCACAAGTATTGAGATATTTGCTAACTTCTGCCATATACCATCTCTGGTTGGAATAGAACCAACATATTTTTCATAACAAGATTAGCACACTAGCTCAAATCACAATAGTTATAATCAAAGAGATAACAAGCCTTATCGAGAGTAGAAACCAGTGCAAGTCTTGTGAGAGGCCACTAAGTCTTTTATATGATAGCTTTTAGTTTTGTTTTAGCTAGCCATTCTGTGTATACTTTTAAGATTTGGTGATTTTTGCTTGTACAAATGTTTTTTCATCTATAATATACTACATACTTATAAAAAAATTAATTTCTAGAGAATACTACTATACATTTCAAATATTATACTTTCCTTTTATGTTACTTATTTACTTTATTTAAGTTTAATTAACATTTATTTTCTTCTACTCTCTCTATAAAGTGTACAAATGAATTAAATTTTATCTAAGATAGATATTCTTTAACATTATATATTTATTTTATTTGATTGTAATTAATATTTATTTTCTTCTACCTTATCCTTAAAATGTACTAATGGATAAAATATTATCTATGATGAATTTTATTTTTATGTTGCATATTTATTTTCATTTAGTTTAATTAATCCTTATTTTCTTCTACTTTATCCTTAAAGTGTACAAATGGATCAATTTTTTTTACCAAAGATAAAAAAAATTTACATTAATTATTTGTTTTATTTAAGTTCAATTAATATTTATGTTCTTCTACTTTATCCTTAAAGTGTTCAAATAGATTAAATATTATTTTATGCTACATATTTAGTTTACTTAAGTTTAATTATTATTTATTTTCTCTTACTTTATCATTAAAGTGTATAAATAAATTAAATTTTATCTAAGATGAAATTTCTTTTATGATGTTAGATATTTATTTTATTTATTTTTAATTCATATTTATTTAAGTTAATTTTAATTAATATTTATTTTCTTCTACTTTATCATTAAAGTGTATAAATAGTGTATAAATAATATCTATTATCTTCTATATCATACCCTTAAAGTGTGCATATTTAAATTTTATTAAAGATAATATTTAATTTATCTAAGATAAATGTTCCTTTTATGTTAGATGTTTATATTAATTAGCATACTATGTATATATTAATGTCCTAACATGCATACATTAACATTAAGATATATACTAAAACATATATTCTAATATGCTTACATATAAAAACATAAAAATATATAAACATGTTCATATATTCATTAATACAAAAAATATAATATTTATTATACCAAATTGCATGATCCAACTTGTGCACATACTAACATGTTAATTAATTACATAATCTAACACATGATGATAGTAAAATTATATTAAATAGGAATATGCTCACATGTATACTACCAAATTATATACAATTTTTTAATCATGCAAATTATACAACCTAACACATACTTGTATTAAAGTAGCATTAATAATTATCATGTGTAACAACATATACAACAATAAAAAATAATTAATATGTGTGAAAAATTAGACAAAAATATTATAACAAGTATAAGGAGAGACAAAATAAATGGAAAAAATGATTCTTCGACAATGCTCTAGTGAGATTATTTAGACTACAACAAAATGAGCTATTAGTTTTCAAAATGGCCAACCAAAATGAAATAAACAAAATATACTAAAAGCTAACGACAACAAGTGAAAGGGAAAGGAAAATGATGTGAAACCACCAAGATTGCTGGCTCAACAAGACCACAAACTACATAACAAAAATAACTTAATATATAATTTGCAAAATAACCAATAAAAATGAGAATAAAAGTAAAATACATTAAAAATTTACAATAATTAGTTGAAGGAATATAAAAATGGAGAAGAAGGAGCAATGGAGGGTTGATGGAGGAGGAAAGAGACAGGGTTGTGGTCGAGAGAGAAAAAATATAAACAACATGAAAGAAAGGAAAATAATGGGGAATGGAGGGCTAGGATTTTAGAATTGTTATTTTTTATAGTGGATTATAGCATTGACGACATATTACCAATATTATGGCCATAAGTCATCGATGATAGGGCTATTAAATGAAGTGTTATATTTTACTATCATTGGTACTAATATATTTCTAATGATATGTCATCGGTATTGGGAAACTTTTAATTGAAAAAAAAAGTAAAGTGAACTTCTTTTCTGCTCTAAGAGGGAGCTGATTTTTGGGACTCTTATTACCGATGACATCTCATTGATAATAAGCCCTTCGTTTGATGAAAAGTTGTTATTGGACAAGTAAGGTGAGATGTTTTGCTGCTTGAAGTAGAGGAAAATTTGGGCCTCTTATTATGGACGACATGTCATTAGTAGTAAGTTTTTCCTTTTTTTACCTCCCTCTAGATTTTGGCAGGAAAAACTTACACCATATTTCGTCAACAACATGCCTCTAGTAATAAATTTTCTAGATGAATTTTCCTTCTCAACATTATTTTTTTCCCAAAGAACATTTTACTAACAAAAAGTTGTTAATGTTTTAAGTGTATTTATAGGTGGTTCATTGTCGTCGGTGATAAAGTCATTGACAATAATCCTATTTATCATAGTGCAACCGAGTATTCATAAGGGGTCTGATGCTAAAGAGCCAAAATACTACTTTTTTAAACCATTCAAATAAAATCAAGTTAATTATGGTATTATCGATTTGATCAAGCCGCTACGGGCATTTCAACCATCTAATACATTTAGTACAACCGATTGATTGGTTCAACCACTTTTAACCCCTACTTTTTACATATTTATATTTTTAATATTTCCTTTTTTATATATGAAATAATAATATATTGATATTAAATCTATAGTATTTTATTACATTACTAATTCTTCATTCCTTAAATAGTCCTATTTTGTATTTTTTTCATAGCTATATTATTTTCTACCATAACAGAAAATTTCGGCTAAACCGCAATCAAATTGATTGGACCGTTATTTGAGACCTTGTCACATAAACTTTATGCTTCATATTTTTATCATTGGGTGATGTGGGGTCATGAGGTAGTGTTGATGGTTAATGGGGCTAGTGGTGTGGTGATTGGATGAGATGATAGTGGTGTGATGGGGGGACATAATGAAATTGATAGTAGTGACATAGTGGCAAGGAGGGTAGCATTGAGTTAGGGAGAGGTGGTAATTGAATGGTGATGACAATACGTAATACTCTGTTATCTCAAATTCTAATTATTATATACGATTGGTCTAGTAACACGTTTTAAACACACACATACATATATTATATTATCAAGTCTCATTCTGTTAGTGTTAATTTTTAAATATTTCATCGATCATTTATCTTGTTTGTGGTGAACACATTTATTGCAATTCTTCTTATTCATGTGTTTTTACTCTTTTTGACCCTTTCAAAATTTATTAATAAATCCAATTTTTTTTTGAATTCATTCATCCATTATGTTCATTCATGTTTCTCCCTTTCCTTCCAAATTGTTAAATTGCATAATGTTTACTTGATTAGATAATTTTAGTCATTTTTGTTATTTTCAATCCATTAGTCATCAAATGAGTTCCAAGACCAAATATTTTTATATATTTAGATTTTAAAAAAATATTTTGTATCAATCCTTGACAATTTGAAACACATGTTATTCGTTTTGTGTATTTATAGAAGAATGTATTTATGTGATTTATTCGTTTTCACTGTTTTCGCTCATTTTCCATCCGTCAAACTTCAAACCAACTCTAATACCCAATATTTGTATATATTTGAGTTTATAAAATCATTTTGGACCTTTCTATAAATTTTTATGATTTTTAAACTTCAATTAATATTTTTTTCTAATAAGTACCAATTATTGAACTTTTTTGCATTTTAATTAACCAAAATAAATTACATCTAATATTCTAATTAATATTTCAATCCTAACTAGTCTCCTAACCAAACTAAATGAGATTTATAACTTGGTTACCTTTCACTCAAATAAAAAGTGCACAAAGTTCCATAATTATGATTTTATGTCATTTCTTTTACACATTCAACTATAGCTCGACCTATCTCTTACGCCCCTAATCCTAGCGCTTAAATAAGGAAAAAGTTAAAACAAAAACTCATTCCATACTCCTACCTATCAGATCTCACTCGATTTTTGTCAATCATGCATCCTATTACAAAACTCACATAAATTCATAGTGTTTCAGTTGATCTCAAAGTTGATTTCTTTCCAACTTATAACAACTCTCTCTCTCTCTCTCTCTCTCGTAGTTCTCTGTAATAGCCCAACATTTTGAAATCCAAAAATTTAATTATCAAAAAATTAATTTAACTTGATTGGAGATTTTTATTTTATTTAATGAGCCTAAAAGAATTATAGGCAATATATATATATATATTTTTATTATTGGTACTAAGCCAAAATTTCACTCTAAAATCTAACCTAAATCCCATAAATTTCCATTCCCCATTTTTTTCCTTTTCTTTCTTCTTCTTTTTCCTTTTTTTCTTCATTATTTTTTTTCTCCTCTTCTCTTTTTCTTCTTTCCTTTTTTCTCCATTTCTTCTTCCTTGCGCCCTTCCCCTTTACGTCGCCATCTCCCCCTTCCATTTTTGTCCCCTACACCTCTACCATTGCATGCCGCCCATCCTCCCCACCTTTCACTTCTTAGCCATGCAGGGCCATGCATGCTAGCATGAACCCCTACTCCCTTGCACCCTTTCTTCCTTATACCTACATCCCTTCCCTCGCTACATCATGCACACCGAGCTCCCTGTCGTCTTCCTCACTCCCTAAGCTCCTTCCCCGCCTATACATACCCCCTCAAACTCCCCATTTCTTATCCTCTCCACCTTCCTCCCTCCTTTATTTTTGCTTGCCTCCCCATCCCTACCCACTTCAGCATCGCACCACCATTGTCGACGACCAACCACCCTCCCGTGCCACCTCCCTTTCCTATCTACACCCTTCTTACACCTGCAAGGCCACCCTTCCCCTCCTTCTTCTTTCTTCCTCTTCCCCTGAGATTGCAGCCATTACAAGCTACATTATTCCGACCACCATCGCTGGCCACTCTCATCCCTCTTTGCCACCACCACGTCACAACCGCCTAGCAACCCTTTTTATCTCCTTTCTCTCCCTTTCTTTTTCCTTCTCCCTATCGGCCATGTGCCACTCTACACTACCATTGACCACTAGCTCCACCACCACTAACCACCACCTACTCTAGCTTGTCTTAGTGCCACTACCACCCTCGACCTTGTTTTGCCAACCCTCATCCTTCTCCACCAAAAATCAACCGTTTTCGCTATTACGCCATTTTCTCCCCCATTTTGGTCATCTCCACTTCCTTTCTTCTCCTTAAGTTTTATTTAGTCTAGGTTCCTTTTTATTCTTTGAAAAAAAAGAAAGAAAAGAAAATAAAATCTAAATTGTGTATATTCCCATTTTCTAGGCATTATTCCAGGTATAGTAGAAAATGAGGTATAGGTCATACGGGATTAGAGATCAGATCCGCTCTAGTAAAGATACAAGCATAGTTACGGTTTCATTGTGTTAATATATACGTCCTTATTGTGTGATGATATGCATAAAATAATAAATGGTTATCATGTTGTATGTGCGGTCTGGCTTAACAATAGTTAAAAATAAGAAGTTGTGTGGATGTGATTCTATTGATTTCCAGTGCTGATGCATATCCATATTATATGACATTGCATGTGTGTAAAGTTTGGAGAGTCCATATGTTGGATGGCTTGTGACTTAGGTAGGGTTTTATGGCCTAAGGGAATTTTTGTCAATATTTTGAATAATAACATATGGGGTACCTTAGGGTGAAAATGGCCTAAAATAGGTCGGAGATACTATATAAAGTGAGTGTAACAAAATTAATAAGGTTTAGGGTAAATACAGTATGGGGTGAGTAACCATGCATGAGGGAGAGTAAAACCTAAGGGAAGTGATGATCATATGTGAGTAGAGTGGGGGTTGGTTACCAAAAAATGATGTGGGGTCAAGGATGGCATTTTTGGGATCCATGCAAATATGGGATGTCCTTTGAGCACTAGGGGAAGAGAGATGACCAAAAAGTGAAACTAGGGTTTTAAGAGGCCAATGCATGCAACCTTAGGGGTAGGCTATTATCACATGTACAAAATGGGGGAGTTGAATTGTATACCAAATTTAATAGCCATGGGGGATAATGGAATTAGTTATAACCATAACAATGAATTAATTTTTTGAATGGGTTTTGAATAGGAAGGGTATTAGCACATATGCAAAATAAGGGAGTTAGACTTTGATATTTGAGAGGATGTTTAACCATAATATTATATACATGGGTATGGAAATTTAGGGCTAGACAAGTAGTAGAGGAGGGGCTAGGCCAACTAGGAAAAAATAGGATTTTGAGGAGTAGCCCTAGAGGCTAGTTACTATCATATGTGAGGAACAAGGGTAATAGGCCATAACTCTTGACTAGAGGATTCTAATGATGTTAGGATCTGTTGGATAGACTGGTGACTCAAAAGGGATATTGAAGGTAAGGATGTACCAAATTTGTGAAATTAGGGTTTCCAAGAGAACAAGGTTATCCTAGGGTAGTAGTAGGGATGGAGACATGCATGGGGTAGGTGTGGATGTTTGTGTATTGAATATGGAATAAATAAAATACAAATAATACACTAATCACTTAAAGTAGAACATCACATCTTAAGTCAAGCCCAATTGTACCTGCTAATCCATCAACGAGAATAGTGGTCGAGAGCATCTTTTCCTAGAAGTTGTATCCTATGCCGCTCCACCGGTGAGAATAGTGGGGTCCCAAACTTAAGTACATTGAATTATTGGATGACAGTAACCCTTGGTAAGATACTAATTACTTTTAGCAGAATAACACATGGGTTAGGACCGGTTGTACCTTGATTTTCGATCCACCGGTAAGAATAGTAGCTAAGAGCATTCTACCTTAGATGTACTTATTTACCATTCCACAAGTTAATAATAGTGGGAACCCTAAACCCAGCTTAAGTAAAATCATAATTTGATTATTTATTGCACTAATACCTTAAGTTTAGATAATAATGAATGAGTTGGTATGATTTAATTATACGCATGTCATTCCTTCTTGTGGTGTTATTACTATCTATGATTTACTTCACTGTATTGTTACCATACTCAATACATAGCATACTGATCACCCCTATTGTAGGTGCTTCTCATTCCCACAAGTAAAGACCCCTTCTAAGCTTGTTTAGGTGAATGAGGACTTGCTAGATGACATTGCTGCATATGATACTTTGATTGGGGCAAAATGATGCTATTGTGTCCAAGGATGGGGACTTGAGAGTATGACATCCAGTTGTTATTTTTACCGCTTTTCTTCACATTAATGTTTTTAGTTGAACATTTGTTTATGTATTTCAGTACTCCTTTTGTGAACGAACATCTTACTCTTATTTATGATTTGGATTGTTATTTTGCTAACCTTATCATGGTTGCGTACTGTTTTTTCCTATCTTGTAGTTGGTATAAGGATGGTCTGGGGCCAGACTTGTACCGATTATAGTGGTAATACCCCTCTCATGATTGGATGTTTTATTTTCAGTACTAAATTTTGGGATTGTTACATTCTATTTTGTTGGTTTTTGTTTCATTTAAAATATTGCATTGTATATTAAAAATCTATATCATTTACATTCCTTAAATCGAGCCCCTTCAAGTATCTTCTAAACTAAATTTTTACTTTCCCAGTTGTTGCAAACACTGAGCGAGAACGACCAACTATACAACGACAGTAAAACTAATTTTTTGTGTGGCTTCCAACAGCTACCACGCCTATACTTTGATTCCTTTACCTTTAAAACTTGCTGGGATTTGTTTCTTGCATGTTATACTTCATTAAGGAACCATTTTGACTTATGAAACCATGCCCCTCACCTCTTCTTTTTCCTCTTCTATTTACCTTGTCGAGTAACCTTAGAATTTTTCTGTTGTTGCTACATGTATTGTACTAGATATTTTGTGCCCTTCCTCCCTTCTTTTCTCCTTTTCCCCCCTTTTCCCCTTCATATTAACCCTCAACCACCTTTAACTCTAATTCCTTGGTGGTTTTTGGTGGTGGTTTCCAAGTCTTCATATTCTAGAGTAATATTGTTATTTCACTTCTTCCATTCCATTTCCTCTCTTTCCCTTTTACCTAATCATTGATCTTGGTTTATCTAACTATTTTATCTTATATTCTTGAAGGTGACCAAGTGGTTTAGAGACATAGTTGCTAGATTTCTTATTTTAGCTTTGCTGAGGATCTTGGGAATTTTGATAACTAAACTAACCTTTAGAAATAGGATTTTGTGGCAGATGTATTATATGTTATCTTATGAATGATTACCTTTACTTTAATTATAAGCATGAAATATTTATTAGAAAGTTTTTATGACATTTTTATGTTTCTATATTATGTGTATAAGCATGAAAATTTTATGAGAGAATGATTTGTGTGATTTTCGCATGTTCTTATGCCTTTCAAAATGTGGTGAATATTCAGTGGAGTCGTGCTGAATTTTCAATAGAGTCATGATGAATATTTGTTAGATTGAGTAGTTTAGCTCTTTTCCTTATTATTTTATGTGAGTTTTGGTTGTTTTAAATTTATCAAGTATGAGATTGTATGTATAATAAAACATAGAAGCTAGGTTATGAATTTTAGATTATTTAGAGTTGAAATGAATTTTTTTAAGGTTTTGACATATTTGACCATGGTTATATTGGACATTACATATTATTTTTGAAAGTTTTAAGTGTACCATTGTCTTCATTAGGTCTTTTATATAAAATTTTGTACATGATATGTTAGGGTATGGTGTTTTTTAGAGTAAAATATAATTGTAAGTAAATAAAGTCATTTTGGCCATTACATGTAAATTTTAAAAATTTTAAGACCTAAGTGAATATTATGTTAATAAAATAAATTAAATGGATAATTTTGACACTTAGGTGACATTTGATGAGTAGACCTAGAGATTTTAATTAAAATGATTAATTAACCAAGAAAAAGAAAAGGAGAAATATACACTTTGGATACATTGAGTATTCTTATAATTTTATATTGGTGTCCATATTTATATTTATTTAACTTATAATCCATTTAGCATTAAATACATCTCTCTTAATATTAAGGTAAGTTAGTTGACGTTAGAGATATTTTAATCATTTTACGTGCCTTCAGACTAGTTATTTGATTTGTCCTTATATGTGAACCCTTGGTCGACTTGGATTTTGGGTATTGAACATTGTCTTGAATAATTGGAGTTAATGTACATTGAAGTCTATTTTTAATGGGTATTTTATGACATGGGACTTGGGCTTTAACACCTCAATAATCTAGCTTGGGATTTAATAACCCAATAATCTTCCTTGGACTTTAATACTTCATACATTCAATTGGACCTCAGTATCATGTTAATGGGCCTCTATGCTCCTTGATTCCTCTACAAATCATATGCATAGATAATATCATAATTTACTAAAATAATTGACTTATTTTCATATAAGTGATTAAGTGATATTCTATGGTGTTTTGTTTTTAACCTACATATTTGATAAGACATTAATCACTTAAATTGAAAGATCTTGAATCGGGACTTGTACCATTCAGGGTAGTTGTCCGAGTTAAGATTGGTATTCACTTGGTACCATTCTAGTGTTTTCTATTCTATAATATTGAGTGCCTTACGAGGCCATATTATATTCTATAGATGTCTTGATATATTTCAACTCTATTGGGGGGGGGATGCAAACTTAAGTGGTTATGTGCCTCATTACTTGGTGGTTTGGTTATGTTTCTAGATAAGCTAGCTAGGGATAGTACCATTCAAGTATTAGATTAGTTTTTATGGTTTTTTTGAGTCTCTATCCTCAATTTAATATAATGTATTGACTGTGATCACAACAATGAAATCTAATAATCAAAGAATATCATTTATTCATACATTTGTACTACATTATTTTATACTTGATGGTTGAGCTTTCTTCTGCTCAATTGACATATATACGTCAGCATGCTATTATCTTGTTATTATATGTTCTATTGATTTCTTCGCATGGGCCTTATACATAATTCTATATCTTTAGGATATGTTTGTTACTCAATACAAGAGGCATGCTCAAACTACACATTTATAGATGTTGTGTTGTAGGTATATGATGATGATTCTACTAACTTTGAAGAGGTTTTTCAGGTGGAGTGATGAAGGTTTATACCCCGGTGTTAGGGTGTAGAGTTATATCTATCCGAGGTCACACATATTGTGTACCCTAGATTATGGATATCTCTTTTGGATTCTTCATCTCTTTTGTCTTCTTATCTCTTTTTATGTATTTTATTATCTGGAGTATATACATCATACTCTATTATTATGTTTACATTATTAAAGTCTTCTAATATTTATATCTATTTTTGTAAGTTTTGATTTATTTGTCATAACATTTTAGCCTTACAATTAGTACAAGAAAGGTATTGATGAGACTCACACTTATGGACTAGACACACACTAAGTGTGGAGGTGATACCCACTATATTATGTTAATGCTTATGCTTAAAAATAAAAAAATTTAGTAGTAAATTTTGGGGATATTACATGATGAGATTGGGGGCTTGGGGGATAAGGATGATAATGTGGGGATGGTTAAACATTTTTAATTTTGGCTCAAAAACTTTGATGACTTTTTTATAGTTTTTCAAAACTAGTTTAAAATTTTTAAAACCAAGCTAAGTAAACCTAATATGAAGATTACAAGCATGTATTGGGTTTGAAATATATTTTAAGTCACCTTTTTAATTGGGTTAATCTTTGATTAATTTATATTTAGAGTAAGGCGTAACACCCTCAATTTAATACTTAATTTTTTTTATGAAAGCGTTAATTTTAAAAAAATATGAGTGTTACTACCACACTTAACATAAGTTCAATTCCCTCACATTTCTTTAGCCAAGTGCTAAGGCTCAAAATAAGTCATACTCAAAATAATATAGATAAAAGTTATAGATAAATATTCTTCGTACAACAATAGAAATAAAAATACAAAATGGAACATAAGAGTCCAAAGGAAAATCGAATATAACAAAAACCAAAACTCAAAGATACAACGATTTGTCCTAAGTCTTAGACTCATAAGCCCATTTTGAAAATGGAACATCTTCCTAGGGACTCCACTTATCTTTGCCGCTTTTATACACTTTGTGTCACTCCATGACCTTCACATAGTCATCTGCAAATGTAGTATCAATACGACTTTCTCATATCGAGTAAATCACAATATCTCATAAGAGATAGCATGAACAAATTGCACATAATCAGTCAACAATCTAAAAACATGTTCAAACATAACACACAAACCACAACAACATATGATAATCATGGGATAATATATATACAACAATAAAGTCTCATGCTTATCCACCAATCATACTTAAGCAATTCACATCATCTTAAGTATATGATAGCCATATCAATATCTATGACCAAAATTGACTAATCAATTCATTTCCAAATACTAAGGTAGGTCACTGAGGTGACTATTGAACCAACCAATCAAGCTAAGTAGCGTATAGAGGAAACTACCACAACAACGACAATCCATTTTTATTCTTATTCTTACACAATAATTATTTCTATTTTATTCACTCAAGGGGATACAATCAACCTAGAAACACTAAGGTATACCCGATCATATTGATGTATAGAGACAACATAATACCTTTACTCTATAACCCAATGACACTGTGGTACTCCTGGTTATATTGAGGCACATAGGAAACACATTATCCTCCAACCTCACTCATCTAATACTTAAGTATTAACATCCCCTATAGGGCTCGTATGTTACTTATAGAGTAGACTAGGGCCTTACTGATGCACGATGACACACTGGAGAACCAAACTCAAACAAGGGTTAAATCTCATCTCTAGGGTAGCTAATCCTAGAGAACAACCATTCCCAAACTTGATGTCTTCTAATTTAAGTATTAATGATTTATGATATGATCACCAATATCACATATTACGCAACAATTTCCATTTACATACATAACCATTTTTTCTTTAGTTCCAATTATTCAAGTTAGCCTCAAGATCAATGGTCCAAGTCAAGTTCAAAGTCAACACTAAGGTCATCTTATGTTCAATTATTCTCATTAGATGCATTAGGTCAAAAATGGCCAAAATGCCCTCGAAACCCAAATTTCACCATTATTATCCATTTTCATACCAAAATTTTTTTATTATGACAATTTGTCATAAAAATGCTAAAAGACAATGATTTACAATATTTTAGCATGTAGGTAATTTTTTTTATAAAATTTAACGATTGGTTATATTTTATAATTAGCATTCATTTAGCCATTTACATGTACAAATCCTAATCATATACTCCTAACTTGTCATATATTCCATGCAACACATACAAACATATTTTTAGCGTGAAATGACATTTCAAATGATAATTATCATCATGGTACATGTAAGGGAACATTTATACCCTATAACATGCAAATAGTAATGCTCATGTTTTAACCTTAATCATGCTTGCATAATTTTATGTTATTTATATCAACTGTAGTTATACATGCAATGATAACCATGGAATGTTTAACATTGCAATAACATGATATCTTGGCTAGGTCAAAACCTTAGACATGCATATGTTAACATTTTAATAAATTACACATGCATATCACTCATAATTATTGGGAGGTTAAACGTATGTACTAACTATTTAAGAGCGGATCATCATCTTATCATGCATTTCATAACTTGTATAATATAAAACCATAATATTATTCTAGATCTAAACAACCTATCAGGCTTGCACATACATTCTACAATCTCATGAATGATTATATTTACCTAAATATAAGCTATAAAAAACACAAAATATCATCTTCTCCATGATACATTAAGGATTACCTAAGTAATCAACACCCAACAACACATATATTAGCATCTAATGTAACGTAAAAATAACCAAGGTTAACTAAAACCAACTTGGTAAAGGTGTAACACCCCAAAATTTACTACTAAAAAATTTTGTTTGCAGAGTTAAGCGCGGAAGCTAAAACAATTAAAATGAAGGGTATTACCGCCACACTTGGTACAATTCTGGTTTCCTCTACCATTTTCATACCAAGTGCTAAGGCTGAAATCATTACTCCGCTTAAATTAATAACATGATTATAAAAATCAGAATAGAGAGAACGTTATATAAATACCATGCTAATTAAAAACAATATCAGCAGTTTACAAAACTCAAGAGAGGAATTATAGGAGGACATAAAGGTCCAAATACAATCGAAAATAAGACAGAAAACGAGACATTGGATAGCCCTACACTCTCAAATTCGAACTACAAGCATTTGACTGAACTTGGAAACTAACCTGCAAAGTCCATTGTCCATTGAATAGGTAGGGGCCCACGAGAATGAACCCTTTAGTACTACGATACCGAGCAACCCTTTATACCAAAATAATATGATAAAATAGTAGGGAGCACATGTAAGGCATACAACTAATCATGGTATAAGACATATACATATACATACGATGATTGAGATACAATAATCATTTAAATAATCAAATTCCATCAAAGTTACGTACTACTCATATTCCTTAATCTAAAATAAATGAACTCATTAATGAAAATCCTAGATATACTCTCCGAAGCAATAATTAAAACCCAACTTCAGCATAATTCATGTCTCAGCATAAATCCCAACCAATTACATACATCACAGGTATTTCACATGTATAATATATTAAGATCCATATCATCCTAGGTTTACTTAAAGGTACAACATAATAAGATCCATGACATCACAGGTATACTTACAGGTACAACATAATAAAATCCATGATATCCCAAGTATACTCACAGACATAAGACCAACACATGTAGGTACTGAGGCTACTATCAAAACCACGGGAAACTGCAAGTAGGCACAAAGGCTGCTACTGAAACCACAGGTAGGCACGAAGGCTGCTACTGAAACCATAGGTAAGCACAATAGCTGCTACCCAAACCACATGCTTTGTGCCTACCGAAACCACAGGTAGGCATGAAGGCTGCTACCAAACAATCCAATAATCTAATCATCATTATTTCAATCAAATCATATCATTTTCATTTTTATTTACTTTCTCAAAGGGAGATCAATCAACTTGGAGACACAAAGGTACTCCTGTTATATCGGTGCACCAAGGCAACACAGTATCCTACCGAATATCAATCCAAGGATGCAAATGTACCATGGTCATACTAGTACATGAAGGTAACACAATACCCTACCGACAAGGACACCTAATCCATAGGTATGCATACCGCCTATTAGTCTGTAGAATAGAATAGAGTAATATGTAGGGATTGACTAGGACACTAATGGGACACTAAGGCACACCAATAAAAATCCAATATCAACCGTGAGCTAAACCACGTCTGTAACACCCCCAAAATTCACTACTGAAAAATTTCGTTTTATTTAAAATAATTAGCGGAAGCAAAATATAAAACAGTGAATTTCGGGGATATTACCACCACACTTAGTACCAGACCGGTTCACTCATACCATTCCAGTACTAATTGTTAAGGCTAAAGAACAAAATATCAATTGCTAGATATTCAAACCATTCTTAAATCAGAGTAGCGCAAGTAAATATTTTATAAGAATAGATTCCACCAATGGTGGTTACAAGAATAAAATTACATTTAAACAATACATTAGAAGATGAGGAATGAAACGCTAAAGGCCGGATAATCCTTACGCTATTTCCTGTTGCCCACTTGAATAGCACCTGCAAGGACCTGCAAGGGACACTGCCCATTGAATAGGCAGGGGCCCCATGAGCGGAACCCTTCAGTACTATGGTACTGAGTAACCCTTTAAAGTCACACTTAAAAGCAGGCCCGTAATGTCACACATGATACAAAACTACGTGCATATATAAAAAGATGTGTATATAAAACATTCACATGATTAACAATCACATCAGATATCAATAGGTATTTATGAACAATCGATACTTTCGGGCCTTAAACCATTTCATAGTGCAAAATCAATACCTTCGGCCTTAAGCCATTAGTCCACCATTATTCATTCAATCTCATATTTTATATCCATAACTTTATTCACATATATATAACTAGTTTTATTGAGCTCGGGACCCCCACTATTTTTACCGGTGGATCGGTACTTATAATCACTTGCCAGGGCAACACGCTCCTGGGCCACTATTATATCCGGTGGATCGGTACTCATAATCACTTGCTAGGGCAACACGCTCCTGGGCCACTATTATAACAAGTGGATGGTAATCAATATCATAATCCAACTGGGCCCGGCTCATAATCTTTCACTTTCATGATTAGTATTTTTCCTTTCTTAATCGACACAACAAATCCATTTATTTACCTCGGATGGGAGATCAAAAACTCGGGACACAAAGGTACACTGGTCGTACCGATGCATACAAGCTACTCAGTACCCTTCAACCAAGAACCCAAGGACACAAAGGTACCCTGGTCGTACTGGTACATAAAGATACTCAGTACCCTACCGACAAGGACACCTAGTCCATAAGTATGCATACCCCCTAACTAGGTTCGTAGAGCTAGAAAGAGTAAGATATAGGGCCTGGCTGGGGCACAAAGGCACACCAGCAAATACCAGAATAATCGTGGACTAAACCACGTCTTTAAGGTAGCGACCTCTAAAGAGTCACCATTCCCGATCTCGAGGTCTTTCACTTTAAGTATTAGTGTCTTAATTAAGGTGATCACCAAAAGCACAATAATCAGATACTTATTCACTTTCAATCGTTCCGATATTATTAATCGTCTCTTATTCAGATGGTTATCCAAGATATCACAGAGAAACCATTAAGGCCGTCATAATCTCATATAATTCTGGATTAAGATTCATTCTCATGTTACTTACTAATTATCAAAAATCTTACCTTACTAATCAACGTTATTTGAATCATATTAAAACATTCAACAATCCCAGCGATATGTCAGGTACAAATTACTCATTTACCCCTTACTTATATAATAGCTAGGTCATCCCTTCCTTACTTGACAAATTATCATATTACACTTTAGGTTGCTTATTTACCAAATTACCCTTTACTCGGTTTAGGTTACCAAGTTATTTCCTACGCTTTTTAGATCACCCTTCACCCTTCATAATTGTTATCCTTAACATATTTCCCCTTTGGTTGGTTAAATTACCGCATTGCCCTTCTCCTTTGTTATAATTACTAAATTGCCCTTGATTCGGATAAATTACCAAATTACCCTCCTTCATTATCATGATTACTATTTTGCCCCTTTGGTTGGTTAAATAATTACCACTTTACCCTTTAGTCGGTTAAATTACCAAATTGCCCTTCTCCTCTATCATAATTACCATTTTACCCCTCTCAATTATTACAATTGCCATTTACCCTTTTCAACTATTATAAATCCGAATTACCCTTCTTTATAATTATACTTACCAATTTACCCTTCTCCATATTCATAATTATCAATTTACCCTTCTCCATATTTATAATTATCAATTTACCCTTCTCCATATTCATAATTATTAATTTACCCTTTTCCATAATTATAACTACCCATTTTCACCTCTTTATTATTATAATTACTATATTGTCCTTCTATATTATTAAAATTACCATAATACCCTTTTTGTTGGTTAATATATCAAATTATCCTTATCTATTATAATTATTCAATTGCCCCCTTTTGATCATAATTTAATCACCAAATTATCCTCCATTATTATCAAAATTACCAAGTTACCCCTTACTCCCAAGTTTGCCATAAATATCCTTTTATTTACAAAATTACCACAATACCCTTTTACTTATAAAAATTCCATATTACCCCTTTCACTTTACAATTTACTATTTTACCCTTTTACATCCAATTTACCATTTTTAACTCTCCTTGCAAAATTACCATTTTTCCCTCCTTTCCAAAATTACCATATTACCTCCTTTACTCCCAAAATTACCATAATACCCCTTACTTATAAAATTACCATGTCGCCATTCACTTATAAAATTACCATATTACCATTTACTTATAAAATTACTATTTTGCCCTTTTACCTCTAAAAATTACCATAATGCCCCTTTACTTGAAAAATTATCATCTTTTCCTTTACTCATAAAATTACCATAATATCCCTAACTTCCATAATTACCACAATACCCCTTCTCACTTGTAAAATTACCATATTGCCCTTTCCTTCAAAATTAACACTTTACCCCCTTTATTACTCCACTTTTATTAAATTAACATTTCCACATGAAATAATAGTATTAACACTCCATTAACAATATCCAACCCAGCAGCTATTATATTTTAACATAATACATATTAGCACCTACACATATTAGGCCATAATCTAACATAAGGAAAATTACAAAAATGCCCCTAGGGCTCACAATAATATTATTAATGCATAAGTGGTCACGATAACATAAACTAACATAGATAAGTAATTAACAATTTCATTAATACTCAAATTCTTCCCTTAGACCATATCTCCACACATATCACATAAAAGAGCATACTTTCATTTTTATTAAAGAATACAAGCACACATATAATTTATATCAACAACCATATATCAACCATAATAACATATTAAAATTCCTAATGTGTAATCATACGTTTATCATGCGTTTAAGTGGGGTTTAACGATTACCTTAATTTCCCGCAAAAATCAAATCTTACTGGTATCCCGGTTAAAGATTCAAGCTTTGATTCGAAAAACCAATACCTAAAAATAATATCAATATTTATTAGAAATAAGGAAGTCAAGATATAAGACTTTATAAATTTTGCTTAAGAAAATAGTTAATTTAAATATTATCATACCTTAAAGATTTTAATAAAAATGGCCAAATAATGCAGGAACTCATGCTGCATATGCAGCATGAGCTGCATGCAAAAATAAAAGGAAAAAGGGCTCGAAGAGGGGGTGATAGGAGCAAAGATGGTTATTTTCAGGTTGGGGTCTTTAGGCTAGAAAAGAAGATGGATGGGGGAGGTTTCAAGGCAAGGTGATGGTGCAGGAGTGAAGAGGGGGTGTAGCCGTGTAGGTGGATACTGGGGATGGGTTGTTGGTGGCTAAGGGCGGCGGATACGGCGGCGGAGAGGTAGCGAAGGTGGCTGCTGAAGTAGGTCGGGGTGGAAGGGCTGAGAAGGAAGGAAAAGTGGAGGGAAAAATGGAGAGGTGAAAGGGCCGTTTTCGACCAACTAAGGCATGGTGGTGGTAGAGGGGGTTGCAGGGTTTTGAATGGTGGCTTGGGCGGCGGAAGAGGTGGCGATCGGCGGCGTCACAGGTGGCTATCGAGAAGGGTGAAAAACAGGGAGGAAATGAAGAAGGGAGGAAGAGGGCTGCGGGATGGCTCGGGAGGGACGTTGTGGTGGCGCAAGGCTGAGGTGGAGGGTGGTAGGGAGCGGTGCAGGGGGTTGGTGAGGCGGCATGAGCGGCAGACGGTGGTGGCGACGCAAAAATAGGGTGGAAATGGGAGGGGAAGAAAATGAGAGAGAGAAGGGAGGATCGGGGTAAGGAGCTCGAAGTGATGGGTAGAAAAGAGATGAAGGGGAGAAGAAAAAGAAGAGGGAGAAGAGAGGGGGTAGGGGCTGATCGGCGGCAGTGTCTAGGGTGGCAGGGGGGAGGTTGGCGAAGAGGGTAAGGGGAAGCCATGCGGGACGGGGTGCATGGCTGCCCTATTCTAATTTGGTGAAAAATGCAGGGAGAGAGAGAGGAGGAGGATGCAGGTGGTGGCAGTGGTTGCAGGGGTGGTGGTCGGCGTCTCGGTGGTCGGGCATGGCGGCAGGCATGGTGATGGCGATGAGTCGGGGTCTCGGGGTGGTCGAAGGAGAAAGAAAGAAGGGAGAGGGAGGGAGACCGGACCGGTCCGGCGCACGGAAAAGAAAAAAAATTGGGCCGGTCCAGGGTGAAGGGAAGAGAGGAAAAAAAGGAGAGGGGGTCGGGCTGTGCGTGGCTGGGGCGAGGGGAGGAATAGGCCGCTGGCCCAGGCGGGAGAGAGGAGGAGCCTGGCAGCCTGAGCCAGGAAGAGAGAAAAAAAAAGAAAAAGAAAGGAAGGAGGAAAAGGAGAAAGGGGAAGGAAAAGAAAATGGAAAATGGAAAATGGGAAAATTTAAAATAATTGAATTTATAAAATATTAGGATGTAATATTTTTTTAATAATAAATTTATTTAATAATCTAATTTAATATAATTAAATTTATGGGCATAAAAAGGATAATTATAGTAAAATATTAGTTTGAAAATTTATTTTAGTAAAAAAATAATAATATGGTAAAATAACAAAATATTTATTTTTAATTTATTAAATACTCATATCCAAATTTATATACTCTAAATCAATAAAATAATTAAACTAAATAATTTTAAAAGCTAATTTATTTCAAATAAAAGCTATTTATTTAATTATAGGTTTTCTAAAATTTTGGGGGATTACAACGTCCTTAGGGTAGTGACCCCTAAGGAGCCACCATTCCCGATCTTGAGGTCTTTCACTTTAAGTATTAGTATTTTATTAAGGTGATCGCGAAATCACATACAATACAGATAAATCTTATTTCCCATACTTAACCATTTTTGCTTATTCCCAATCATCTGAGAAAACCATGATCAAGGTTAACATAGAGGCCAACATTAAAATATACTAAGGTCATCTTAGGTTCAATTATTCACGTTTGGACACTTTAGGCCGAAAATGACCAAAATACCTTTAAGACCAAAATTTGTAGATTATCATCTATTTAAATACAAATTCCGTCTTAATTTATTCATTTTTCATAAAAAGGCTAAAACACTATAAATAAATTATTTACTAAGTGACTTAAATTATCATATATGATAAATGACCATTTTGCCCTTATACATAATTTTATACAAAAAATCCTTTTTCGCACCTTTAATCCATCCAAAATATATGCTCATATACTCAACAATAGCTAATCCACATTAAAAATGTTTTTCGGGATAAAAATCATAACACACTCAAAACGACTAAATTACCCTTGGGGTACTTATCTGGAAAAATTCTTCCATAATTATATCTAAGTATGCTCAACCTATTATTTTATACATAATTATCATATAAATTATTTTTCCATCATTAGAATTATTTTAATCATGCTTTCGTACCCCACATAATTTACATCAAATAACATGCTTGTTTTACCCGTTTTCATGATAATAATAATTAACACATAATTATAACAAAACAATCATATTTAACATATTTCATACACCAATACCCTAATGTGCTATCACACAATATTTATAATTTTAGTAGGGTACAACGCTTACCGGAATTCCAACAAAAACGTAAAAATAGCGGTATCCTATTAAAGTTATCAGATCCTGCTAATTAACCTTTAGTACCTAAAAATAATACCACAATTATAAAATTAATATCTATTAGGTAAAATAATAATTATAATATAAAAATATTTATTTTTCAAAAATTACCAAAATACCCTTACACTTAAAATGGGTAATTTTTTTTTAAAACTCACCACACAACTCACGCTGCATGCAACGTGAGTCATGTGCATGAAGAGGGGGGTTGGTCGAGCTTAGGGTTGGTTGGGGTGGTAGAGTGAGGCAGGAGAGATGGCAGCGAGCGGTGATGGGTAAGGGTGCTGGGTGGACGATTGATGGGTGTAGGGTCGGCAGTGGAATAAGGTAGTTGTTCCGGTAGGGTGTGTTAGGCTACGAAAAGGGTGGCGGGGATGTGCTTGGTGTGAAGGGTGGACATGGTTGGTTGCTAAGGTGTGCTAAAATGGAGGGCTGGAGCTGCAGTGGTGGTGATTGGTTGCTACGATAGGCTGCTCGGTGGTGGCTGGTGCATGGTGTTGGATGGCTACGAGGGAAAGGCGGGGAGAAGAGGAGGGAAGGGGCTTATAATACCCCCAAAATTTACTACTAAAAAATTTTATTTTAATAAAAAGGTTTAACAGAAGTGAAATAACAAAACTATAAGTTTTGGGGATATTACCACCACACTTAGTACCATACTGGTTCACTCCTACCATTTCAGTACTAAGTGCTAAGGCTAAACAGGATTAACATCAAACACAAGTCATTAATAAAATAATGAGAATCCATGAGAGGACTCTCTCATAGTCATACAGAAATCAGAGTGTGATTTAAGAATTACAACCAAAAGAGTAAGTAGCTAAAGTTTTTCCAAAAACATAAAATACCATACGACATGACATAACTAGAATAAAAACGATATAGGGTAAAATCAAAGGAATGATAGAGTTTGGCTGATCGCTCTCGATCCCTAGGTCAGGTCTAGGCTTAACTCTCAACCCCGACTGATGCCTCGTAGGTTTCGTAGGCATCAAAGATGTCGTTCCCTACCTACATAAACTCAGACGGGTCTTCCACTTGTGGGAATGAGCAACATCCATGAAACGGGTGATCAATATGCTATGTACTGAGTAAGGTAACCATGTACTAAGGCCAAACAAGTAAAGCATACAACATGACATGATCATATAAGCAACATCCAATAATACAGATAATGAAGGCTGGCTATGGTCCCGATAGATTTATTCTTTGTATCTTTGGTAAATATAATCGTTTCACATTATAATCTTTATCAATCCATGCGAGTGCTGAAACCCCACTATTATAGTCGATGGATCTATCATGTAGGGCAAAATGCTTCTGGCCACTATTATTCGCCAGTGGATCGGTCACACAGAGCAAAATGCTCCTGGCCCCGACTCACATGGCATTTCACTGTAATTACTTCGTGTCTTTCCCATGTCTTATCATCATTACATTTGGTTTGTTGAGCATAGGAACCCCTACTATTATAGCCGGTGGATCAGTCATGCAGGACAAAATGCTCCTGACCACTATTATTCGCCGGTAGACTGGTCTGGGCTCAGCTCAACAATCTCTCTCTTTAAATGGTTAGTATCTTATTTGTGTCTTATTCGATAAGCATTTCATCCTTGACATGCATGTAACCAACTTTCTACTTCTATCCTCTCAAAGGGGCTCGCCCCATATCTTGAGACTTCTGCACCCTTTATCATGCCCCGACATCCTTTCCCCATTACACTTACCCATAATGAAATCCCAACTCCTAAGGGTGTGGGTTAAGGCCTAATACCTTATGACATCAAACTTCACCTACTATCACCCCTTAGGGTTTTCCCTTGAAAACCCTAATTGGACCTATGTGGCCCAATTTCCTCTCACTTATATTACCATTATTTCATTTATCGCCCCACACCTTATCTTATTTAGATTCAATCCCAAATCATATCACTTTACTCCTCGATTTCACATGTGACCAGAAAAAACCCTAGTTGGCCACTTCAACCCTAATACATTTCTTCCCCCACAAGTAACCTCTCTATTATCTACCTATTATCCCTTTTCTCCTATGGCACCCATGCTTGTCCCTTATACAATAAATTCTCACTCTTAACCCGTACTCTACTCTCCCTTAATTGTTTTTACTTTCCACACATTTTTTTCCTAGATTAGTGCTTCCTCCTAAAATCCTAATCAGGTCCCCTATATACCCCTACACCAACCTATGTACTATTTTTCATCCCAAGTCTCCAATCACTCCACAACTCTCCCCTTAGCTTACTTACACCCTAAAAAAACTTTTCTCATATAAGGATCATCCTTATGCAAGCTTCATCCACCCCATGCAATCTCTCAAAGTCCCCATGCAAAACCTAGAATTCCCATGTATGGTTCCCATCTCCCATTCATTTTGATCACCTTTTCTTCTTTATTTTCCTCTCATAGATCATGAGGTAGATTGATCAACCTCATATCCCTGTTAGTGAACTCACTTCCCCGTTTTTTTATCATTTCATCTCCATATCATATTATCAATCATATTAGCATGCATGTCTTAGAGGGTCATATCATATCACATCATAATAACCATATATACATATCATGCCCATGCCATAAGGAAACACATAAAGATACATTGACTCCAAGCCGTGCTATAAATAAGACAAGTTAATGATAACCATATGATACACAACATAACATGATACATAACATCTAAGGCATACAAGTCACGCAACACACATGGGCCTAAGCTACATCCTTACCTAAAACGACGCCGGACTTAGAGCACACTTCTACGCCTCCTTAGGATTTTGGCTTGCTTTACCTATAAGAGGAAAAAACTAAGGATTATTTTTCCTCCTACCAAAAATACAATTATTTCTCTTTTTAGTCTAAGATTAGAGTTATTATTATTAAAAGGGAGCTTTATAACTGAAAACTAGGGTTTTTATCCTCAAGTTAGCCTACTAGATATTACTAGTCAAAATATATTTATGTTAATATTTATAGCTATATTTCTTTCAATAATAGTAATAGTACTAGTTATAGCAACATAGTGATAATAATAATAATAATAATAATAATAATAATAATAATAATAATAATAATAATACTAGTAATACTAATACTAATGCTCCTAGTAATAAAAACCCTAGTATTTTTATGGCTAAGGCTAATAATAGTGTTAGATTTAAAATAATAATATAATAATATAGTAATGCCAACAAAGTACTATTATTGCTAAAGATAATAATGATAATAGTTATATTTAGAATAATAATAATATAAGGGTTCAAATATTTTTGTCACAATAATAATAGTACAACAATAATAACAATAATAATAGTAATAATAATAACACTATAGTAACAATGTTGATAATAAAGGCATTAGGAATAATGTTAGCAATATTTGAATATTAAGTAATAATAATATTAAGGCTTAAGTATTCTTCTTCTATAGTAACAAAATGATAATATGCCAACTTCGGTTTCAATAACATTAACAACAACAACAACAACAACAACAACAACAACAACAACAATAACAATAATAATAACAATAATTTTAAGAATAATACTAATAGTAATAATAATCAAAATGGTATAGTAATATAAGGGTCCAAATATTTACCATAACAACAAAAGTAATAATAATAGGCCAAAGTTAGCATTAATAGTAATAGTAGTAACAACAATGAAAATCATAATCATAGTAACACTAAAGTTGTAGACCATTGATAATAATAATAATAATATTACTAGTTAGGCAAGTTCTGAAGTAACATTAAGTGACAATAATAATAACAATAGTGATGATGACAATAATAATAATAATGATAATAATAATAATAATATTATTATTATTAATATAGATAATACCATTAAAATTATTAAAAATAGCTAATACTTGTATAAAATAGGTTTAGGGGTTGGGAAGGTTAGAGCACCACCTAGGGACAGTGGTGGCACCAGCGGTGGCGCACAGCGGCGTCAGTGATAAATGTGGGGATTTGAGTGGTGGAAGGAGGAGAAAGGAGGGAGAAGGAGAGGGGGTAGGGAGAAAGGGAGGTACAGGGAGGTAGAGGAGGCTCCCCTGGTTGTTTTGGAGGGTAGAGGTGGTGTTATTTGCGACGGAATTGGTGTCGGACGATGGTGCAAAGGGCATCAAGGGTTGAGGAGGGGTTGATTGGGAGGGAAATTTTGCACGGCTGGGGTGGCTCGTGTAGGGAAAATCGAGGGACGAGGAAGGTTTAGTTAGATAGAGGGTGGTGTAAGGAGTAGTTATATGGGTGGTTCAGCCGGTGGCGATGAGCGATGGCAGAATGCTCGTTTGATAGGGCGACGACGAGAAGGGGCAATTTCTAGGTTTTGAAATAAAAAACCCAAAAACCTAATTGGGTGGGTAATGACAAGGGGAAGAAGAAAAGAGGGGTGCGGGTAGGGGTGTGCAAAATCGGATATCCGTATCCATTCGGATATTTTTTCGGATATCCGCTCCGCATTTTTTTAGACCGAATATCCGGGATGCGGATATCCGAAAAATATAGACCGGATATAGACCGGATTCGGATATATCCAATATCCGTATGAAAATACTATTTTATCAATTTTAATAACTTTTGCTATAATATTTTTAAAAATAAGGATCATATATCAATTAATATTCATATCTATATTCATATAAATATCTTATTTTATCTAAAAGAAGTATTAAAATATTATTATAAATATTTAAAATATAAAAATAAATAAAATTTTAAAACTTAAAACTATAAAAACACAATAATATGGTGTATTATTGAAATAATCAACAAAATATCGGATATTTTGTCGGATCGGATAATCCAAAAAAAAACCGGATATCCGAATGTCGGATATTCTTTTAGAATAAAACCGGTTCGGATATCCGAAATGTCGGATCGGATTTTTAAATATCGGATCGAATTTTCGGATCCCGGATTTTTTGCACAACCCTAGGTGCGGGTGCCAGGCATGCCGGTCAGTGGTTGCAGTCGAGGCAGTTCCACCATGGTAGGGTGACAAGGTCAAGGGAAGAGGAAAATGGAAAGTGGTAGGGTGCTTGGGAGAGGGGAAGAGGTAGGTTGGGGTTGAAAAAAATGAAAGAAAGCAATGTGAGAAGGAGGGAAGGAAGACAGTTTATGGTGGTGACCGGTGGGAGGCAGGCTCGCAGTGCCTTGGTTGCTGCCCTTTCCTCAAGGAAGAATAAGAGTTGGGACTAGGCAGTCCATGGAGGAAGAAAGAAGAAAAGAAAAAAACAAGAAATCAAATTGATCGGGAGAGAAAAGAAAAAAAGAAGAGGGGAGGTTTAGTGTGGGCCTAGGCCGTATAGGGTGAGCTGGCCTAGGTCAGGGGGAGAAGGAAAAAAAAAGAAAAGGGGAAAGAGAGAAAGAAAGAAAAAAGGAAAGAGGAAGAAAAATAAAAGAAAATAAAAAAAGGAAAAAATAGGTGGGTTGGAGTATTTTGGTGTTTTTGGGTTATTTAAAATAATAATATATAGAACATAATAATTAAGTCATTTCTAGATTAATTTGGGCTATTTTTGAATATTTTTTTTCCAAATCCCATTTTAATTAGCACACTCCCTAATTTTCCCTAATTAAATTATTTATCATTTTTCTCTTGATTTTCCCTAAATAACTCACCCTATATTTTAATAAAATAATTTATTTAATTAGTTTTCCTCATAACTCCTTACTTAGCCATAATTTCTAAAATTAGGGTTTTGGGGTATCTTAGGGCTGTTGGCTGTGGTGGTGTTGGTTGGCTGGAGGGTTGATGGCTGCTCCATACTCTTAGGTTGAAGGTGACGGTGCAAAGGCTGGATGATGCAGGAGGAGGAGAATGGTGGTGGGCTAGAGCTACGGGAGTGGTGATGTGGCATTGCATGCAACGTAGGAGAGAAGGGAGAAGAGGAAGAAGGCATTGGTTTGGTGGTGGCTAGGTGTTGTGGTGCTGCAAGGGGAGAGTGGAGTCTAGCTACGTAGGGATGGCTCGATGGGCTGGGTTAACTGGTAGGCGATGGTGGTAGTCAGTTACTATAGGGCTAGGCAACGGGCCGCACAGGAAGAAGAGTTAGAAGGGGAGAAGGGAGACTGGTGATGGTGAAGGTTGGTGGTGGTGATGGGCTGTGGTATGGAGCTGTGCTAGGTATTGAAGGGACAGAGAAAGGAAGGGGGTAGGGAGGGTTGTTTTGTTGGGGGGTTGGTTGTCGTGCGTGTGTATGCAAAGAGGGGGTTGTGATTGGTGCGTCGAAAGGAATGGGGGGGCTTGTGCATGGGAAATAAATGGGGCAGGGAAGGGGAGTTGCTGGAAGGAGGTATGTGTGCATGAGGGTTGGTGGCGTGTACATGTATAAAATGCAGAAAGTGCAGCATGAGGTAAGGAGCTGAGTTGAGAGAGATAGGGAGAGTGATTAGGGGAGGAGATTGGGGCAAGCAACGGGTAAGTTTAGTTAGGTAAAAATGGTAGGATAAAGTAGGTCGGTTTTATTTTATTTTTAGGTTTAGTTTGGATAGATTAGGGTACTAGATAGAAAAATAATTCGTGAAAAATTATCCAGATTAGGATAGGTTTAAAAAGGGCCGGAAAGAGTAAAATAATTGAAAATAAATTTTAGAAATTTATTTTTGGGTTATGGATCAAAAGATTATTAGTAAAATAATTTAGGATAAGATTTATAGGTATAAACTAGGATTAATTTAAATAACCCAATTTCTATCAAATTTTTAACCTTATTAAATTTATACTTAAACCATCATAATAATAGGAATAATAATAAAACTTTTAATATTAAACCTCTTGAAATAATAATTATAACCAATCATATGATTATTAATTTATAATTAAGGTTTTTAAAAATGGGTTATTACAAAAGGGGTTAGAAATCAACCAATAAAATGAAGAAATGGCATAAAGTCACGCAACAAGGGGTTGGGTGAAGAATGCACAGGATAACCACAATCGTGCGAGGATGGCGCATGCATGGATTAAGAAGAAAGGGGACACATGGTTTGTGAATGATATACATGAATGTGCAAGGAGAAAATAAGAAAAGAAGTGCAAGGGTTGTGTGGAAGATGCACAAAGGAGGAGAAAATGCATTCACGGGCTATGCGCAAAGCCTTCTATGCATCATATGAGATAGGCACGACCAAGGGAGCGTGAGGAGGTGTACAACCATGATCCTCAACAAGCATCAAAACAAAGCATGAAGTGGGAAAAGAAAATAAATGGTTTAAGGTGGTGATGGTTGGGTAATGACAAAGAGAACTAATAGGGAGGTGGTGCTCATGGTTTATAGAGAAACATGGTGGTGCTTAGTGGTTTTTAGTGGCGAGGTGTTGCGATGATGGTTGGTGGTGCTAGTTTGAACAAGAACCAAAGTTAAGGATAATATAGTAGGGACTTGGCTTATTGAGATTCAATACACTAAAACATGAGGGATGGCAAGCTTATATAGATAATGGTGTGTGATGGAGCAAGGAAACATGTATAAGCAAAACATGCACGAGGGGAACACGGGGTAGAGGAAAATGCGCAGGGGAAAGATGGCATGGGGGATAATTATGTTTTGGGTAAAAAGGGTGATAGAAATCAAAATCACAATAGGGTAGGGATGCTATTTGGGAAAGCTGAATTGGGAAAAAACATCCGATTAGCAGAATTAAGGTTCCTCGATAAAATAAATACAAGTCGGGGTGCCACTATGGTTAAAACTAATAACCCAAATTCTATACAAGTTTTAACCTAATTAAATTTTTATATATAATATGCCATAATAATATACATACAAATAATATATTTAATGTAAAACATCTTATAATAATTACTATAACTACTTACATATAATTTCAATTTATAATTAAGTCTTCTACAAATGAGGTATTATATAGGGTTACATTCAAATAGGTTTTATATCACTTTTGGATAAGATTATAAGATTATTAATTTGGACAAGATTGTGAATTGTTATGTTTTTTTATACGTTGGTCAAAGCTAGTTAAACACTTTATTGGACTTATGTTTGTGCCATTTATATTTTGAGCTCTAGTTATATCAGGTTGGTTGAACCATGGTTTGAGAAATTTGGGTTAAATCCCTGTGTCACCTTTCTTATTTGTGCTAGCTATACAGTACATTCACATGGTATTAATATGTTATGGGCTTATGAAGCATTTTAATGAACACACTAATTGTAAGACGGGAGAAATAGTACACTTGAGCTTTTTGATAAAATATTGGTCTTTTGTAAATGCCACTTACAATGTACCAAGTTATTTGTGACCGAGTTACCAAGATTTTACTCTACCTTGCATCCAAGAGCAATGTATATTTTCAAAGAGTTAGAAGGCAAACAAAATACTTGATATTAGAAATGTTGGGCATTGTAAAGTGACACGTTCCTTTCAAATATCTATTCTAGTACCTTTAAAACCCTTATCTCTGTCCATTACATAATACCAATATTTAATTGATAAAATTACACATAAGTTGGGCTTCACAAACCATGAAGTTCTTGAGGTTGCTTGGAAGATGCAACTACTACAATTAGTGATATTTTGGGATCAATAAATACTAGATGCAGATATTTATGTTACCTAAAAATGTAGTCTAACAACTCAAGAATCTTTGCTGAGGATTTAATTTAGGTAACATATAATCAAACAAAAAGAAAGCTCTTGTAGCCTAGAAAAAGGGCACTTTGTTTAAAAAGGAAGGTGGATTTTGTATTATTCATTACATGTATTGTAAGTTATGTGTAGGAATTAATTTCACAAAAAAAAAACTATGTTTGAAATTGATTAGCATAAGAGAGCTAGATATTTATACCCATTTATGATCATTCATGGATGTTCAAAATATTATAAGGGAATAAGATAAGATCTGAGACATTTATTCACAATGTATAAAAAATGAGGAGCTTTAAGTGAAGTTCAACTAAAATATAGAGTTATTGGAGCTCAAGTTCCATGTTTTGATCTTCTTTGGAAGCATATAAGATAGCTAAGACATGTGTTAATTTATCACATTATATGTCACAAATTCAATAGTAGTCAAGGCTAAGCTTGTTCGATAGGGGTTTGTATCATATGATACTTGTGACATGTATAAGGAAAAGCTAGACAATGAAAGCCACCAACTAGTACAATGTGTAGCTGCTAATAAAGGGATACGTTGCATTTTCTATGATTACATATTGTTTTTATTATCAATATTAGAGGAAGGGAAATAAAATAAAATTACGTGGAGAGAACCCTTCAATGCTTTAATGCTAAGTTATACCACATATGGATGTAGAGAAATAAAGTCGTGTCTCAGTAGGTTCAAAAACACCAAAGCTATTTTTAAACACATCACTTCTTATTTATTTAGCACTATTGTAGATTACTCTAAATATTTTTCTTCAGAGACAAATGGAAAATATAGCTAGATAAATACATAACTAGAATAGCGGAATATCCCTTGGTTAACATCTCTTATATATATACCAAAGGATATACATAACTCTAATTTTGCTAATAAAATTATAATTAACAACTAAAGAAAAAGTCTAATAATTTCAAGTCATTTGAATTGGATTTAATTATGTATAGATGTATATGCTTGATCTACTTTAGTTAGGATTGGTTGTTTATTTTCGTGTAATCATTTATGACTATCGAGACTAATTGTAACAACAAGTATATATTATAATGTATAAAAATTAGAAATATGGTTTAACTAACCTTGGTTTGGATGGAGTCTTGATGGATTGAAATCAATATCTGAGATGGTATTAAGAGGTTTATGTTATTATTCAGTAAAATTTCATTATCTTAGGCCAACACTAGATTATATCTTATTATATTTCAATCAATATTAACTCAAATGTTTTTGAACATGGCTGACCTAATAGAGTTCATGTCACAATTAGGTAGGTCTTATTAGTTTTGGTAACATCAAGTTTATACATTATCAAGTTGAGGTGACGATGAACTCACCTCAAATTAGGTTACATAGGTATTATTTATTATGTAAAATCGATTCAAATCTAAAGATAAGTGTTTTTTGCCTTATATACTCCCAATCCTTTCATCTATCAATATACAGACTATTTAAAAAATATATATATAGATATAATAGTATTAGTTGTATACTTGTTTTACTTTTGAAGACATATCAAAAATATATATGATATATTAGATATCATTAATTTTTTTCAAAAATTATTTTAAATATTATTTATTTTGAAAAACTAACCAATATTTTTATTCTAGTGAATAAAGTCTAGTATAAAGATGAAATACATAAAATTTTGAGTATAATAGTTACCAATATTGATCAAAGAGAGAATATGTGAAGGTACATACCTTAAGTTCCAATAGAAGATTCATACAATCGTGAAAATTGTGAATGAACACTTCCTTGAAGCAAATGAAAAACCAATTACTCTTGGAAGTTCTGAATCCATTAACTTCACCGTCCCATTTATCTCATTGTTTGTATTTTTTGTCCCTCCCTATTATATGCAAAATTTTCACTCTTATTTGAAAGGTAGCAAGAGATATTCATATATTAGTATAATGTTGATCAACAAAGTAAGATTCTTATGTTGAAATCCATAATACCCCAAAAATTTGCTTAGCCTAATCCCACATCATTAATGCCCTAATTTGATTCTAATCTCAAGAAATCTTATCTTAGACTTAACCTAATTTCTTAATCTTAAAACTTTAACCGAAACTGAAACCTTGCCTCAGATAAATCGTAATTCGTAAACCAAAATCAAAACCCATTAAAATTTCCACCAATCCTAATTACTTATGGCTAATCTAAAAACGTTCCTAAACTAATCCTCCAACCCTTCTCTTTTTTCCTTTTCTTTTCTATCTTTCTTCTCCTCCTTCCATCAAACCAAGTTGAAACCTTTGAAAAATGTTGCAACTTGAACCCCCACTTGCACCATCACCATCACCTTTCTCCTTGCTCTTCACCTTCTTCCATCTTTATAGACCTGCACACCCATGCGCACACCCTGCCACTCTTCTTCTTCTTCCTATTTCTCTTATCCTTACACAATACTCACACACACAACCATCCTCATCACCTACCATTCCCCCAACACTCAACCATCTTTTCTTCTACACCACCCTACACCATTGATCACATGTCTTGAAATGCCCCGAAAATTTCTAAATTTATAAATTATATTTAAATGAGGTTTTATTTGAAAAATTATTTAAATATTTTTTTTATTAAAATAAAAGGGTATTTAATTAGGGAAAATCAAAAAGAGATTTATAAGTATTTTAATTAGGAGGAATTTGGGTGTTTTAACTAATTAAGGATTTTATTTGGCAATTAATTAAATAAATTATTTTATTTAAAATAAGAAGGATAAAATAGTTTCAAATTAATATTAATTTTATAAATAATCTAATTGAAGAAAATTAGGGTGTTTTACTAATTAAAATATAATTTATGGAAAATCTTTCAAAAATCCTAATTTAGCTAAAAAAATGATTTAAATATTATTTTATTTAAATATTATTATTTTTAAATATCCCAAATATTTTAATTAATTTAAATACCCAATATAATTATTTTTCCTTTTCCCCCTTTTCCTTTTTCCTTCTTTTTCTTTCTTCTTCTTTTCTTTTTCTTTTCCTTCTTCACCCGAACTGGGCCAGCTCGCGACTCAGTTTCTCTTCTCCCTTTCCCGCGGCCCAGCCCGCGCGGCGTCGCCCTTCTTCCGCCCCTCGACGCGCTGCGTTTCGTCCCTTTTATTCTCGCAACATGTCGTTTCATTTAAACGCACCCCTGGCGCCCGACCGGCCCGGTTCGCCGCCTTTCTTTGTCTTTTCTTTCTTTCCTGGCCGCCCGGTCCACTCCCCCTCCTCCTTCCTTCTTCCTCCCCTCTCCTCCGTCGACGCTGCTGCAACTCCCATCCCCGAAAATGGCGGCGCCGGCTACGAGGACTCTGACCGGCCGAGTCACCTCTCTTTTTCTCCCTCTCGACCCGCACATGAGCTTGGAATGATCGATTATCATCAACTCTCACTCGTTCCCTCTCTGTTGCTTCTAGAAGCTTTGACCCGACCAAAATGATCGACGACCAATTTCTGCCACCGGCCACCCAAACCCTAACATCCAATAATATCCTACCGACCTCAAAAACCATATTAAACCATCTAAACTCTATAAATAGCTTAGTTGTGGACGTTTTCGGAGCTTCTTCTTTCTCGAAACCCTAAGTGACAACAGCCCGCCACCGCCCCTTTAGACACCTCGTTCTCCGCTGTTAGCTAACCTCGCCGCCTCTTCTCCATCTTAACCTCTTCCCTGAAACACCCTCTAATTAACTAAACCATTTTCGACCTTCAATTCACCTTGTACGAGCCTCCATTATCGTGCAAAGTTGGCTAGTCCTCTCGCTAGAAAATTCCACCCTGAAACATTAAACCAACATCCACCACCGCATCCGCCGCTTTTACCACCTTCTAAACCACCCAATATCTCCTGCTAAGTTTCCTCCACCGAACCATAAGCTTATTTTATTTTTCTCCTTTCCTCTTCCCTCTTTTTCTTCATCTTTACCTCTCTTAGATCCATTTTTCGGCCACCTCCAGGAACCACCACCGGTTCCACCCATACCCTCCAACTCAAGGTGAAACCCTAGACCTTTTAAACAGTTACTTTCGATTTATTGATAATTATTATGCTTTTATCCTAATTTTTAATGTTAATTCGATTCTAATTATTATTATTATTATAATTATCATTATTATTGTTACCAACTGTAATCTAATGGTTAAATCTTCTTTACATGTTTGGGAGTATTCTTGAGTTAGAAAAACTATTATTCTCGAATTTTAGTTATTTAATAGAATTAGTACATGTTTATTATTATTATTAATAATATAATTAATATTATTATTATTAGTGTAATTAATTATTTAATAGTGTAATTATTTCAGGAGGCGTAGAAACCTAAATTTTTAATTAAGCCTCGCAACTTTTGCCTTTTATTACTATTATTAGCATTTTTAACATTATTACTAATATATTATCATTTTTAGCACTATTTCTTTTTATATTATAAGTATATATATATTACTACTACTACTACTACTACTACTAAATTTGTTGTTGTTATTATTATTATTATTATTATTATTATTATTACTACTACTACTACTACTACTAAATTTGATTATTTATTTTATTATTAGTATTATCTTGGAAAAGGGGCCGAAGCATTTATTTCACCTTATTTTTGAATAATGTCCTTTTTATTGTTATTATTATTGTTACTATTATTATTCTTATTTATATTCTCATTGATATTATTTTAGTATCATTATTATTATTAGGGTAAAGTATTTAACCCTATATTATCAACCTTTATAATATTTCTGTTATTTCTATATCTTTAGTAAAGTTAGAATTTTATTAATATTATTTGTATTAGTATGTTGTTATTTGGTCAAAACCTTAAGGAGGCGTAGGAGCGTGCTCCAAGACCGGTGTCGTTTCAGGTAAGGGGTGCTAAGGTCTTTTATGTGCTTATGTGCATTATGTGCTTCGCATGCTATGTATCCTATATTTATTATTATTAATTATTTTGTATGTGGTATGACATGGAGTTGAAGTATGTTTTTGTATGGCATGTGTACTATGTGTATGTGATGATGTGTGTTGTGACCCTGTAAGACATGCATGAGAGGATGTCGATGTGGTTTGTGTGGGATAAAGGATGAAAATGGAGGATGGGGAAAGAAGTTGACTAAGGGAAGTGAGCTGACCTAATTTTATGGTTTTATAAGGAATAATCTAATGTATGGTTTTATGAGGAAGAATATAATTTATGGTTTTATGTGGAGAATATAATATATGGTTTTATTTAGGAGAATGTAATTTATGATATTATATGGGAGAATCTAATTTATGGTGTGTTTGGGAGAATCTAATTTATGATGTTAATTGGGAGAATCTAATTTATGATGTTATATGGGAGAATCGAATTTATGGTTGTGTTTAGGAGAATCTAATTTATGATGTTATATGGGAGAATCGAATTTATGGTTTGAGTGTTTGGGAGAATCTAATTTATGATGTTAATTGGGAGAATCTAATTTATGATGTTATATGGGAGAATCGAATTTATGGTTTGTTTGGGAGAATCTAATTTATGATGTTAATTGGGAGAATCTAATTTATGATGTTATATGGGAGAATCGAATTTATGGTTTGTTTGGGAGAATCTAATTTATGATGTTATTTGGGAGAATGTAATTTATGATGTTATTTGGGAGAATTTAAATTTATGATTTGATTGGGAGAATCTAATTTATGATTTGTCTGGGGGAATCCAATTTATGGTTTTTCTTGGGAGATTCTAATTTATGATTTTATGTGGGAGAATCTAATCAATTTTAAGGTAAGGATGAATCTTCGGTTTTATGTGATTTGAATATAGGGTTTGGCAAGGATGAATATTTGGTTGGTATGGATTAAATTTAGGGTTTGGTATGGACAAATCTTTGGGTTTTATATGGTTTGAATTTAGGTTTGGTATGGGTGAATCTTTGGTTTTGTGTGGATTGAATTTAGGGTTTTGCATGGTGGTAATTATGGTTTGTATGGTGGTATTAGGGTTGTATGGTGGTAATTATAGTTGTATGGTGGTATTAGGGTTTACATGGTGGCATTGATGGTTGAATGGTGGTATTAGGGTTTGCATGGTCGAATTTAGGGTTCACGTGGAATTTTAGGGTGTGTATGAAAAAGGTTCGAAGGTTTGCATGGGGAGATTAATGTCTGCATGGGTATGAAATTTACGTGTGGAAAGTTAATTTGGGATGTAAGGAAGGTAATGTAAGTGTTATTTGGGTGTTGAACTATTTTGGACGGAAAATAGTACGTGGAGCATTATGAGGGTACGAAAGAAACTGAATTAGGGTTTAGAGTAATGAACTCTGGGTTGTTGTGATTAACTAGGGTTGGAGTGGATAATTGTGGTTTGTTATGATTAACTGAGGCGTGGAGTGGCTAATTACGGTTATTATGGTTAAATAGAGTTTGGAGTGGTTAACTATGGTTTATTGTGGTTGATTGAGCTCTGTGGTGGCTGATTAGGGTTTTTGCGTTATCATGTGTATGTGGTGATTAAAGTGTAATTATGATGGTGGACTTTTATGATTTTGTTGTGTGAAGATTTATGTATGTCCAGGGTGAAAGCTTTTGAATAAGATACTTAAGACACTAATCATTTAAAGTGGAAGATTATTGAGCCGGGTCCAGCCGATCCACCGGTTAGGAATAGTGGTTAGGGTTATTACTCTATGTGCGACCGATCCACCGGTAATAATAGTGGTGAGGACTTTGTCCCGCAAGTGTCCGGCCCACCGGCAATAATAGTGGGGTGACTCGAGCTCAATAAACACAAACTAGAGTTTGCTAAAGATACTTAAAAGGTACTAATTACTTACAGTGAAACACCATGTGAGCAAGAACCAGCTGATCCACCGGTAAGGAATAGTGGTGTGGACTTTGTCCCGCAAGTGACCGATCCACCGGCGAATAATAGTGGTGTGGACTTTGTCCCGCAAGTGACTGGCCCACCGGCAATAATAGTGGGGTGTTCCTGTACTTACATGGATTTGATAAAAGGCATGGTGTGTATCGACTTTTGATAAAAGATTAATTAAGTAATTAATCCGGATTATATGGGCCTTTGTACTTTTACCTGGTTGATCATATGCATTTGTGATTGTGTTCTTTTATTCTTATGCATGATTTTATGTGCTTATGTGTTGGCCTTAGTGCTCGGTTACCTTACTCAGTACGTAGCGTACTGGTCACCCTTTTCATGAGTGCTGCTCATTCCCACGAGTAGTATGCCCTTCTGACTTTGTGCAGGTGGGCAAGACATAAGTCGGGGCTGTGTGTTGAGTTTGTGGTTGGCTCAAGTTCGAAAGAGTTGTGGCCATATTTCAGTCTTTATATGATCCTAATTCTTTTTGTTAATCTTTTATCAGTTGTAAGTTTAATTCTCTTTTTAATTTGAATAATAATTCTTCATGCGTACTCTGATTTTGTTTTACAACCGTTTAATGCTTTCGGAGTTTAGTTGTATTGATTTGTAATTGATGGATTACTATTTTCTTTAGCCTTAGTACTTGGTACTTGAATGGTCGGAGAGAACCGGTCTGGTACTAAGTGTGGCGGTAACATTTCCAAAATTCACAGATTTTAAGTATTTCTATTTTAATTGCTTCCGCTTTTCAAAAAAAAAAATTAGTGAATTTTGGGGTGTTACATGTCTCCCCTCCCCTCCCTTTTTTCCTTCCCTAATTCACTCCATACACGCACACATGTGTGTGTGTGTGTGTATACTACACACTCTTCTTCCCTTCTCTTTGGTTTGCCTCCATTCTGCCAATCTTTGTGTCCAAAAGCGCTACCCAAGCACTCCCTCTTCCTTCTTCTCTTTTCCTTCTCTTTTCTTCTTCTTCTTCCTCCTTTCCTTATTTTTGGCTTTTTCACCACCCATTCCACCATCGTGCACCACCTCAGCCACCAATCGCCACCCATTGGCTGGTGGACCAACCACCAAGGTCACCCCAACCTTTCCTGTAATACCCCAAATTGAGCGGAGTGTTATAAGGATTGATTTGGCTACTTATATCAACATGGTATACCATCCTTTTGGTGATTTCATCCTAAGAACTCCACAGTTAAGCGTGCTGGTCGTGGAGCAATTTTAGGATGGGTGACCTTCTGGGAAGTTCTGAAAATTTCTCGGAAAGTGCATGAGTGAGGACAAAGCGCACTGAAAGGACTCGTGTTGATCTGTGGGGCTAGCCAATCAATCCGAAAGCACTCCAAGGTAGCCCCCGTGTGGTTGCGTCGACTCGGGGTGTTACAAATGGTATCAGAGCGAAACCGCGACCGTGAGCTGAACTTGGATGAGCCAGTCAGTCACCTAGCGGGACGATTCTTGGGATGAACTATATTGAGACAGTCATTGGTTGAGGCGCAACGAGGACGTTGCGTTCTTTGAGTGGGGGTGAATGTAATACCCCAAATTGAGCGGAGTGTTATAAGGATTGATTTGGCTACTTATATCAACATGGTATACCATCCTTTTGGTGATTTCATCCTAAGAACTCCACAATTAAGCGTGCTGGTCGTGGAGCAATTTTAGGATGGGTGACCTTCTGGGAAGTTCTGAAAATTTCTCGGAAAGTGCGTGAGTGAGGACAAAGCGCACTGAAAGGACTCGTGTTGATCTGTGGGGCTAGCCAATCAATCCGAAAGCACTCCAAGGTAGCCCCCGTGTGGTTGTGTCGACTCGGGGTGTTACATTTCCCAATAACATTGCTGCCAACCACCGCCAACCACCGCCTCTTTTTCCTTCTTCTTTCTCTCGTCCATCGCACTTTTACAGAGTGCATGGCCATGCAACACTAAAAAAATTTCCTATCATACAACCTTTGCACTACTTGTCTATGCATGATATTTTCTCTCAACCTGAGTGTGCACCGCTGCAACACAGCCGTGCAACTCAGCACCGCCCGACTGTGCGTGATCTTTTCTCTCGACCAGGGGCTACACTACATGTAGCACAATCGTGAAGCTTCCCATTTTTGGTCGTGCACCCCCATTTTCACCCCCACAACTTGTCCAAATACCACAAAAAATTTACTATAGCTCCACCACATATTCCTCTACACATCCACACATCTAAAGCTCCCATTTGACTATGGTTATTTCTATCTTTACCCTATTTAGCATGATTTCTCATTTGATTTAACTCTTTGATTCTAACTAAGATTTTTATTTTTATTTTTCATAGGTGGTATTCTAGAAGATTCGGAGAAGGAAGTTTAGGATTTGCATGCTTAGAGCCCGATGTCCTAGTTAGTAAGTATACCATACGATTTTTAGGGTTTTTGGTGTTATTTTCCTGTATAGTTATATGTGTTTTTCATGATATTATTGATATATGATGTAATATGTGTTGATCATGATATTTTGTGATGATATGAATATTATGTTGAAAGGAAGCAATAATGGGTGAGAGGTACCATTATGTTATAATTTTTGTTATGATAATGTCATATTGTAGAAATATATCTTATGGTATGAAATAAGGGCTTAAGGATATTATGTTATTGAAAGAAAGTAAGAATGGGTAAGAGATACCATTATTATTTTGTTGTCATAATGTCATATTTGTGGAAATATAACTTATGGTATGAAATATGGGCTTAAGGATGTTATGTTATTGAAAGTAAGAATGGGTAAGATGTATCATTATTATTTTGTTGAGATAATGTCATATTTGTGGAAATATATCTTATGGTATGAAATATGGGTTAAATGAATTTTGATAGATGGATTTAAGAATTCTCATGAGGTATGATGATAAATGGTGGACTTGAAAAATAATATGTGTGGAAGGTACAAGATTTTATAAAATAAAGATTTTTATATATGCTTAAGGGTAATTTGGTGATTATGGGATAATATGGAAATTTTGTTATTTTATGTGTTAGGAGGATTAAAATATAATAATAATAGCATGAGGAATTCTTGGAAGTTTTTATTTTTTTTGTGGTAATTAAATAATTTAATGGATAATTTAGGGCAAACTATCTTATAATGATAATACTATTATTCCATGTATAAGATGTAGAGGTTATATAGATTTCTGGATACGTTGTTAATGTTTGACTTTATGAGGTTATCTATTAAAATTGGTAATCATGTAGATTTCATGGGAGATGTTATGATAAATCTATAGAATTTGGTCTTAGGATATTTCCGAGAGCAATATATCTGGATGAGATTATTAATGTATGTGTATGGGAATTAGATCATGCATTTTGGGTATGATAATAATGATGGAATTTGAAGATGATATAATATAAGTTGTGTGAAATAACTAATATGGGAGAATGAATACTAAATGGTGTGTAAGTAGGGTTTGAAAGGACTTGGACCTATGCTATATGTACATCTATTTTAATGTTTTCTGTGCCTGAGAATCAATCTTATATAAGATACCGATCACTCAAAATGAAAGAGCACGTGAGTAGGGCCAATGTGGTCTCTCTCTCTCTCTCTCTCTCTCTCTCTCTCTCTCTCTATATATATATATATATATATATATATATATATATATATATATATATATATGTATGTATTTATGTATGTATGTATGTATTCCCCTTCCACCAGGGAGAATAATGGATCGGGAGCGTTTTTCCCAAAGAAGATGCTTTTAATCTCTGTTCCACCTAAAAGAATCGTGTCTGGGGAGTATTTTGTCCCGAGAAGGTACTTCAGTCCGTTCCACCGGATTAAGAATAGTGGCCCCCTACTCATTATGAAATGAAAATGTATCATTATAACTTACATAAAAGATACTAATGATCTAAAGTGGAAGAATATGTGAGCTAGGACCAAAGTGATTTATTTTTCTATATATGTATGTATTCCCGTTCCATCGGGGAGAATAGTAGTGGAGGAGCGTTTTGCTCCGAGAAGGTGTTTTTAATCTCCATTCCAGCAGAAAAAAATAGTAGATCAGGTGTGTTGTCCCTAATATGGTGTTTCAGACCATTCCACCGGTTTAAAAATAGTGATGTTCCTGCACTGAATGTATATAAAAGAATGAAAATGGATTATACTCAATAAAGGAATCTGGATCATATTCTATCTTACGAGATGTTTCATTTAATTGGTTATTTCACTTATCATCTAATATGAAATCATGTGCTATTTGTATCCCTATTTTGATAGTATTATTTCCTCACTCAGTACATAGCATATTGACTACCCATTTTATGGGTGCTGCTCATTCCAATGAGTAGGAGGCCCTGAATCTTATGTGCAGGTCTTAGAGGACCAGCTAGATGATTATGCTACCTATGATGCCCTATGCGGAGATGAGTAACTTCATCTATGTTAGGGGTTGGGTGAAGAGTAATTGTTATTCGGTCAATGTATTTAATTGGATACCCAATAAGAAATATAATTCTAGAATCCATTTTGATCCCTATCAGATCTAATTGCCATACCTAATCTGATTCCCAATCCGTTCCCACTCCTCGATTATTTCCCCAACCTGATCCTCGCCACTTGATTCTATCCCTAGTATCATATCCTATTTGTTTTACAATATGCATCAAGGATTAAATATTAAATATTAGGGACCGAAACCTATCATTGAAAAAATCTCCAAAAAAGATCCTTGAACCCAAACCTAATCCTCAAAATACCCCCTGAACCTAAACCCAAACGAAAATCTCCAACGGGCTCATGAATCTATGGGGAGAATTACTATCCTTATTAGGACAGAATCATAAAAATTTAATATAGAATTGTCTTATCCTCTTTTTAGTTATTTCTTAAATTTTTTTGTAACACCCCCATTTTTCACTACCAACAAATTTCGTTAAAAACATGTCGTGGAACCATAAAATACTTTACAAAACGGGGTATTACCACTGTATCTGACGCAGTTTAGACATTTGTCACCTACCCTATATCAGATACAAGGTTAAACCAACAAAAACACAAAAACAATAGAGTGTGCAAATAATAATTTAATTGAAATGATTCCAAAATGTTTACTACAAATGACCCTAATGGATTCTATTCAAATCATTTCCAAATACACATTAAAGTACGAAATTACAAAACATGAGTTGGAACATGAAGTCCAAAATAATACCGTGGGCCTCCACATACCCCATCAAGATTGTCCAAATGTCCTTGCTCACAACCCTAACTTGTAACACCCTAAAATCCACTATTTTTTTAAAACAAAAACACTTAAATAAAAAACCCACGAATTCTGGGGATGTTACCACCACACTTAGTACTAGACCGATTCACTCCTACCGTTCCAGCACCAAGTGCTAAGGATAAAATAATTATTGTTAAACTTAAGTTAATACTTGAACCAAAAGTTCATAATACGGGAATCAGAGTACGCATAACAGTTTACATAAATCCAATGTGCGAAAACAAGCTCCATAAAAGGGAAAAGTGTCTACAAGCATTTAAGTCATTATGAAAAGTTCAATACAAGGAAATATTGATAAAAAGAAATAATGATATCATAGGAAGGGAAACAGGCCACGCCACTCTGAAATTCGATCCAGCCCAAGATCATCACTTGGCCCTGCTTGATGCCGCTTGGACATCAATGGCGTCGAAGAAAACATCTCCTACCTAGAACATGTCATATGGACCTCCTGCTCGTGGGAATGAGCATCACCCATAATAAGGGTGATTAGTACGCTACGTACTGAGTAAGGTAACTGTGCACTAAGGCCGATATACAAAGTCACATAAACTATATAGAATAATAAAAAGAGTATAAAGTCTAACATAATAACATAAAGACGTATCAACATTCAGGGGAATATATAAAGGTCCAATTATAGTTCAGATTAATTACTTAATTAATCTCTTATTGGAATTTTTTTTACACCATGCTCTTTATCAAGTCCACACGAGTATGGGAACACCACTATTTTAGCTGGTGGATTGGTCTCCAGAGCACTTCGGTGCCTGGCCACTATTCTAGCCGGTAGATCGGTCACTTAGGGTAACATACCCTAATCACTATTTTATTCTAGTGGATCGATCTAGCCCCTGCTCGCATGGTATTCCACTGTAAGTATTAGTGTCTTTTATGTGTCTTAGCAAACTGTAGGGTTTGGTTTATTGAGCTCAAGATCTCCCACTATTGTAACCGATGGATCGGATAAAATAGGGAAACATGCCCTAATCACTATTATATGCCGGTGGATTGGTCTCCAGGATACCTCGGTACCTGGTCACTATTATGCCCGTAGATCGGTCTGAGCCTACTTCAATACTCTTCCACTTTACATGATTAATATCTTAAGTGTCTTATTTAGAATTTTAACCCTAGACATGCATGGCTAACTTCTTCTACACTTATCCCCCAAAAGGATCCGTCTCACATCGTAAGTCTCATGCACCTCCTAACTTGACCTTACATCCTTCCCTCCTTACTTTAACTCACATTAGAACCCACCTCCCATAAATGTGGGTTAAGGCCCACTTGTATACACCTCTAAGTCCATTCATTACCTTACTCTAGGGTTTTCCCTAGAAAACCCTAATTTAGGCCTACATGGCCCATCCTACTCTACTTTACACAACCTAAAAATATGTTAACACTATACACTTCACAATCCACAAATTCCACATTAACCACCCCACTTTGATCACCATGTGTACACCTGCTACCACAGAACCCTAGTTAGCCACAACAAATCCAAGTTGACCACACCAAACCCTAACTCAATCTCCTACATACCCTTATATTGTTCCACGTACTATCTTTTACCCAAAGTGCTCAAACCCCCAAACAATACTTCCATTACCTTCCTCATACCCCATATTAACTTTCCATACATAAAATTTACCTCCATGCAAACCTTATACCTCCCATGCAGCCCTTCGTACCTTTTCATGCAAAACCCTACGCTCCCACATGCAACCCTAAATTCCTATGCAAAACCCTAGATTCCTCATGCAAACCCTAGATTCCTCCATGCATGGTTATATAACACTTAGGTCAACCTCACATCATTTCACTCCATATCATCATATTACATAACATAGCATGCATGTCTTATGGGCCACAACATATCACAGTAAAAACACAACTTATACCTATTATACACATGCCATAAAATATCACATGAACATACCTCAACTCCACGTTATACTGCATATATAGTAGTTATACAAACACACATAAAATACATCATATTTCATATCACATGGCATGCAAGGCATGTAAAACACATTACACACAATGACCTTAGCTACACCCTTACCTAAAATGACACACTACAGTAAACACGCTATATAGAGACGTTTAATTAGGGACGGTTTATGATATCGTTGTTTACGACAAAAAAGTATTAACCTTAGAGATGGTTTTAAACAATCAGTATTTTTCGACCCCAAACCAAAACCCGCCTACCTAGTTGAAAATTTTGGCTACACCCTCCCTCCTGTGCTTTCTTCCCTCCCTATTATTGTCGGTTAATCTCTTCCCGTGCCTGTCTTCCTCCCTTCTCCCCCTTCCCATTTGCCTTCTTCCCTTCTCCAATTAGTAAAATGTGCACCCTGTTTCAGCCTTCCTTCTCCCCTCGCCGCCTTGCTTCAACCTTGCTTCTCTCGTCGCTGGCTTGCTTCCTTCTCCCGTCACCGGCCTGCTCGTGTAATCGGATTATAGGTAAATTCGAAGCCCTAATTTTGAGTTACAACATTAGCTTCTCCCTAATTTTGAGTTACATCGGTTAGATATACACACTTTGTCTGTTGCTTGCACAATTATTAGTTGATTTTTTGCTTCTCTTAATTATATAAATCTTGCAAAGAATTCGAAAGTAGGAGCTGAACACTTGAGTAAACTGACCTGCAGAGTCAACACACTTGTATGCTTAGTTACTAAGAAATTGGATAAGTTTGCTATATAAGCCATCGCTGAATTAATTAGTAGAAGTAGCCACATGAACTTATGCTACCCTCCTAGTGTAACAAAGACTTGCAACGCTAACAGCTCTATAATAAATGTAGCAGGAACTAAAACAATAATAGCAACTGGAGCCATATATAGCAACATATTCATTGAATTCAATTTTCCCTGAAATCAGTTAAAGAACCAGCAGCCGATGAATATGACAAACAATGTGGTATGATACCAGTATAAGGAATAAAAAAGAGGAATGCAGAATCATAATATTTATTATTTAACACTAGGCCATATATAGCAACAACATTTATATAATGCAAGGGGAAACACAAATGGAAGAAGTATTAAGGCATGATCACTATTGTAACCAATTAATAAATGGATGGTCTCCCCAAAAGGACTCTTTTATAAGATTCATTCATACACTAATAGAAAGGCATCTGGATTTTTCAGTTGTATATCTGGGTTGCGAAGAACTTACAATTGATAACACACACACACACACACACAGAGAGAGAGAGAGAGAGAGAGAGAGAGGGAGAGAGAGAGAGAGAGATAACCATAGATATAGATCAACTGGTTTCAAGCTTGTTCCTCAATATTTTCTAAATTCAAAACATTCAGGGCCATTATCACAATTTACAGGATTAATTTTAAAAAAACTAATGTCAAAAACCATCAACAAACAGCAAGACCTATGGATTTTGATTTTCCTTATTATTTTGATATTGACAGTTGAAGCAGCAAATAAGTCATCCAAAACAAATTGGGGAACCATTGGTCTCTAGCGTCATCCAAAAATTATTTTGACTCTGCATAATTTTCTACTATCATTATTATCATTATTGGTTAAGTTATAAATCTTCTTCTCTGCATTCTCAATTTGAGTAGCATTTCCTGCATAATATATATATATATATATATGTATTAAGAAATTGACTCTAAAATCTATGTATTGTAATAATATTCCCTTAGAAATCTAATTTGTCAATTAGAATAAGCATATGCAAATAATGAGCATATATAATTTTTGGCTAGAATGTGAACAATCATCTACATTAGTTACTTAGTTCATATATTTCTTCAAATTCATCCTATCAATCAATATAGTGGCCAAATTAATAAATGTCTCAGTTTATAATTATATTATTATTGTGTTTTATAGTTATATTATTCTCAAACATAGTTATGAAATTTATATGGCATGCTTATGAATGTTGGATGGTATTAGGTATTCTAGAGTTAAGAAGTTTTAATTTAAAAAAATTATTATTTTTATTGATTTATTGATATCATTTGAAATGTTCAGGTAAATTGGGAATATATTTTATCATGGATGAAAGTTGGTTAGATTCAAATATACCTAGTACCGAGTTTCTAGTGGGATTTGATAGTTTTTTAAAGCTTGCAACTTCTAAGGTGGCTATAAATGGAAAAATATGGTGCTTGTGTTGAAAGTGTTACAATAGATTTTGTTATCTGATTGATATTGTCACCATTCATGTTATGAAAAATGGCTTTCTAAAAAATTACACCAATTGGGTTCTTCATGGAGAACTAATATGAGAACCGGCTAATGATGTGTCTACTAGTATGGATGACATTAGGCCAAATGTTGAGGATAGAGATCAAATTCTACACTTGTGAGAGATGCATTTGGAGTATTAGATCAAGGAACGAAAAATCATGCCATTGAAGCTTCGAGTCAACTTCAACCAAGATTCAGTGATGATTCCCATGGTTGTGATAATTTACCTAAAAACCAACCTACGAATAATCCTAGTGATGAAGAGGTTCACTATCATAGGTTGCTGAAGCAGTGTGAGGAAGAATTATATCCTGTGTGCAATGATTATTTGAAACTATCATTCATTTTTCACTTGTGCCATTTGAAAATCATGAATGGTTGGTCTTAAAAGTCTTTTACTATGTTGCTTGAACTGATGTCCAATGCATTTCCTATGTTGTGTCCATTTCCATCTTCTTGGTATGAAGCAAAAAAGTTGATAAATGAATTGGGTCTTAGATATGAAAAGATTGATGCATGTCCAAATGATTGCATGTTATATTGGGATGATGGAAGAAATGATAGGACAATGTTAAACAATTATTTGGTGTGTAATACTTCATGTTGGGAGAATCCGATTGACGTGGATTATAGTGATGAGGGTGAGTGAGATCTTAATAGAAGGAAAAAACCAAGGAAATTTATACGGTACTTCTCATTGATTCCAAGGCTAAAAATAATATACATGTCATCAAAGATGGCCATGGATATGAGATGGCATGATAGAGATCGTGGGAAAGATGGAAAATTAAGACATCCGGCTGATGGTTTAGCATGGAAAGATATTGATGCTCGTTATCCTGATTTTGCTCTTGATCCTTGCAATATTCGTCTTAGACTTGCTAGTGATGGTTTTAATCCATTTTGGACATTGAGCACCAATCATAGCACTTGGCCTGTTATTCTAGTTCCTTATAATCTCCCTCCATGGATGTATATGAAACAATCATCATTTATTTTGTCGATGATTATACCACGACAAAAGGGGCTAGGTAATGACATTGATGTGTATTTGTAACCTCTCATACGTGAGTTAAGGAAGTTGTGGGAGGGTGTCAATGCACTTGATGTAGCTTCTAAGCAAAACTTCCAATTATGAGCTACTCTTATATGGACTATAAACGATTTTCCAACTTATGCAAATTTATTAGGGTGGAGTAAAAAGGGTGCACTTGCTTTCCCATTTTGTGGAAGTGCTACTTGTTCAAGATGGATAAAATTTGGTAAAAAGTTTTGTTATATGAGGCATCAACGATGGTTACCGGATGATCACTTATTTCGGTTTCAACCTACACAATTTGATGGAACAATAGAGGTTGATAGGGCTCCACCTACACCTTCAGGAGTTGCTATTTGTAGGCAAATGGATGTTATCAATCATGTTTATGGCAAGTCATCAAATCAACCTACAAGATCTACTCAATATAATGTTAGGCATCCACCAGTCCTAGAGATTAATGAGGACATAGATGATGATGAGGAGGAGGAGGAGAGGAGGAGGAGAAGGAGGAAGTTTTTTAAGATAGTCCTATGCAACATAATTGAAAGAAAAGAAGTATTTTTTTATCTTCTATATTGACAACATCACCCCATCCGTCACAATTTGGATGTAATACACATAAAGAAAAACATATTGATAATTTGTTAGGAACATTTTTAAGTATTGATAGGAAATCAAAAGATAATTATGAAGCACGCATGGATCTTAAGGATATTGGGATATGACAAAATTTACACCCAATTGAACTTCCCAAGTATATTTTACCTAATGCTTCTTATACCATGAATGCCACTGATAAGGTTCGTTTCTTGTCAGTTTTACAGAAGATTAAATTTCCTGATGGAAATGTATCTAACATCTCAAGATGTATTAGTTTGAAGATAAAAGGTTATTCAACCTTAAAAGCCACGCTGGTCATATCTTAATGTAAGATTTGCTTCCAATTGCATTAAGAGCATCTATGAGTACTGAAGTTGTTGGACTTATCTCAAAGTTATCTTTGTTCTTAAAATCTATATGTAGCAAACAACTTTATTTACAAGAGCTTGATAATTTACAACAACATGTTGTTTTGACATTGTGCCACATGGAAAAAGTATTTCTACCAATCTTTTTTACAAGCATGGTTCTTCTAATTGTGCATTTTCTAGAGCAAGTAAAATTCACTGGTCCAATTCACTATACATGGATGTATCCTATTGAACGGTAAGGACATTTGTAATATTCCATATCCACATGCTTAGTGTTTTTAATATTTTTATGGTTGAAGTTATATGGCCTGATTATTTTATTTAGTAGGGCCTTAGTAGGATTAAAGTCAAGTGTCCGTAACAAAGCTCATCCTGAGGGTTCGATAGCTGAAGGATATAATATTTATGAATGTTTTACATTTTGTTCACGTTATTTTGGAAATGTTGAAACTATATTTAATCGAGGACCAAGGAATGATGAATTTGTTCGAGGTTTTAACAGGTATTTGTTCAACACCGGTGGACGATTGTTAGGCAGGATTCATCATCTTAATTTAGATGATTTAAGTCTCAAGCAAGCTCATCGTTACGTGCTTATCCAACATGACTATTTCGATGCACATCGTAGGTAATATTACATGTATTATAATAGTTTTGTAACTTTATTAGTCAAAGTTTTTTCTTATTAAATCTAATTGTCTTATATGGCTTTAGTGAATTCATACGTGAAAAGCGTCAGGCCAATAGGAATATTCAACCTAATGAGAATACTGAGAGAAAATGGATGATTGAAGAATTCTCGTGATGGCTTCAATCAAAGGTAGTTTTATTAACATGTATAACAATACTCTTTTATTTTGTATAAATGGTGTAATTTTTTTAATATAATTTTAAGGTCAACACTTTGAAGACACCATAGAAGGTGGAAAATTTGGAAGGCTTTGGCACGAGGACCTAATAAATTAGTTATATCAATGAATTCTTTCATCATAAGGGGATATAGATTCCATACAAAAAAGAGAGATAAGAGGAGGAAAACTCAAAATTGTGGGGTGATGGTATTTGCTAATGGAATAAAATACTATGGAAGGATTAGAGGCATTTATAAATTGGATTACTATAGGAATTTCCAAGTTGTATTATTTTGTTGTGATTAGGTAAATATTAATTCAAGTAGAGGCTTGAAGCAAGATAACAATGGCTTTACATTGGTAAATTTCAACCATTTGATTCATACGGGCAAAGCATTGAAAGATGATCCATTCTTTCTTGCATCTCAAGTAACCCAAGTGTTTTACGTCAAATATGGGAAGCAATAAGATTGGTTTCACATTATTGAAATAAAGCCAATAGACAACTATCATTTAGGAGCATGTGTCCAAGGAGAAAATGATATAGAAAATGATGCTGAATTTGATCTTCTCTATCCTCAATCTTTTCCTCCTACTTCCATTAACATTTTTGATGATGTAACATATTTAGCTAGGATGGACATGGATAAGTAGTTTTTTTTTTGGTTTTTGTATTTGGTTTTCATCGCTATGTATTTCTGTGGACCATACTTATAATATTAGTTTGATAATACTTAGTGATTGTAGTATGTCATTTTTTTTAGCAAACGTTATATTATGACCATACATATATCTACCTATCTTTAATGTATTTAAATTATATGTTTTGTAGTCATGCATCACTCAAAGAATTTAAGAAAGAGATTAATGTCTCATTTGCGTGCATCTTCATCTCATCCTTGCATGCCATCTAATGACACTCCTCCTTTAAAACATATCACGAATGATAGTAGCTCACCCATTTCACCAATCGCACTTGTTCAAGCTTTTGATGATACAAGATCATCAAGTGAGAGATCTCCAAATGCACATTTACCATTTACACCTGATAGTGGTTTGCATAATGCTCCAGTATTAGAGGGGTATGTCCATGAGGAGCATATCCATGATGAACACATCCCCGATGAGCATGATACACCGGATAAAAGTGGTAGTGGTAGTCGAAGTGGAAGTGGAAATGGTAGTGGTAGAAGTGAAAATAGCACAACTATAGTTGATAATGACTTCGTGAAATTTATTGGTAAGGATGATTCATTACATTATTCAGTGTTGTATTTCTTTGATGCAATTCCTACTTCTGTGTTTAACTAATTTATCATTCAGATGGGTGAGGGAAGGATTACTCGAAGGAAGAAAAAAATTGAGCTAAAAGATATTTGGAATCTTAGGAATGGTGAGAGGATGATAGTGGATGTTAATGAAAATTTTCAACCAATTAGGAAGTTAGGACATTACTTCCATTGTTGGTTGGGGGACTTAGCAAAAAAACTAGAATGGTGTCCTTATGAATAACATGATTGGCATCATGTCCATAAAATATTAAAAGATGATTTGAAGAAATTAGTTCGGGTATTTCTTGGTTTTTATTATTATTCTTGAGTAATATTTTTCTTATTATTTATTAATCTTATTCTGTTCATTATATAAGGGAAATTTCTTTTTTCTTCAGGAAGTGTGATGGAAAAATATTTCTTGAGTAATATTGGAGTAAAAGTAAGACAAAGGATGTATGAGTTGAAGGCTCTTTATTACTATCCTGGTGAGACTAAAGATCAAGTGATTGATAAATGGGATAAGACAGGACTTACTGAGGCTCATTGGATCAAACTTGTTGAATATTAGTTCTCTAATAAAGGAAAGGTACAACATTTTACTATATGTATAGTTATAATATAAATCGAATATAAACTCACCTAATTATTTATTTTATCTAGAGTGATGCTAAGAGAGGATAAACTGTGAGAAAAGAAGCATCTCATTTTCATACTCATGGAACAAAAAGTTTTGCTATTGCTAGAGATGAATTTGTGAGTACTTCATGACAAACCAAAATATAATCTACAAAAGTATGTTTAAGACTTCTTGTTTGATTTATTTTTATTTGATACTTTAGAGGAGATTTGAAGGAAGAGAGCCTAGTGAACTTGAAATGTTTATACAAAATCATAAAAGATGTGATGGGAGCTACTCGAAGAATTCAACATCGAAAGAGTTTGTGGTATCAAGTACTGATATATTCACACATTTATTCACTGGTATCCTTATTTTTTTTGATATATTTGATTTTGATTATGTATATCTTATTTTTTCTATTTTAATATAGGATTATGCCATTGCTTATGTAAATTATAAAACTGGTAGTTTTGAGTTGTCAGGTTCTACTGTTGATGCAGAAAAGGAAGCCATCATAGCCCTATATGGAAAAAATCATAGCGGTAGGGCATTTGGCAATGGGCATGGTGCTACATAGTCAAAGTTAGATATGTGTAATCAACATGTAGGAAAATCCAATCAAGAAGTTGAAAGGGTAAGTAAGAAATTAGCTATTACTACTGAAAGGTTGCAGAAAATTGAAGAGAAGTTGCAGAAAACTGAAGAAAATTTGAAAAAAAAAAACTAAAGAAGAGATGGATAGCACTAGAGAAGAAATGACTTCTATGAATCAAGTTCAGTCATCTTTTATGGAAAGAGTTAATGAGTGGATGAGAAGAACAAGCAACACACATGTATGTTTAATTAAGACTTGTACGAATGTATCAACATATAGCAAACTAATGCTTAGAAAATAACCATTTGCCCATGAATCTAATCTCTTTTGTGCTATATTTACTTTTTCCTAAATGTTTTAATGATAAAATGAATCCCTAAATTTATACCATGGCTAATGATTTGTTAATATGAAGTTTAATTTCTCCATGTGGAATGTATTGACAAGACCCAACAAGTGGAGAAGGCTGAATTTGTGTTAGGATGTTGTCCTTCAAGTTGATATCAGGTATGCCATTCAAATTTTAGGAAATCCTCACAACTATTTGAATCATATAGTGTATATGAAAATTGTAGTCACATTTGATAACTTCATCTCTCTTTTTGAACTATATCAATTGGGTAGCAGAACTTCGACAACAAATTGAATCGAAGGAAATTTCCCATGAAGGTATGCATTTTTTGTCTTCTTCAAATTTGATACGCAGAATATGTGAATTTCGGTTTTTTTTGCAGACATATAGGTTTGTGTTTGTTAGTTCTTGCTAGATTTTTTCCCCTTGTTTTCTGGAGTAGCTTATTAAATAATTTGAATGGAGTAAAGAGAGTGCTTGGCCTTTATGTTTTCAACAGTTATTGATTCCATTGAGGTTCTGCTGTTGTTTTGTTTATGCTTTCCCCTTGTGATAAGCAAAATTCAAAATCATGCTATAAACAACATGTTAGTAGTATGTGAGTCAATATTGGGAATGGCTTAAATGCTATATGTGGTTGTGATTCTCGCCTGTGAGTCAGGTTTGTGGTTCTTTCTGGTTGTGGTATGTCTTCTCTAGATTTCTATTGGTTTAAAGATTCTATGGTACTGTTAATTGGAACTTGGAAATATTGGTTGTGCCTCTGCAAAATAATTTGTTTTCCCAACCCTACTCATTTCAAGGTCTTACAGTCCTGTTTGATTTTCATGTATCAGACTATGATCCAAGACATGAGCTGATTTTTTCAACAAGAATGATCAGCATTTTATCAAAGGACAAAGACAAGGATTATTTATTAGGATTATCCATAAACCAAGTGAACACCAAGTCTTTTAACCATATTCATGTTAGGATTATCCATAAACTTCCTTGATGATTATTTTAAGATTATCCATAAATTTAATCAAAGAATGTATTTTAGACCATCCATGGATAGATGGCATGGCATTTGAAGCCTTATGGTAGCTAACATGTTCTTTTAGGAGTATCAGTTGACTACTGGAATCTTCGTACCATTTCCTCGTTTCAATTTGTATCCCTAGCACACTATACATCAATAAATTTAAGTCTTAGATACCACTGATTTAGTTCTCAAAATTTGTCTATATCAAACCTTTTTTAGCCCATTTCCTCCCAATTCTAACAAGAGAGCTTTGATATCAATTGTTAGATTAGGAATAAGAGATTATGTATTTAAATGTGAAGTCACTAACAATCCACTATACTTAATAAAAGAATCAAAAGATTTTGATATAACAAAAAGAAGAAATGAAAGAAAGAAACTGAGATGAGAGAATAAGAAAACAGGAGTGAATGTTTTGTATTATATCTCTTGATTAGAATAATACAATCTAAATTTCTATACCTCTTATCTAGGTACACACACACACCCACACACCCCAAGCATTGGTCCTCCATTGAAAGTAATGAACCATCCATCACACGATAGATCGGATTCATCATTCTAAAGGTATGTACGACTGCAAGAGTTTGGTAATAATATCTTGATTTCAAGCTCTTAGGAAAGGTTGGCAACACCTCATTCAAGGAGCACATCTTAGCTTTGGCACCACAAAAATATCTCTTATGCTAGAGTTTGATGGCCTTTGAAACAAGAAATATTGAGAATCCACTATCAGCATTAGATCTAGATATAGGGTCTTTTTTTTAGGAAGAGAAACTAACATTTATAGGGCTACCACATAGTAGCCCAAGCAAAATTGGTCCAAAGTTATGTTAAAAGAAGGGGAAAATACAAATGTCATCAAGGCCCACATTCAAGTTACTAGTAAGCATATTAGGCTCAATTTCAGTGTTCCCGCTATTCATTGTTCATATGACATCATTTCCTTAATGGAAGGCATCACTAGGCTCATAAACTGCTCCCAAGTCATCCACAGATGATGTTGAGTTTGTATTGACATCATTCTTCACGTCCATTGATGGCATTCTTTCTCTAATTGATAAGATACAAGGGTCTAAACCCACAGTAGAATGAGAATATTCACTGAGTTCATTTGCAAGAGTTGCTGAAGGCAAATGTCTACTCAAATTGTCATCATGAATATCACGTGACATGTTACCAGCTCCACCAGTTCTGGAATTGCACTCTAGAGATGGTTTGGATAAGTAATTTGGTGATTTGTTCTTTTCTTCCTCCTTTGTGTACATACAATCCATGGGAAACAAAGGGGACAAAGTTCCTTAATGGCACAAGATATCATATGAGAGGACACTTCCCAGTGAATGGCCATATATAAAAACCTAAATGAAGCAACATATAAAGACTCATCTACAATGAAATCTTGATTCACAAAATTCAATAAAGAAGACATTTAAGCACATAGGCAGACACCTACCTTTCCCTCATAACCTGGATTTCGTTTGAGAAATTTTAAATATAGCTGATTCAGTTGGTTTGACACCTATACATAAAAAGACAAATCATCAAATATTTAAGCAACGTAAAGAAACTGGAAATAGAGAAGTATCACAACTAGGAAATAAAACTGCACTCGCACTTGTTTTTATGGTTGCAGTTTTAGTGTAGCAGTATCAGAGTGTTGCAGATAATATTATATATTATGGTTGCGCAACATGTTTTTTCATTTTTTAACAACAAATATCTGTCAAAATTATTAAATATCAAGATGTATCGGCTAAGACATTTCATATCAACCAATATATATTTGATTTCATTTGTATGTCACGTATCAAACATTTTGCATGCTGGCAAACCAAAAAAAACCCTACACATATTGTGATATGACGATATTTTATTCCATAAGCACAACATAAAGGACTTCTAGCTAAGCGAATCCAAATTTTTGAAGCCATACATAAGCATCTACAAAAAGCAATCCCTAGTTAACAAAAATAAACCTTATCATGTATAGATGACCATATAAAAGAAACTGGAAGCAAAAGTGCCAACTGCTATGAAAAAAATAATTTCTAGCATAGAAGGAAATAAGGAACAAAAAGATGATAACTGCCAACAACAAATTTAGTGAATCCTCATGTTTTTCAATTATAATGACATTTTAAACTATTGAGTGAGTCTCTCCTCTACCGGAAACAATCTTAAAAGGACTATCTCAAGCTACCCTCTTCCCAACTGAGAATGGGAAAGCAACAGGATAAGCTAGCTTTCTATTATGGATATTGTAAAGCAAGACATTGTTTATAGAATTGTAATATGTTTCCACTACCACATCGCCACTTACACCCTTTGACGCAATGCTGTACTGAGTGGTTTTTGGCCGTGTTAGCTGAGTTTGTTTAACCATTATTTGAGTTATTGTTAATCCATTTAGGTGTGAGATACTATAAGTTTGTTAGTGAGGTGTCGGTACTATTGTGAGTCACTCTTTTTTCTATTATTGATGCATATGAGTCAGCGGATTCTCGTATTGAGTCTGAGGTGTCCTATGCTAAAATAGAAAGGGGGATGAGTAGAGAATTAGAAAGGTGGGAATCATCCGTTTAGAGGGGAGGTGCTAGGACCTCAAAGACCTGGTTGCTCTCTCCACTACTCACTGACCATCAATACTAATACCATTTGATTTCTCCCTAACGTTCACTTCATCTGCCATTTTTCTTTGTGTTTTAGGTTATTAACACAACAATACCTTTCATTTGAATGAATAAAATTTTTATATAGACAAAAAGAAGATTCATTTGTGGAAATTTAAGAAATAAATCATGGTCCACCAATTGATGCCCCCCTAACTAACCACCAACAAGTTGGAAGTTCAAAAGAATATAGAATGTATGGCTGGATGAAATTTGTATTTTATGAGTTTATGATTTTTACAAAGCAAATTATTTTTACACTTGTAGGACTAAAATTATAATTGACATAATTCTAGGAATGCATATGGCTTTAAAACATTTCTGCTTCACTTAATATGTCTCTTATATCAGTTAGTTGTTTTAGAAGTGATATAAATATGTATGAACCATTTAAATTTGTTTGTGCTTTAATTTTCTCAATTAATTCTTAACAAATAGGAAAGTTATATTATATTTACTTATAATTTTGTTTAACTATAAATATATATATTTTTGCTTCAGTGAAGTATTTGAAGATACTACATTGGACACCAACATATATACACATCAAGCTAGGTGTACATATACAATAGAGGTAAACACTGACTTTTTTGGATCCAGATACTATATTTTGTATTGGAGATTTTGTAATGGATGACCTTAGGTGTTAAACTAATGTATATGTACATTTCGAACAAAAGTAGTCTAGAAATTGATGTAGCTATGCTTTTATTTTGGACATTGTTGAACATATATTAGTATATATAACTTTCAATGAAATATTGTTGATGCAGGTTTATGAATTACTAAATGTGTATTATTAGAAAAAATTCCGACATAAATTGTTACAAGTTAATATTAATGTATATCTCACAAGTTATTAATGTGGGAGCTACAAGACAATCTTAGGGGCTAATCAATTTTTTCACAGGTTATCTCATAGTAAGAGTTAAATATGAATGGATGATATAAACTTATATCAAATTTAGGGGTGGTTAAAAACGGTCTCTAATATTTATTATCAACGGGTTTTAACCGTCACTGAAATAAAAATCGTCAGTAATAAATATTAGAGACGGTTAAAAAAACCGTCACTGAAATAAAAATCGTCAGTAATAAATATTAGAGACGGTTAAAAACTGTCACTAAAATATTTTACCGACGGTTTTAGAAATAGTCACTAATGTATTAGCGATGGTTTCTGTAACTGTCGGTAAAGTTTTAGTGATAGTTTTTAACCGTCTATAATATTTAATTAACCGTCGCTATTGAACATTTTTATTGTAGTGACACCGGTCTTGGAGCATGTTCCTACGCCTTCTTAGGGCTTTGACTGATCTCACCTATATGAGGGAAAGCTAAAAATTAGATTTCCTCCTACCAAAAATATTATTACTTATTAATTTATTCTAAGTCTAGGTTTTTGATAAAATAATACATATTAATAATAATAATGACATTAACTAATTGCAAATTTTACTAAAGATATAAGAACTAATAGTAATATTATAAAAATTGATAATATAAGGTTGAATACTTTACCCTAATAATAATAATAATAATAATACTAAAATAATAATAGTGATAATAATGATAATAGTAAAAATAATGATATTAACAATAATAATAATACTAAAAATACTAGTAATAATAATAAATATGATTAGAAATAAATGATGGAATAAGGGCTTCAACCCTTCATCAAAATAATACTAATAATTATATTAGTAACACTAATAATAAAATAGTTATAATAATAATTACGAAGTAGTAGTAGTAATATCATAAACCGAGAGTAAAATAAAGTAGGGATTCAACTCTACTTTAAAATACTACTACTACTACTACTACTATACTACTACTACTACTACTACTACTACTATACTACTACTACTACTACTACTACTACTACTAATAATAATAATAATAATAATAATAATCGAAATAAAATAAAATAGGGCTTTGGCCCTCACTATAAATAATAATACTCTCATTAGTAATATTAATACTAATAATAATAATAATAGTAATAATAATAATAGTAATAATAATAATAATAATATATTCGAAATAATCAAAATAAATAAAAATAAAATAAATAAGGCTTGAACAAATAGTGGAAAAGGGTTGAGAGGGTTTAGGGCTCCACCTTAGGCTGGTGGTGACAGGCGGCATCAGCGGTGGTGCACGACGGTGGCGTTGGTGGCCGAAAAAAAAAAGAAAAGGAGAAAAGTTGAAGGCTAAGAAAAAGAGAGGTAGACTGAGGGTGGAAGTAGGGGTGTTTGAGATTTCCTAGAGGGAGAGGAGTAGAATGAGGGTGGAGGTGCACCCAACGGTGGCGGTGGCCAAATGGGAAAGAAGAGAAGAGAGAGAGGAGGAGAGGGAGGAAGAGGAAAAGAAGAGTAGGGAGAGATAGGGGAGAGTCTGAAGGTGGTTTTGGGAGGTGTAAGAGTTAGTGGTAGCAGCAGGATTGCTGATTAAAGGTGGTGCGAAGGGCGACGGATGAGGAAGAAGGGGTTGGTCGAGGGGGCTACTTTGCATAGCCAGGGTGGCTTGTGTAGGGAGAATTGAGGGAGAAGGGCGGCATAGTTAGTTAGAGGGCGGTGTAGGGAGGACTTATGTGTAGAGCAGGCGGCGAAGTTGGCTAACGGTCGCTGACGAAGCGTCTAAAGTGGCGGTGGCGCACGAGAGTGAAATTCATGGTTTTAGAAAAAAAAAGCTTTGAGTTCAAACAAGTGAGGGGTATTTATAGAGCTTAGAGGAGAGGATAAGGTCGGTGGGACGACGAGGGAGTAGGGTAGGTAGGGTTAGGGTTTGCCGGCGGTGCCATTTGGCTGGAAAAATTCAAATCGTGGCAGGGCATTCATGCAGGAAAAGGAGGATCGTGCGCGAGAAGGAAGGGAGGTGGGTTGAGTCACGCTGACTGGTGAGTCAGGGGGAAGAGAAAGGAAGGAAAATGGTTGGTCAAAATGGGCATAACAGACCGCGTTATTCTCAGAGGCGGCAGAGTTGCAAGTCGACGGAGGGAAAGGAGAAAGGAAGAAGAAGAAGAAGAAGAAGGAGGGGATGCGTGTGAACCGGTGGTCCAGGAAAGAAAAGAAGAAAAAGAAAAGAAGGAAGAACTGGTCGGCTAATGGGGGAAAATAATCGAAACGCGGCATGCTGGATATGAGCCGCGTCAAAGGAGATAAGAGAAAAAGAAGACATCTGCTGGGCTGGCCCAGATCGCCGAAGAAGAAAAATAAAAGAAGGAGAAGAAGAGTTGGGCCACAGACGAGCCCAAATCAGGAAGGAGAAATAAAAGAAAAGAAGAAAAAGAAGAAAAAGAAGGAAAAAGGAAAAAGTAAAAAAGAAAAGTAGTGGGTTGGGTTAATTAAATTAATTAGGATATTTGGAATATTTAAAAATAATAATATTTAAATAAAATAATATTTAAATCCATTTTTAAGCTAGATTCGGGTTTTTGAAAGATTATGTTATAAATTCCATTTTAATTAGCAAAATACCCAATTTTTTCTAATAAAAATATTTGTTATTTTCTTCTTGAATTACCCTAATTAATTTCCTTTTATTTTAATAAAAATAATTTATTTAATTAATTTCTAAAATAAATCTTTATTTAACTAAAATTCTTAAAATTAGGTTTTTGGGTATTTCATAACCCAATAGAGGTAGGCCCTTTACTGGCCATCCCTAAAAATCTGCACAAGGTCCTTTACTTGTGGGAATGAGCAGGTGACGAGGCAAATGGGAACATCAATATGCTACGTAATAAGTAAACCAAGTTACTCCCTCAATGTATGCACGTATACTAGTTTATCATAACCAATATAGATTGTAGTAAGCTTCATGATAAGACCATATATATACATAAAGATAAAAGTACATGAAGTCATACTGTCGTGCATAATTCCAATAAGTAGAATACTTCATGTATAGATTCACCACCTTTCCACATAATCATATACCCACTTATAACTTGTTTGGAGTTACTTATCAAAAGTATTTATCTATGATAACTACTTATTTTATAAATTTTTTAGCCTAAAAAATTTCTAAAATAAGTAATTATTATAGATAATTACTTTTGATAAGTAGCTCCAAACATAAGCTTAATGGTAAGGAGAACCAAACAAAATCTAGGGCTAATCCCAATTAAACAAATCCTCAAGTTATACCATTAATTCATTCATATAAGAGATAAGTGAGTCAACCCATCAGTATTCTAATTCATAATCAAGTAAACAGGTCCATCATTTACCAAGTGTAATAACCTACTTTCTCATTTTCAACCACTCATACCATTACTTCCCTTCTTACCAAATATTAGCCATTCTCTTAATCATCATTTATATTTGATCAATTACTTACTCAATAACCATATTTTATTATCATCGAGTGATGGACTGTGCTCCACCCTGTGGTTTCACATACCATGGAAGCTTATCCAAAAATGGACATAAAGTCTAGGCCAAAGCCAATCGCTAAGTGGATATAAGTCCAGGCCAAAGCCAATCACCACAATGGACATAAGTCTAGGCCAAAGCCAACCACCTAGGTAACCAAACCCTTTAGTATCGATACCTTCAAGTAGATCATTAGTATCTAGAGTAGGTAAGGCGTCAGGGCCTCTCAATATCCCCTCAAAGGTAAAGCCCAAAGGCACTAAAAATTCCTAAAGGCAAACTAACCTCCAATAGCTAATCGAGGATCGAGTAACCTAGACCCATACTCACCTTGACTTTCTTTCACTTTAAGTGATTAGTATTTTTGTTTATAATGATGGGTGATCATATAAGTCCTATACAAGCAAATTAGGTAAATCCTCATACTAAGCCATATTGATCATTTTCATTTCCATTTTCCCCAACCATATGGGTTTACCATTTTTCCTTGTCCAATGAGTTTCCTATCCATCATAGGGTTTAATCTAATCCTTTACAGATTTCCATTACACTTATTCCCATTTTATCACTAATTATAAGTGAATTACACCTTTAGCCTTTACATTACTCATAATTTATGCCATAAGTTATGATCTTTAATCCTTTAATTAGGCCAATAATCTATGTTAAAATATGTATTTCATCCCATTAATAATCATGATATAGTTCCAAATATAATCGAACCACAAAGCAAAAAATCAAGCAAACCGGCCGAACTAGTCGATTGGTCAGGCCTAACTAGTCGATCGGTTGCACCAACTAGTCAATCAGTTTGCGTTGACCAGTCGATCAGTTCAACTCAACTAGACCACACTTCCCTCAAACTGGTTGATTACTTTGGAAAACCTAGTCGAATATTTATAGACGAATAGATCACTTTTACTAAACCAATCGATGGGTTTAAGTAGATAGAAAACTAAGGTCTCTACAGGGGAACTAATAAATGGGTTAGGTTAACTAGTTAACTGTTCTAGAAAACAGTTAATTGGTTTAACCTAACCGATAGATCGGTTTACCATGACACAACATTGATTTACAAATTCCATGTAGATGCTTGCATAAGAATCATTTTTATTCACATTATCACATGTATCAACATCAACCTATATATTTCTAACCAAGTAATCATGCATTTCTTACCATAACATTATCATAACCTATTTTTCTCCATTTTTATGCTCTTTTCTCAATTTATGTCATTTAAACATGTAAATCATGCATACAACTATATTTCTTCATACCAACATGTATAATTAAATAAAAGGAATCACCTTTTATGTAGGAATACATGCTTACATTTTAAGAGAACGAATTATTTACTTGATGAAGGCTAAATCCTCTCAAAAATAGGATTTCAAAATATGTTAAAATCTCAACTCTTAAAACCTTAAAAACCAATTATACCAAAACTTCATCAAATTTCGAAAAAGAAAACAAAAAGGGAGAAGGACATACCATTGAGACAAAAATAGGGGAAAAATCAATTAGACCACTCAATCTTTTCCAAAGATCTAACTCTGACTTGCTTAACAATTAAAACAAGATAGAGCTAGAGGTAGGATCAGGAGAGTGTGCAAATAAATTGGAAAGTGCTTGAAGTGTGGAAGAAAAGAAGAACTTAATAGAATTTTGGTGGCTAAAAGAAAGTTTAATGCATGGAGGATTAGAGCTATTTATAGCCAACCAATTGAAGGAAAATATAGAGGGCTTGAAAAGACAGCTCGAAACCTTACTTGTTACAGCTTGAATTCAATCACAATAGACGGATTTGCCTGGGATTTGCCGACCTAGTCTACCAAACTCAATTTGGGACTCTAGGGAGCTCAGGTCAAACATATAGGAATTAATGAACATGGATGAAGGAATAGGAGGTCAGTATGGAAGGATTCTTCCACCTGCTTAGAAGTATGCCTGAGGTTGAAGCAATCGATCTCAGAATCAAGCAGAGGAGAGAGGAGGGAGAAAATAAATTGCTAAGGTCATCTCTCTCCCTCATGTATCTCAATCAACCTCCAGAACAAGTTAAGGTAATATTTTGGGTTAAAAATATCATGAAAATGGTTAGTAAACTCTTAGGGACAATTAATATGAGTTAGTACGGTTCCATTTTAGTGTAAGATTTTTTTTTAAAAAAAATCCAACTCGAAAAATATGACTAGCTCAATGAACCAGTCAATTAGTTTGGGTATACCAGTCAACTTTTCATCCACCAATCGACCGGTTTCCCCAAACTAGTCGATTGGTTTGGTCGAGGGACTCAATTTGGCTAAATCGACAAATCAATCAATAGGTTTGTCTATAAAACTTATTAAACCTCATTTTTTTAATATGATTTTAAATCCATTTCAATTCCAAATCAAATCATAAAATTAAATTAAATCAAAGGCCCAAAATTTGTCAAAATTTCTCATCCATCCATTACACAAAATTGTAGGGTATTACAAATTTGGTCTCAAATAGGTGATAAATTCTAACACGAACCTACAATTTGATCGTTAGTAAACAATCATGATCTTAGGCAAACAAAATTATAGAATCATGCATTTTAGGATGTTATGTAGGTTTACTATAATACTTTGATACCAAAGGCTAGAATTTTACCAATGTTGCCTCAAAAGCTATTTATTCTCTTATTTACCCTATCATTTTTCTACATCCTATATATTAGATATGCATCAATGAGAGGAAGTACATGTAATATACCACTATGATAAAAAAATGATTGTTATAATTAAATATTAAAATAAAGTGCAAAGAAAATACAAATGCTAAAATATTATCCAAATAATAAATAAAATATTAAAATTCATGATGTTATTAAGTTATCAATTTTTATTTAGTTCATCATAATATTTTTTCAATTTCTCTTTTGTGTTATTGTTAGCTTTTATGTATTTTTTTTTTGGTTTATGGGGTACACATGATTATTACACAAACTTATTCTATATGCATGTAGTCACTTTTTCTCTCTTGCAAAATCCAACATAATATATTTAAGTTAATTATTTCTATGATAGAAAATGCTAAACTTTACTTGTCTTGAAGTTGTATTCATAACTTAACACAATTATAACGATGAATTATTAATGTTATGTACCTATCATTGCATTTTTTGCTTTCTTTTAGAGTTATAATAAGTAATGCCTATAAATTATAACTTTTTATGATATTGAAAAACTCAAATATAGATAATAAGAAAAGATAGAGAGAATAGAGGATATAGTCTCTTATTCATTGATATGTATAAGTTCTCTTTCATATACAATTCACTATATCCTATATATATTATTACATCCACTATCAAAGGAGTTAAGGAACATGGCAGGTGGTGGAGGAGATGAAGAGTTGATAGGTTATAACTATAATGGGAAAAACTATTACAACTGATGAAAATAACGATATTATTAAATCTATAATTCAATACAACACACATTCATGAATTGTTACATCCACAATATGTAAATAAGATATTTACAACATTCTCATCTTATTATATTTATATCAATTCACCTTAATAATACATCTTTGATATATTGTCTCATTAAAAACCTTGTGAGGAAATCCAAGTGAGAAAAATTACAGTTTTCCACCCTCACCTTAGTACATCTCTTTCATATGTCATATTACATATGATTATGTTTTTATGTGTGAGAATACTTTAATAGTGCTTAAATTTAAAACTTCGCCAACAAAAACCTATCATAGACAAAAATATTGGACTTCTTATCATAGACATGTATCGCTAAATTGACTTTGAAACAATTTCTTTACAAATAACCACTTATAACCAATTAGCCAGGAACATTTAAATATTGGACTTCTTATCCATATATATCATGATTATTAAGCGAATACATTTAACTTTTCTAACTCATCAATAAATTATTTGATGAAATTACATAGTGAATCAAAAATAATTATCACTTTTATCCATTATCAATTACATATATTTAGCTAAAGACATCACTAATGTCTACCTCGTACCATTTTACACTGATGTAATAATGGTTCATGAATATTTTATTTACCGACGGAATCTATTATCAAATTAAATCCATATGGACATATCAACTCATTATGAAAAGTTTTCTATTTTTTTAAGGACTATAATCATCTTTAAAGAGTTTAGCTCTTTAGACATGTATCATACGCTTCTAGTGTATTTGTACCATACCTGCCCTTAACTTACTTGAAGTCAGCACAATAACTTCTATGTGAGTTGGGACTTTAGTTAAAATATATACAGCTACCATGATTTCTTAGCCATAATAAACACACATTGAAGCTAGGCTACATTAAGCAAGCATGAGAGTTATCAGGTGTACTTTGATTTTTCTTTAGGTCTATATCTTATGGAAGACTTCTTCTAAGTGTTTACTTGCTTTATGTCTCAGTATCCTTTTCTATCCCTCTAAGACCAAGGAAACCAACATTCCTATCTTTCTTTGTGGATTACTTTTATATACATGGAGGAGTGCGGACACATATAAGAAATCCATTTTTTTAAGATAAGCATTAGATTCATTCCAATTAACCCAACTTAAGGGATAATGTGATATGCAATCAGTGTGTACAAAAATCTTTACGTGCATATTGACATACTACTTCTAAACCTCACTAACAAGGATCTACAAATCAAACATATAATCAGTGACTTTACTAGGTCATTTTGCTTCCAACTAGAAACAATTATATTTGTAATACCTCACACTTTTTTATAATAGATGGATGAGAATTTTTGAAAAATTTTGGACCCTTGATTTTAATTCAATGTTATAATTTGATTTAGAATATAATTTGATTTGAAATCATATCAGAAAATGAAGTTTATTGAGTTTTATAGGAAAACCCATCAACTAATTCTATGAATTGATCCACTGATTTATCGTTTTAGCCACATTGAGTTCCCCGACCAAACTGATCCATTGATTAGGGAAAACTGATCGATTGATGGATGAATAGTCGAGTGGTAGACCCAAACCAATCGATTGATTGGTCAAGCTAGTCACGTTTTTAAATTTAATTTTTCAAGAAAAATCCCTAACACTAAAGTAAAACCTTACCAACTTATAACAATTGTCCCTAAGAGATTCCTAACCATTTTCATGATGCATTTAACCTAAAATATTGCCTCAATTTATTCTGGAGGTTGATTGAGATACATGAGGGAGAGAGATGACATCAATTAATTTTCTTCTTCCTCCTCTCTCCTTTGCTCGATTCTGAGATCGATTGCTTTGACCTCAGGCGTGCTTCTGAGAAATTAGAAGATTCCTTCCAAGTTGACCTCCCATTAATTCTTCCATTTATGTTTATTGTGGTATGTTTGAATTGAGTTCCCTAGAGTCACAAATTGAGCTTGGGAGACTAGGTCAGAAAATCCCAGGCAAATCTATTCGTTCTGATCGAATTCTAATGGTCATAAGTAGGGTTTCAAGTTACCTTACAAACCCTCTATGTTTTCCTTTAATTGGTTGACTATGAATAACCCCAATCCTCCATGCATTGTCCTTTCTTTTAGCCACCAAAATTCCTTTGATTTCTACATTATCTTCTTTTCCCTCCACACTTTGAGAACTTGCTAATTTATTTTCACACTCTCCTGATTCTACCTCTATCTCTATCTTGTTTTAATTATTAAGCAAGGTAGAGTTTAATTTTTGGGAAAAGATGGAGTGGTCTAATTGAGTTTTTCCTATTTTTTCATAGTGGTATGTCATTCTCCCTTTCTATTTTCTTTTTTCAAAACTTGATGAAGCTTTGGTATAATATCTTAGTTAAGATTTTGGTTTTTAAGGTTTTAAGAGTTGAAGTTTTCACGAACTTGGAAATTATATTTTTAAGAGGATTGAACCTACATCAAGTAAGTAATTCTTGCTCTTAAAATGTTAGAATGTGTATATGCATGGAAAGTAACATCTTAGTTGGTGGATACATGTTGATATGAAGAAATGTAGTTTTGTGCATGGTTTGCATGTTTTAATGTCACAAATGGAGAAAAGAGCATACATATGGGTAAAATAAGTTATGATGATGTTAGGTGGAGAAATGCATCTTAATCTGGTTAGGAATATGTTGGTTGATGTTGATGCATATTCTAATATAGTTATAAATGATTATCATGTAGGAATCTACATAAAATTTATGAATTGATGCTGTGTTAGGGTAAACCGATCAACCGGTTAGGTCAAACCGCTCGATTGGTTCCTATAATAGTTGATTGGTTAACCCAACCCATCAACTATAGGGATGGCAATGGGTCTCGAACCCGACCCAGACCCGCTAGACCCGCCTCATTTTTAGCGGGTCTGGGTCCATGATTTTTGGACCCGACGGGTCTGGATCGGGTCTGGGTCCACATATACCTTAAAGGGTCTGGGTCTGGGTTCGGTTCTAGATCCAGACCCGACCCGCCAGATCCGTTTAATATACATATGTGTGTGTGTGTGTGTGTGTGTATATATGTATGTATACATATATAAATACATATTAATATTATGTTTGTCATTATTGTTTTAATCTTATATAAGCTCCTTATTCATTTTTTTTTAATTTTATTTTTGTATACTTACTTTATAAACAATATGTATAACATTGTATTCTAAAAGCTAGGGATATAAACGTGGTGGATTTTACCCGAAACCCAACGGATATAGATACGGATATGGATGATGGAAAAAAATACCCATCGGGTTCGAGTACGGATACGGGTATGGGATATCCACACCCGTACCCGTAACCATACCTGTATCCATATTGATACCCGTTTACCCGATATATAATTATCTTTTTACCCTTAATTTTAAAATAATTATAGTATAAATTAAAGTTAGAATTATCATTTAGCTTAACTCTAAATGGGTTTATCCGTCAGCTGATAGATTTATCCATCGAATAATATCCATTAACGGGTAAACGGATAATCCGTCGACTAACTGATATCCAATGGATATAGATATGGATATGTTAGCGGATATGGATTCGGGTACGGGAACGGATTTGGATACAGATTTTATTATCGATTACGGATATGGGTATACCCGCCCCGAACCCGACCCATTTACATCTCTACTAAAAGCATTAAAACACCATTTGAAAAGTTAATATAACTATTTCAATATATTTATTTTTTCACTTAGATGATTTTTTTTAACAAAAAAATACATATTGAGTTATATAAAATATTAATGTATTTGTATTAGCATAGATTATTAATTATTTTTAAAAAAAATAATCGGACCCATTTAGGACCCGTTTAGGATCCGTTTACCCGCTAGACCCGATGGATCTGGATCTGGGTCTGAACTTTTAAGACCCGATGGGTCTGGGTCGGGTCTGGGTCTAGGTAACATAAACGGGTCCGGGTCTGGGTATGGCGGGACCCGGTCTAGACCCGACCCATTGCCATCTCTAATCAACTAGTTCACCTACAAAGGCCTTGGTATTTCTCTCTACTTAAACCCATCAATTGGTTTGTCCAAACCTGTAACACCCCCAAATTTCACTCCTGAAAAAAATTTTTTTTGAAAGATTAAAGCGGAAGCTAGGTGCGAATTTGGAAAATGTTACCGCCACATCTAACACAAGATAAATGTCAACCATCTATCTCATGTTAGATGCAAGGCTAAAACCTGTCAAACAATTAAATCTGAATTTCAAATCCCATCAAACAATTAAATTCGAATAGTAAACACTTATCAGAATACGAGAAATTTAAAGTCAATTACAAACCCTTAGAAATCTGAAAACAATACTTGCAATTTCCAAATGTGAATACAATTAAACAAAATAAATCCCGAAGGATAAATATCCGGACCGCCTACTCACTCGGGTCAAGCCTTCCACCCCAAAACAGTATCCGATCTTAACCTGCACAAGAGGTCTGCTCCCCACCATCGGTGGATCATCACAGGACCCATTCAACCAGTGTAGTATCAGTACGGGTCCAATACTGAGTAAGTCTCGCTACCCTACCTTATAGGAGAGATATCATCAAGTGCATGCTAAATTGTAGTACAATACGTTAATACAATATCCTACATACTCACAACCCACGGCATGAATCTTGCCATACACTCATAGTAACATACAAACATATGCAGCATCTCACTTAACATATAAGCGTGGTATAACCGAAATAATAAGTGACTCATTATGCACGTAAACAGCATGCGGTAATATATATAATAGAAGCTGGTCATGGTCCAATTAGACTTATTCTTTATCTCATTAATAATATGCTCAATCAACACATATTCTTTAATGATCCATGTAAGCACGGGGACCCCACTATTATAGCCGGTGGACCGGAAATCGAACCCCAGAGCAAACGCCTCTGGCCACTATTATAGCCGGTGGAACGGAAATCGAACCCTAGAGCAAAACGCCTCTGGCCACTATTCTAACCGGTGGAACGGACTGGCCCCGCACTTTCATGGTGTTCCGCTGTAAGTGATTAGTATCTTTCCCATGGATTAACTTATTCGTTTGGGTCTGTCGAGCCCGAATCCCCCACTATTATAGCCGGTGGACCGGAAATACACCCCCAAGGCAGAACGCCTCTGGCCACTATTATAGCCGGTGGACCGGAAATCGAACCCCAGAGCAAAACGCCTCTGGCCACTATTCTAACCGGTGGAACGGACTGGGTCGGGCTCAACATCTTTCGCTTTACGTGATTAATGTCTTATTCGTGTCTTATTCATTTACATTACACCCTTGACATGCATATCCTAGAGGGCCGTATCAACACAACATAATATCACACGTTAAACATGTCATACTCATATCATGGAAACACACACGACGTACCTCAAATTCCAAAGCTGCGCTACACATGAGACAAGTTCAACTACACATCATATAATACACATTAGCATGATGCACACAACAATCAACACATCACATCACACATAGGACAAGGCCATAGCTTCGTCCTTATTAAACACCCACAGATAAAGGTAAGTAGAGACTTACCTGGATCCGAAGCTAGCTAAACGACGTAAGAGGAAGAGAGATCACTAGCTCGTGGATCCACGAGAAGGCTTTCCTAGATCCGATAGAATTCGAAAACTGAATTAGAAACTATTCTATCAATCAATAATTCACATATTCTAATTAAATAAATACAAACAACACAAATGACCTTTCTTAGAAAACGTGTCCAAAACTTAGAACTTAAAAGCATAGCTTTATTAAGATTTAAGGTTAAAACTAAATCAAAACGGATTAATACAAATATCACTCGGGATATTTCAACTTAATTTAAAAAGCCCGAGAAAGAATAATCGATCATAAGTTAATTTATCGAAATAACTTATTTATTAGATTTTATAACTAAATAGGTAATCCAACCGTTTACATAGAACCAAATTCAAACCGATTAGGTTAAAACAGAATTTAAATGGTTTAAAGCCCAAAGATAGAATTCGATTAGATAAATACACGTAGCAAAAATCAATTTTATAAAATCATCCCCGAAAATTAGGGTTTTTAATACTTAAACCACAAATCGGCCAAGTCACTTTGATTACCTCAAATTGATAGTTTAAAACACAATTAAACTAATTTTAGATAAATCTAGACAATCAAAATTCAACAAACGATATTCCGATAAATCAATTCCAAATGATCAATTTTCAAAATTAGGGTTTTAGAGTCTACGACATAAACACAGGTAATTCAAATCAATTAATTCTAATTAAAGGTATTAGAATACAATTAGGCTCATTTCAACTACTTTTATAAATTTAATTTTAGAAAACAACTATACAAATAACCAATTTCATAATCTCACTTAAAAATCTAGGGTTTTAAGCCCGAAAATATGATTCGGTAAAATTCTATAAATTTAATCAAATTGAATGTTTAGAAATGAAATTAAACACATTTTATAACATATCAAATAATCAATTGCTCAAAAATAATAAAAGAAATACACAATTTAGCCCAATTAGGGTTTTTGAGCCCGGAACGCAAATCCGATTAATTATTGCCAAAACATACCAATTGACGGTTCGGAAATGTAATTAAACATATTCTAATATAATTTATATAGTCAATTGAATAAAATAACCTGATTACAAAATCCAATTTAAATCCGCGGGAGTTTTGACCTAAAAATTCAATTCCGATAAATTATGCACAATTTTTTCCAATCAACACTTTCAATATAAAATTAAATACATTTTAAACGATATTATAAAGTCAATTGAGCGGAACAGCTCAATTATACGACCCAATTTCATTACACCCCAAAAATTTGACCTAGGAATCAAATTCCGATAAAACCTACATAAATTTCTCAAATTGACGGTTCCAAAATGAAATTGGATACATTTTAAAACATATTGTATAATCAATTTGTCCGGAATCGCAAAAACGGGTGGATCCGAAAAATTTGGGCATAACCCGGCTAAAAATCCAAAATTTCCAAAATTCCAACACAACCACACAATTAACCTATCCAAATCAATCTTACAACACATATGTACACAATCAAACAATCAATTTAGCTTTTTATAAGCTAATCGCACTCAATTAACCAAATTAAGGGTTAGGGTTTTTCGGTAATTATACCAAACGAAAAACCGACAAATCGAGGCAAGGGAAGGTCGGGGAAGCTTCGCTGGAGGTCGAACAGTGCTCGCCGGTGGTCAGCGTGGCTCGCCGGTGGCCGGACGGTGGCGACGCAGCCTGCGTTGCTACTGCTGCTGTGCGCGGCTGCTCTTGCACTACTGCTGTCGCCCGCTGCTGCTGCGGCTGTGGCTGCTGCTGGTAGCTGTTGTGGCGGTGGTCGACGGTTGCTGGCGAAGTTGGCCGGAGCGGGGAGGAGCTGGGGAGCGATGAGGGAGGCTGGGTTGGCTAGGGCTTCGAGTTGCAGAACGGGGTGCACAGGAGAGGGGTCGGGGTAGGGAAGAGAGAAAGAAAAAGAAGAGGGGGGTTCGGTCGGGCACCGGTTGGTTTTTTTTTTTTACAAAACAAGTATCACATAAAATATTAAAAGCTTAAAAATTAATATTGGAAGATTTTATCTAAAATTCATCAAACGAAAATTATTTCGAACCGATTTAAACGCTTAGAGTTAATAAAAGCTATATAAAGAATTTCGGAAACATTTTCGGAAGAATTTATCAACGAACATACAAATTTATATTATTTATATAAATACATTATAGGACCCCAAAATAATATTTAAAAATATATAATAAAATATTAAGTAAAATTCTAACAAACCGAGACTAATGTAAATAATTTCCAAAATCGGTTTCCCGTAAATCAAAAAGCATAAAACAAAAGAAAATTAATTTCGGAAATAAATTCATAAATAAACTCCGAAAACCTTTTTAATTTAAAACTTCCTGAAATCTTAAAGATTTCCGAAAACGAATAAATTTAAAGTCGGAAATATTTTCTACGGATAAAATTATTAAAATAAATTTAACTATTTAAATAGAAATTCTATAATCTAAATAATATATTTCGTCAACGAAATATAACTTCAAAACAAGGTTGTAATCACATGACGAAGTTATAATCGAAAAGGAATTTAAAATATTAAAAATCAAATAAGAGAAAGAACGAGAATATATATATTTTTAACCGAAGATTGAAATCATAAGAATATAATAAAATCATTGTCGTGAACGAATTTGTCTAGAATGGTTCGCAACGACAATGATTAATCACATTCAATTATGAATTCGAAATCCTCGATAAATCCGTAAAACGAACCGAAATTAAAATAATTAATTATTTACATCAAATTACGCTAATAAAATTATTAAACTTAATAAATATGGATTTTAAAAATACGGGGTATTACAAAACCGATTAATTGGTTTGAAGAAAACATGGGCTGGTTGAGTTGAACAAATCGACTGGTTAGGCTAGACCGATCGACTGGTTTAGTTGGTTTGCACGATTTGTCTCCTTGTGGTTCGGTTATACTTGAGGGTTGTGTTTGGGACTACATCATAATTAGTAATGGTATAAAATATAGATTTTAAAATGGTTTATTAGTATAATTAAAGGATTAAAATGAATCATAACTTATGGCATACATTATGAGTAATGTAAAGGCTAAAGGTGTAATTCACTTGTAATAAGTGATAAAATGAAAATAAGAGTAATGGAAATCATTAAGGGCATGAATTAAACCATATGATGGATATGAATTTCATTGGCCAAGGATAAGTGGTACACCCACATGGTTGGGGGAAAATGGAAATACAAAGAAAGGATCAATATGGTTTAGTATGGGGATTTACCTCATTTACTTATGTGAGCCTTGTATGATCACCCATCCTTATGAATAAAATACTAATCACTTAAAGCGAAAGAAATTTGAGTTGAGTATGAGTCTAGGTTACCCAATACTCAATTAGCTACTGGGGGTTAGTATGCCTTCGGACATTTTTGGTGCCTTCAGATGGGATCCTAAGAGGTCCCGATGCCTTACCTACTCTAGACATTGATGACGTACTAGGAAATATCGATACTAAAAGGTCTGGTTACCTAGGTGATTGCCTTAGGCCTTAACTTATGTCCATATTGGTTGGCTTTATCTCGGACTTATGTCCATTGTGGTGATTGGATTTGGCCTATACAAATGTCCACTTGAAGATTAGCTTCAGCTTGGAATTTATGTCCCCTTTTGGATAGGCTTCCATAGTATGTGAGATTATGAGGTAGTGCATAGTCCATCACTCGATGATAATAAAATATAGTTGCTAAATAAATAATTGATCAATTGTGAATGGTGGTTAAGAGAATTACTATTACGTGGTATGAATGGAAGTAATGGTATGATTTGTCAAAAATGAGTAAATATGATTATTATGCCTAGCGAATGGTTGACCTGATTACTTGGTTATGAAAAGGAATATTGATGGGTAGACTCACCTTTCTCTTATAAGGATGAACTAATTGTATAACCTAAGAATTTGGTTAATTGGAATTAATCTTAGGTGTTTCTTGGTTCTCCTTACCATTAAGTATGTACATGCTTAAGTGAGAAGGTTATGAGTATATGCATGAAGTATGCTACTTGTTGGAAATTATGTATGACTACATGTACTTTTATCTTTATATATATGTCCTTGTCATAATTCATACTGTAATCTATATTTATGTGTGATAAACTGATATACTTGTGTACATTGAGGGACAACTTGGCTTACTCAATATGTAACATACTGATATGTCCGTTTGCTCAGTCACTTACTCATTCCCACGAGCAGAAGACTTTGTGTAGGTTTTTGAGGATGGTCAATAAAAGGTCTACCTCAATTGGATTGGGGCTTGTGAGTGAGGACATCTAAAAGGCCATGATGGGGTTCATGGAAGACCATGACAATTGTATTGGGACTCTTACCCCAACCAATGTTTTGTAATTTCACACTTTTAATGTGTATTATGCAATGATTTGATCGGAACCTGTTAAGCTCGTTCATTGTAAACATTTTAGAATCATTTCAATTAAATCATTATTTGTGTACTCTGCTATTTTAGTGTTTTATTAGTTTAACCTTATATCTGATATAGGGTAGGCGGCAAACGTCTAACCTGTGTCAGGTACGATGGTAACACCCCATTTTTCAAAGAATTTTCTACTTTTGTAACATATTTTTAAATAAATTTTTTGGTAGTGAAAATTGGGAGTGTTACAATATTATATTATCCCAATTGGGTGGGTATTCACTTACTTTTGTGCCAATACAACTATATCAGTTGCAAAATGTAACATGTGACATTATATCGATGCATCATTATATACTATATAACATTTAAATGGTCTACATGTTTCCACTTGAATTATAAAGGACATATGAGATTTTGCATGTTGTTTATATTACAAGGACTTAATTATAATTTTGTTAAGAATAATTTGTTGTTCATATGAAATCATTAGTTAAAAGAATATTTGGGATTTTATGTGGGTGATTGTACAAGTTTCAATGATCTTGCTTATCATTGCCGCACTAATGATATTTCATTTATCATGCCACAAATATAATATTTTATTATCTACAAACTTTTGGTTAGTAATACCTTTTGAATTTTTACATACACCAAATGCACACATTGTACATTTATCTTATGCTTATTTCTAGCCAATTTTGATGGTATTAATACCATCAAATACTCATAGACTATAGTAATTTCTCCAAGAACTTAGCTACAATATCATGCTAGATTGTGCTATCTGATTGTTTCTTCATGAAACCCTTTAATAGGTTCATCATGTCACATACACGTGTACATTCTTACCAATTATAAGCTCATAAAATATTTTATCCTTAAAATAAAATGTACAGTGACATTCAATTAGATAGATCAATATTTTAAATTATATTCAATTCTATGATATGGGAAATATCTAGCATCCACCATTAAATCACTTATATCAAATGTGAAGCTTCATGTTTCAACCATTAACTCATAATTGAATGAGAAGATTGAAGCTTCAACCATCAAACTATTTATTAGATAGGGAGCTTTAAGCTTAAGCCATCAAATACCTCTACTTACTAAAACTATAAAATAATAAGGATGCTATTATAAATATTCCAGCCACTACAATGGTGGATGAGACTTGATTATAATAGGTTTCAACTAATACCAATGATGAAGTGGGTGCATAGTCTCATTAATAAGTGACTGACAAATTGTGTACAAAACCATCATTAATACTTTATGATTGGAATTAATACTTTAAATATTGCAAAAAAATAAAATTACAAAAACTAAATTGTAAAAATTAAACTTACATAAATAGAAAGTACAAAAACAAAATTAGCACTTGGATCTATAGAATACCAAACAATTCGACCTTTTTAATCAAAATGTACTTGAGGTATTTAATACCATCTGACCTTCTTGCTCGACATTATATAAGTCTTTCGATACTTTAAATATTGAAAAAAATAAAATAAAATTACAAAAACTAAATTGTAAGAATTAAACTTACATAAATAGAAAGTACAAAAACAAAATTAACACTTGGGTCTATAGACTACCAAACAATTCGACCTTCTTAATCAAAATGTACTTGAGGTATTTAATACCATCCGACCTTCTTGCTCAACATTATATAAATCTTGAAAGAATTTCAATTATTTGATCTCCTTAATCAAATTGCACATAAGATATTTATCACCTTTTAATCATTCAATCTTCGAGATTGGTTTGTGCATAAAGTCTTCATGGCCATTAAGTTATTGAGTGAAATCTTTTGGCTTCCACTTCAAATTATGTCAGTATCTTTGTGTACCTCAGGTACATACATGTAAATAATATAGTTGCTCGGGAACCTCATGCTTTTACCAATATTTATACAATCACCCATTCATACTTCAGTCACATAAAAAAAATTTAGCCTCTCTAGTGGCCCTCTAAGGTTTGCCATAAATTCTTACTTAGCTTTAGGTGATGGAATATGTATGTAATTATAGACGCTGAGATTGTTGATCAATCACTTTCATGCACAAAGTGATGGACAATAAAACCACAAATCCATCACATTTAAATTTACATAATTTTCTTAATATCGTCTCTTTAGGTAGCTCTCTATCATTTTTAAGAGATTAACATCTATATAGAGTGATAGACAATGTGACCATCAATCCATTAGTTTTAATATTTGAATCGATTATATTATATCAAATTCGAGTATATTAAATAGGATATTTTTAATCTTCTATTATCATTTACCTTTACTATCTATCTTATTAATGGAAGGGAGATCATCAATTAAGATATAATTAAATTAAAACACATATTGCTAATCTATACAATTAAAATTGATAAAAAAAAATCAATTAGTGTAAAAATAAAAAACAAGCCCAATCTCAATGGGAGAAAAGAGTTATATTCCTTTGTTTAGAGGTGATTTTGAGATCATACTATATCTTTCTTAAAACAAACACTTAATCAATTTAAATTGAAATAGAGATCGATATTCTCAAAATGTACTCCAATATAAAATATGTCACATGTGTGACTTCACATATACATGTAGAAACTAAGATCTAACACAAGTAATAAAAATGATAGGTAAATCGTTGTGACAAATAATAATTATATCTACATATAATCATAACTAAAAAAAATATATCACTTCATTTTATTACTTATTGATCAAACTTAACCCCAACTCCATAGTTATTTGCTTATAAACACCCCAACACCTTGAACAAAATCAACATAAAAGCATAATCTAATTTTCTATCTGGAACATAATTGTATCAATAACATATGATAATATTAATAATCTCAAATATAAATAATATAATAAAATAAAACAAGAGAAGAAAAAAAAAGCTCATATTCATTAATACACATAAGCTCTCTTTTATATACAAATTTATTATATTATATTATATTATATTATATTATATATATATATATATATATATATATATATATATATATATATTACATCTATTATAAATAAATTAAAAGATAAAAGGTATGAAGAACATAAAAGATGGTGTAGGAGACAAAAAAGCAAAAGTCATAGCTTCAATAAAAAAAGGCTGATAAAAAATAATTAATAGATGAAACCTAAAATTTAATGAAATATACATCTATAAATTATATATTTATAATAAATAGATATAATATTTACAACATGACTTAGATAATACTCTCCTAAGTTTTTTCAAGAGTTACCATGTCAGATCGGTAAAAATTTAATAATAAAAAATAATGCCAATAATTATATTTATAATTATAATGATAGTGATGATTAAAACGCTATTAATGGTAAAGTATTAGCAATAGTGGTAATAATAATAAAATATTACTATTTTAATAATTTTTTTTATGTGAGTTTCAATAATACCCTATCAACAAACATCAAAGAAAAGATAGAGAAAGCATCCCAAGTCCCTCCCTGTGATGCACAGGGACGGCAATTAGGTGTCGTCCCCCGTCCCGAAAACTTCTCGAAAACGTTTCCGAATTAAAATTTATATTAAAAATATTTAATTAATTTTTTTATTAAAAAATGATTATTAATAATTAAAATTAACTAATATAAGGATTAATTTTAGAAATTTTATATTTTTCTCTCTTAATTTTAATAAATTTAATCTATTTTTTATATATAAATATATATATATATAAAATTTTTTTGACGTTTCCTGTCGTCCCCGTTTCCTATATTTTTAAGAATTGTCGTTTCTGCATTTCGTCCCGTCCCTGTTTCTCCATCCCTGTCCCCGTCCCCGTGCAACGCCGACTCCCTCCACACACCCCCCCAAAAAAAAGAAAACAGATCCTAATTTACAAAGATGTATACTGAAACATATTTTTTGCAGCTCGTATTCCAATAAGCTCCTAAGAAAGATTCCGCTCTTTAATAATAATAAACGAATAACGCCAACAGAAATTGAAATGTACTCTTAACGACACAATACCATCACATGCGTCAACAACAATGGCGGCTCAAATCCATGAGTAATACAGGTTTTTCGGATTTTTCCACCACGGCAAGTTGACAGAAGAATGCAGTGATCATATTAGATTGTCTATAAAGAAAAAATACACTAACAAGCTCTTAGTAGCGGTATTTGGTGGAGTAGTCCTTGGGAGAAATGACCAGTCCCCGACCTTTCCTTGCACCACGATAAACTGTCTCAACGATATCTATAAATTCCTGCTTATTCTTGAGTGCCCAGTTGATCTTGTTGTTGTTCCCAGTGCCAAGGTCTATCATTATGTGCTTGTTTCTGAAAAAGAACATCACCGTGCATGGATCATACAACTCGTACATTGTGTTGAAATCAGACACCTCTGTTATGTCTACGAGGTATATAACAGCAAAGTTCTTTATAGTCTCCGCAACAGAAGCCAGGACTTCGTCCATCTAAGCGAAAAAAAAAGGAGACAATAGTCATGGGCAAGAAGTCTAACCACCAGTGGAAGGTTTAGTGTCCACCATAACCGACAAAACCATATTAAGACACTAAAGCTTAGGGGAAAACGACAAATGGAAAAGGTATCAATTGATCAAATCACAACCATTACAAACCTCTGCTGAGTAACAATTGTTCCACATCAGAACACCAAGTAGTCAGAGATCCACTGAAAAAAGGCAAAACAGACAACATGATGTGAAGAGCTCCAAACAGAGTAGCGCATAGTAATATACATTAATTTTCAAGGCATAAAAAGTCATCTGCAAGGCACTTTCCTAATGGATACAAGCCAAGATAGATTGCGTATCCGATAACTCACTGCCAGTGATGTAATGATATGCGCTATGTATCTCAACTAGCATTAATGATCATAATATGGAAGAATAATCAAAACAAACAGAATCTAAAACAACCAATAGGCTGTGTGTGGGATACAAGCCAGTAGAGACATGCCACTCTGTTAGTATGATTGTATTTTAATAGCCCTGGCACCTAGGATAATCCCCAAGGTACTAGGAGCACTGTGTATTTCACAAGAAAAAAATAAATAAATAAATAAAAAACATATATATATAATGAATAAATAATTTATTTACTTCATTCGAAATGGAAGAGTTGATCATGGTCGCTATAGCGTATCACGGAAACAAAGGCAGCAAATATATAAACAACCCCTGCAGTCTGCTATGTAACAGCCAAATACTGTATCAGCACTCATTTATGGGCCAACAATACAGAAGTCGAAAACTTTCTGAGTCTTTGGTCTGTTTCGGCGTACTAGTGAAAATTTTAGCAACTGTCACAGATTTAGAGGGGAAACTAATACCAGACAAGACTCATAATCAGCAGCTACAACGTCATATGATATAGTCACTAGCACCAAGATTTTTCATACAGTATATCAAGTGTTAAAAAACTGATGCTGTCAGAAACAACAGAATAGAATGTTACACCAGTAGTGTTGCACGGACCGAAGCTGTGATGGCAAAATAGGGACGGAAGTAAACAGGGAAAGGACAAAATTTTGAATTATGAATTACATTTGTGTACATTTTATAGAAATGAGCATTTTCAGGACATGAACGACAAGTCACACGGAGTTTCCATGCATCAGTTAGTTACATTAAAACCATGACGTAGCAAAAACGAGGAATGATTATGGAGACGGCTAGTTAAAATCAGTTTCAGACAGATCAAATATACATCATATGAATGGGTGATGTTGATGATCGCTCATAGGCATGAGAAAACGATTCAGGCAACAACCAATAAGGAGGAGAATGGTGTGAAAAAGTATCAATCATCCACACAAAATGCAAACCAGCTTCACAAAACACCATAACAAAAAGTGTGCCAAATGATATGCAACGAGGAAAAACAGTACACATCAGTCTAGAATTGTGTATATGAGATTTGAAACAGAAAAAAGGTAAGTGCTCTTTTGGTAAGAAGGTTGGAAATATTATATTCTTTTTTTTCATCTCTTGTACAATTTTTGAACAAATAGCTATTTTAGATCTTAATTTAGACTAAAATTGATTTTTCATTGAAAATATTTTTATTATTTCTATACCAAACAACCCATAAAGGATAGCATTCTAGTCTGCAACATTACCATCATCAAAGCAAAGCTCACATATGGATCATGGCAGCAGTAAGTGACATCCCAAACACACCACACAATTGTATCATATAAGGGGGAAAAAACGAAATAAAAGAGAGGAGGGGGGGAGGGGGGAGAGAGAGAGAGAGAGAGAGAGAGAGAGAGAGAGAGAGAACTTTTACACGGTTACACAATTAGTGAGATGGAGAGTAATAACAAAGTGGTGTGAAATGAATTCAACGCACAAGGCTCCTCAACATGTTCTGACATTTAATTCCAAGCTCAAATGAAGACATCAGATTTTATAAGGTAGTCAAAACAGCAAATAAGTTTTTCTTAACCCACATGACATGAATTTACAAAGGCATTGTGACAAGATTATGTGGTCATCCGAATTGACACCCAGCCGCACCCAAGAATAATAATTTAGGGGCATGGGCAGTGGTATCTTTGCCTGAGTACAGTTTAAAATAGACCACAGCCCACAGGCTCTCACCTCTAAACTGACTTCTGCCAAAGAAGCTTGTCTAAAAGCAGAAACTCAAATTTGGACTATGAAACAGCCTAAGATGTAGCAGTAAATTAATAAAAGTAATAGATAATACAACTCAGAGATGGATTAGCATCATTTGTCTTAAAGAGACAAATTAGTGTTAGACCTGGAGTAACTACATTGGCTCATACAACATGTGGGAGTGATACAGCTGAAGAATATCAGGACTTAGAGGCTGGTGTACTGGGTCAGAGCTGTTAGAGGATTAATTAAGCAATTAGCCCTTCAGTTAGGATTACCGCTGAGTTATGTTTAGCGAATATGTTCTGTTAGTTGTACCCTCATAATGTTAAGCCATGAGTTAATAAAAGGCTGAAGAGGGCCATGGGATTGGGGAATGGGAAATTGGATTGTGAAAGCAGTTTGCTCAGGGAGAGACCAGGCTCTTGACTTCCTAAATTATCCTTGCTACTTCTGCATTTTCAATACAAATCTCAGCTCTTGAATTCCTAAATTATTCTCTTACTTTTCATCTCCGTTAATCGTTGTAACTGGTATCTACCAAATAGTATCAATCAGATTGATTTTGGGGAAGATGTGGAGGTCCCTAAGGTGGCTGAATAGGAGGAAAAGCTGAATGTATTGCAACAGACATGGAAAACGGACATGGGTGTGATAGAGGCAGAAACTCGGAAGCTTCACAGGCTGGAGCAGCAATTGAAGAAGGTGGAGAGAGTCATGAAAGAAATTGTAGGAAGGCTAGATGCTAAGATTAAGGACAAGGGGCTGCAGTCAAGTGAAGAACAAAAATCAAAAGAGAGGGAAGAAGTTAACTCACGTGTGCTATCAAATGGGTCGGAGGTAACCAATGAAGAGGTGCCACCGAGTAAAAATCTTGCAAAGCATGGCTGGGGGATTTCTTTCTGCAGTAATGGAACCACCATGCGAGAGCAATTGAAATCCTTCGGTCATCGGATGTTGTTGATGCAGAAGCCCTTTGGTGAAGTGTTTGAGAGTTCAATGGTTAAAGGGCCAGGGCTTGTTACCGGACTCGTCAAAAGAAGACGGGCAATCCAAACAACAAACGACCATTATTGGGTAGTGCAGGCAGGTTGAAACAAGTACCAGATTGGTCTGTCAGGTCAGAAATACCTTAACCCTAACCTTTAAATTAATATGACCTTGCAGGCAAGCTGACGAAGTCAGATGCTGCGCTTCTCATCTCCCTCCTTGATGAGCCTCTGGCACAGAGACGAGCGATTACACGCAAATATCCCTTCGATCGGGGTCCATGGTAGAGTCGTGTGGGGATACGAATACCTCTGCTGCTCAATGTGTGACAAAGTTAGGGAACTGATGGCTGAAGGACAAAGATGCTCGAAGAGGTGATGGGGGAAGGTAAATGCTGAGTAATCTCAATGTGCCATAGGCATAGAGTGTTGCATTGCAATCTTAGGCCAAAGAATCTTTTGGCCACCAACTGGAAGGAAAAAACACCCTATGAAGGTAATTGATTTTGGGCTGACCGTGTTTTTTAAGCCCACTCAACAATTTAAGGAGATTGTGGGTAGACCTTGCTACATGGATCCCTTGGTTCTAAAACATAATTATGGCTAATGTTCGAAGCGTTGGGGTTTTGTACATCTTGCTTGGTGGCGCTCCTTTTTAAGCAGAAACCAATCGAAGGGTTGAACAGACTAACGCACTGAAATTAGAAAGGAAGAACGGGTTGAATGTATAAGCTTTTGGCCATCCTTAAGACAGTTCCACATGACCTGTTCGATCAAAAGTATAAGGAAGATGGGGCCTATAAAAATACTGTCTTACGCTTGGTGTGCGCTTTTAATGGCTGGACATTACATCAAGGTGGTTATCCTCCTTATGCTGAGCAAGGCAAACTTATGGATGAATTCTATCCAGGCACATGAGGGTGTTTCCCAGCAGCTAGTTGATTGGACTGAGATCACAATACTTATGGAGGTTTTAGTTCTACTTGTGGGTGGCTAATGATCATAATTATTCCAATTTTGTAGATGCAATGCCGTGGTTAGCGGACATCAATTCAATAGAGATGATTGTTGATGAATTGAGACGCTCTTCTTGGCCTTTTCTAGAGATGCACCGCCTTAAGATTGGGAGGCTCCTGTTAAATATTGGACTCGAGAATCAACCAACGAACTCCAGCTTTTCACCTTGAGGATAAGGTAAATGTTTGAGCGCTGAGCATTGTTAGAGCTGGAGTAATACACATGTGGGAGTGAGACAACCGAAGAATATCGGGACTTAGGGGCTGGTCTACCTGGGGTGACTACATTCGCTCATACACATTGATAGCTGACAACTGGATTTTTCTACATAATTGAAATTGATTAGTATCTATCTACACTACCAAAACATGTAATTTTTCTTTGCTGTTGCCGCAGATATCACACTTATTTCTTATTTGATAAAGGGAACCGTTGTTCAGGGAAAATAAGGATATTATACTAAATGATGATTCAAACAATAAATTAAGGCAGGGCAAAACAGAATTGCGAGTGTCTGAAACTTTGGAGTGATGCATCAATTAAAAAAAAAAAAAAGACAGAAAGAGATGAAAAGAGAGACGTGTACCTGCATACAGGTTTCATCCCAGTCGTGGCCGAAACGGATGATAACGACGCGTTCTTCCTCAGCGAGAATGGCCTGATCCACCGCCCATCCCGAATGCAAGTGTGGTAGCAGGTACGACATGGTAAAACTGCGTACTCCCGATGTCTCGCTCTGGCCTTTGCAGTAGATTGCCTGAACAGTGAACACCACCGGAAGCAGCCTATTAAAGAAGACGGGGGCAAACTGGAATTTCCCTTTTCAGAGTCTCTTGAAAGCTCTAGAACATCATCGCCCAGCTCCCTTTCTTTATTTTATTTTATTGGATACTGTACCAAATAAACTCACGTAAACCTTTTATTTTTTATTTTTTTTTATGAGCAGGACGTAAACGATATTTTAAGCCCGAGTGGACTGCCCTTGTTCTAGAGGAGGATGAATCTTTAGATGAATTTCCGTTCTCCGCATGCTCCCTCCCGGGGACAGTTCGATAAGTCACAAAATTTATCCGTACAAGACATTCAAGAACTTAAACTATGGAAATGAGATATTCAAAAGTTGCTCTGTACCGCTACGTTCTCGTTCTCGCCGACAATTTTTAGGTTATGAAGACCCTAATGATTACCTGAATATAATACAAATAAATTATATAATTTATCAAATATTTTATTACTATTTATAACAAAATAAATTTGAAATTTAAGAGAGATTAACACATATGCCTATATATAATTTTATTTCTTTCAAAAATATTATCTTTTGTATTTCTTATTTGTAATCGGTAATTTATAGAGCAAACTATGATCTAATTTAAGAAGTTGTTATCTATTATTAGCTATTATGATTAATTGTTTGACTTTATTTCAAAAAAATATTACTTAAAACAGTATGAATGTCTAACCAAACTCCAAAATAATTTATAGCTCATACATTAGCAAAAAAAATTGTTAGACCAAAATAATAATATTTTCAAGTAGATAATTGTAATAAAGTTCTTCATTTGTATTAACATTGATGGGTAAAGATACATTTATTCTATATTGTAAAATTTAAATCAAAATATTTTGTTTCAATACTTAGATAATAATATATAGGAGTTAATAACACTCACTTGGAAAATTATAGTACAAGATATTTACACTATATTTTTAGGGGGTTATATGAATAAATTTGTTTATATCTACCAAAGTAGAGCTTGATAATTTTGGTTCATAAACAATGTAAAGCTTAATATAAATGTTTACTTTCAACTTCACAATCACATAAAATAAAGAGACAAATATCCTAAGAGATGTCATAGCTCTTTGTATCCAAAAGTCATATATAGTAGTACAAAATAGTACTCATTTATTAATAGTTAGAGAAAGTTTTTTTTTCCCTTGATAACAAAATAAAGTAAACAACTTTAAGAAATATACCGAAATGGTTGATAGTTACAAAAAAAGGGGGGAAGACATTGATAGCATTCTACATGTAGCCTTGGCAACCACCGAGTTAATCATATTAACATATACCGTATCATAATAATAATAGTAATGTAGAGAAATATGAAAGAGACATAGAGTAGTATATTTAGCATATATACATCAAGGTGAATTTTTTGATCTTGCGCGTTTTTTTAATGAGGAACATGCCTCACGTGTGTGAATGAATCCCCTAAATAACCCTCTATTCTCCCCTCACTCCCCACCACATATTCCATCAACAACCCTTCACTTTTGAATTCCTCCCACAAAAAATTGAAGCACACTATGGATTCTCACACAACAAAGTTTGCTTCATCGGAAGTGATGACGGCCGACTTTGGTTATATTAGATTTCAACCCCAAAATGTTACTACTAAAGATGACCCAACTCTTTTATGTGCCCAAATACCACAAGTCAATTTTATGGTTGAAGAGAAACATGATATTAGGCGACCATGGAGAAGGTGTTTCATCATCAAGCCCTTAGACATAATTATTCATTGTGAAACCTTGTGTGAAAAGGTTAGAGATTTACGATGCCTTGGGGGTACTTTTGAACTTATGGACTTAGGTTAGGGCTTCCTCATTATCAAATTCCAAATAAGAGTGGAAGATTATGTGTTAAAAGGTGGTCCATGGATGATTTATGGTAAGTACTTAACTATTCGTCATTGGACACCAGAGTTCTTGATTTCTACCACTTCAGTATTATCTACCCTCGCTTGGCATTGTATTCTAGAAATTTCAATCAAATACTATGGTGACATCAACAAACCTAAGGCCAATGGAAAATGCATTGGGAAATTTGTTAATTTTGATGATAAGACTACCTAAGTCTTGAAAGGTAAGTTTGTTTGTCTAGTGGTGGAGATTGATTTGTCTAAGCATCTTCTACCCAAAATCTTCATTGGAACTACCTTGTATAATATCGAGTATGAAGGTATTAAAATGATCTATTTTAGTTGTGGGAAAATGGGTCATCTATAAGGTGAATGCTCACATAGAGTGTAATACCCCCATTTTCATAACTAGAAAATTTTGTTATTTTGAAAAAGGTTTACAAAAGTTGTAACAAAAATAAGGATGAAACTGTTGCATCTAATATAGGGAAGGTACAATGTAACACCCCAAAATTCACTACTTTTTTTTTTGTTACGGAAGAATTTAAATTAAAACCCGTGAATTATGGGGATGTTACTGCCACACTTAGTACCAAACCGATTCTCTCCGACCCTTTCAGTACCAAGTATTAAGGCTAAGAAAAGATTAACAATCAATTATAAATCAAGACAAACTAAACTCAAAATAAGCATTAAACGGTTGTAAAACAAAATCAGAGTACGCATTAAGAATTGTAATTTATTTTCAAAAGAGAAATAAGCTTATAACCGATAAAAGGTTCATTTAAAATACTCAATCGAGTAATAATTCATAAGAGAGTAAATTCGAGACATAAGAAATAGCATAATGAAACAAAATCACAGGAAGAGAAAATATGGCTACAACACTCTCGAACTTCGAGCCAAACATGCTCAACACTCAGCCTCGACTAATGTCTCGCCCACCTGCACAAGGTCAAAAGTGCATACTACGTATGGGAATGAGCAGCACCCATAAAACGGGTGATCAGTACGCTACATACTGAGTAAGGTAACCGAGCACTAAGGCTAACATATAAGCACATAATCCATGTGGAATAATAACAGAGCATAATTACCAACACAATAACATAAAGGCAAATGAACGATCTGGTAAAAATGCCAAGATCCAATATAGTTTAGATTAATTACTTCATTAATCCTTTATCGAAATATTTTCATACCATGCTCTTTATCAAGTCCATACGATTACGGAAACCCCACTATTTTATCCGGTGGATCGGTCGCAAGGGTACATGCCCTGCCATTATTTTAGCTGGTGGATCGGTCACGAGGGTAACATACCCTGCCACTATTTTATGCCGGTAGATCGGTCTGGCCCATTTCTCGTACGGTATTTCACTATAAGTAATTAGTGTCTTTCCCATGTCTTAGCAATTGTAGGGTTTGATTTTGTTGAGCTTGGGATCCCCCACTATTATAGCCGGTGGATCGGTCATGAGGGAAACATTCCCTGCCACTATTATGCCGGTAGATCAGTCTGGGCCTGGCTTAACATCTTCCACTTTACGTAATTAATATCTTAAGTATCTTATTCAAAAGCTTTCACCATGGACATGCACAAATCATTATCTTTATATTTCACACATCACAAATCATAAAATTCCACTATCATAATTACACTTTAATCACCAACACACATGATAATATAAAAATTCTAAGCAACCACAACAAACCTTAATTGTTCACACAAACCCTAGTTCGGTCTCCTACGGACCCTTATATAATCTCCACATATTATTTTTCATCTAAAATGTTCAAACATCCAAATAACACTTACATTACCTTCCTTACATCTCAAATCAACCTTTCATACATAAATTTCACTCCCATGCAGATGTTATACATTCCATGCCAACCCTAATACTACCATGCAAACCCTAATACTACCATGCAACCATTAATACCACCATGCAAACCCTAATACCACCATGTAACTATTAATACCACCATACAAACCCTAATACCACCATGTAACCATTAATACCACCATACAAACCCTAATACCACCATGTAAACCCTAATACCACCATGCAACATTACCTCCATGCAAACCCTAATACCACTATACAAAACCCAAGATTTCGTCATACAAAACCCTAAATTAGATTATCCTATATAAAACCATAAATTATATTCTCCTACACAAAACCATAAATTAGATTCTCCCAAATAGAACCATAAATTATATTTTCTCACACAAAGCCATAAATTAGATTCTCCCATATAAAACCATAAATTATATTCTCCCATATAGTACCATAAATTGGATTCTCCCATACAAAACCATAAATTAGATTCCCCTATATAAAACCATAAATTATATTCTCCCACACAAAATCATAAATCACATTCTCCCACATGAAACCCTAAAATTCTCCATTTTATTCTTCCACTCATGAATCATTAAAATAATTAGGTCAACTCACATCCCTTGGTCAACCTCTTTCCCCATCCTCATTTTTCATCCTTTCTCCCACACAAACCACATCAACACCCTCACATGCATGTCTTACAGGGTCACAACACATATCATCATATATAAATAATACACATGCCATATAACAACACAAGAACATGCTTGAACTCCACGTCATACCATATATGAAATAATTAAAATAATAAACATATGATACATAGCATGCGAAGCACATAATGCATATAAGCACACAAAAGGCCTTAGCACCCCTTACCTAAAACGACACCGGTCTTGGAGCACGCTCCTTCGCCTCCTAAGGGCTTTGACTGGTCTTACCTATTATGAGGAAAAAGCTAAAATTAGACTCCCACCTATCAAATATACTATTAATCACTAACTTAATATAAGACTAGGATTTCGATAAAATATTAACATAATAATAGCAAAAATACCAAAAATAATATCAATATTAATATTAACAAGAATAATATAAATAGTAACAATAAAAAAAAGGACATTACTCAAAAACATAGTGAAATAAGGGCTTCAAACCCCTTACTAAAATAATACTAATAATAATATTACTAAAATAAATACCAAATTTAGTAATAATAATAATGATAAAATAATAATAATAATAATAATAATAATAATAATAATAATGATAAAGGCTGTAATAATATTACAAAATAATAATCACCATAATGGTAATAATAGTAAAGATAATGATCGAAAATAAAAAGAAGTAGGGTTTCCACCCTACATTGAATAATAATAACTTAATAAATAATAATAATAATAATAACATTAATAAGGATAAATACTAATAATAATAAAAATACTAATAACCTAATAATAATAAGACATGATATTTATAATATTAATACTAAAATTTAAAATAAGCACAATAGGATTTCAACCCTATATAAAATAATAATACTAACACTTGAAAATAATAATGATGATAGTATTAATAATAACAACAACAACTACTACTACAATAACAATAATAACATTATTAACAACACTAATGATAAAATAGTTGTATTAATAATAATGGAATAAGAATAATAGAAATTCGAAATTCGAAATAGGAAATGATAATACTTATTATACTTATAACATATTAATATTAATAATAGTAACAATAGAAATAATAAGAAGAATAATAATAAAATCGAATTAAAAATACAATAGGGCTTCGACCCTCAAAAGAAATAATAATAATACATATTAAAAAAATAATAATAGTATTTATATTCAAATAAATAAAATAAATTAAATTAAGGCTTGTAAAAATAGGAAAAAGGGTTGAGAGGGTCTAGGGTTCAACCTTAGGTTGGTGGGGATAGGCGGCACCAGCGGTGTGCACGGCAGCAGCGGCGGTGGCCGGAAAAGGAAAGAAAAGGGTAAAAGTTGAATGCTGGGAAAAAGATAGGGATAATTAAGGTGGGACTTGGGGTGTTTAAGACTGCCTAGAGGGAGAGAAGTTGAATGAGGGTGGCGGCGCACGACGGCGGCGGTGGTGGTCAAATGGGGAAGAAGGAGAGAAAGAGAGGAGGAGGGGGAGGAAGAGGAAAAGAAAGGTAAGGGAAGGTAGAAGAGGGTCTACAGAAGAGAATGGGAGGTGAAAGGAGTGGCGAGAGCGGCAGAGGAGGTGGCTAAGGGTGGTTCGAAGGGCGACGGTGGTAGAAAATGGTTTGGTTGAGGAGAGAACTTTGTACATCTGGGGTGGCTCGTGCAGGAAGAATCGAGGGAGGAGGAAGGCACAATTAGTTAGGGGCAGTGCAAGGAGCGCACAGATGGCCAGAACGGGCAACGGTGTTGCCCGGAGGCGGCAGAAATGCCGTCTAAAGGGGTGGCGGTGGCAAGGTCAGAAAATTCTGAGTTTCGGGGAAAAGCTCGATTGTAGACTAGGTAGGGGGTATTTATAGGAGGAAAAAGGGTGGCTTAGGTCAAAGGGGAAGAACGGGAGGATCTGTAGGTCAGTTGGGCTCGTCGGCGGCGACGGTTGCCGACGAAAAAAAAAACATGGCAGGCAGTTGGCTAGAAAAAGGGAAACGTGCGAGGAGAGGGGACATGGGCAGGCAAGTGTGGTCGATGAGTCAATGTGGAAGAGAGGGGGAGGAAAACAACCGGTCAACACGGGCGTAACCGGCAGCAAAATTTTCGGAGGTGGCGGCAGAGGTTGCAGGTCGAACATGGCTGAGGAAGGAGGAAGAAGATGATGGGGGGGGGAAGAACTGGCGGTCTGGGCGCGATGGGGTGGGGCGTTTAAATGAAATGCAAAGTTTCGGTGAAATAAGGGATGAAACGCAGCGGGCGATGGCCGTGCTGAAGAAGGAAGAAGGGGAAAGGAGAAATGGGTCGTGGGCTGGCCTAGTTCGGGGAGGAGAAAAAAGAAAAAGAAGAAGAAGAAGAAAGAAAAAGAAAGAAAGAAAAAGGAAGAAAGAAAAGGAAAAAGGAAAAAAAGGAAAAGAGAAAAATAGTTAGGTTGGGAATTTAAATTAATTAAAATATTTGGGATATTTAAAAATAATAATATTTAAATCCCTTTTTATGTTAAATTAGGGTTTTTAAAAGAGTTTCCATAAATTCTATTTTAATTAGCAAATCACCCAAATTTTATCCAATTAAATTATTTATAAAATTAATATTAGTTTGGAACTATTTTCCCCTTCTTATTCTAAATAAAATAATTTATTTAATTAATTTTTTTAAATAAAATCATTAATTAGTTAAAGTACTCAAATTTCCTCTAATTAAAATACTTATAAATTTCTTATTAATTTTCCCTAATTAATTTCCTTTTATTTTAATAAAAATAAATTATTTAATTAATTTTCATAATAAAATCTTATTTAATAATAAATAATAAAATTAGAATTTTCGAGGCATTTCATACAACTAGTACCAAACCCATACTAGGTGTAATACTGAAAGTACTCTTATAATTCATGTGTGGTTAGCACTTGATCAACGGCTGATATAAGATTCACTTTGCAATTACTTAGATTGTAGAAAAAAACTTTAAACGAGACATGTTAACACATAAACAACATTAAGCTTTACAATAAAATCATAAAAACAAATAGAAGGAAATAGTGGAGGAAAAAAAAAATGCAATAACCTATGCATAGTCTAACATCACTCCCATATAGGACATTATAAAGAGAACGACTTGCTAAATAAAGCTAATTACTACCTTCCATTCGCTAGGTTCATCATAATGTCAATATAGTTAAATGCTTAGTAAAATCTAGCTTTGATGAGAATTAAAACACAACTCGTGAGGTCATACACTTACACATATCAAATATACATATGCTTGCACTTTTGAGTAATCTAGTGCACAGAATACCATGCAATTTCCTAAGAGAGTACACATGGGATTTATTATACCAATGCAAAATATAAAGTTACTTAGAACATTTCAACATATATTTACACACAAGGAAACCAAAATATAAAACAAAGGTAAAGGGTTATTTGTTCCCAAATAATCTCTCAAGGGATATTTGGCCTTATTTTAAACACGAAACATTCTCTTAAGGGAATGCTTAGCCCCAGACAACTTCTTAGGGGATGTTCAATGCCAACCATTTAGGCTAGGAAATGATGCATTACTGTGTATCCATTTTGTCTAGGAAATAACACATTACTATGTGGTCATTTCACCTTGGAAATAACGCAATATATATATATAAATTAAAAGTATATTTAAATAAAATAGGATTGGGGATCTGGTCAGAGATTTTCCGATAAGAAAAAATTGGGGATTGGTGTGGATTTAGGAATTATTTTTTTATCCGATTCAGGGATATAGATGGGGCCTCGATTCCCAGCTTACCCATTTCCATCCCTACTAGGAAATAATGCTTAAAAGTGTGGTCATCCTGACTTGAAAACAACACATTAATGCGTGATCATTTCAAATATATGGGCCTTTATGACCAATATATCTTAGATACATTGTCCTCTATGAACAATATATCTCAAATAAAAGTATAAATACTTTCATGCCAAACATCACACAAAAACAATACAAAATATCATATGTGTTACATGTCTTAACACCAAACATACATAGTGTTTATCAGTAACACATAAATTACGTCACATATCTCACAACAAGTGTTCATAGATTGCACTACATATTTACATAAGTGTTTACACCAAACTAGTACTTAAGTGTTTTTAGGTTACAATGAACTTAGATTATAATTATAATGATTAAAATATCCTAAAAGAACCACTTTACAACTCAAGAAGACCATTTTAGGGCAAAATGAGTCAAAATGTTTGGTTTATTTGATTTTAAAATTATAAAATAAGGTCATATGTCATTTTTTTAAACAAAAATTCACTATTCATTAAGAAAAAGACAAAAAGTCCAAGTTCATGTCACAATAAAAGTTAACGATTAAGGTCATGGCCAATGGTCAAGGTTTGACTTTCACTATTTATATATTTACCATTTTAAGGCTAATTTGATCATTTCATATCTAATCATGAGTAAGGCATACTTAATTCTATTTAGTATGGTTAATTCTTAATTAGTCTTCTTAAACATAACTAATTCATCACTAACCCTACTTATAATGATTAATGGATAATTAGTGAAGAAAACTTTGAATATTCACGAAGAAAATTCAAAGGCATTTTACTAAACTTTCTTCAAATGTAATCAATCAAAACGTAGGTTATATTAATCTAAATGACAACATATTATGTATAAAATTTATCCCAAAATGTCAATAAGCATAATGGAACCATTATATTACCAAATATCCAACTCTATCCTAAGAAATGAGCTACACCCAATGGCTAATTACTCTAAACAATAGTTTTGGCAGCATTTTGCACTTTTAGGAAAACAGTCATAACTTTTTACATATAAATAGTAATTTATTATCCTAAAATATATTTTTCATTTTGATGATTACTAGGAAATTAAGAAAAATTCAAAAATTTGAATATGGGTAGATTAGAAGGATTCAAAAGAAGTTAGACAACCAAAAATAGTTTATAAGTCTTACAAGAGTTGAAATGGCAAGAAAGGTTAGGAAAGTGAAAACAAAAAATTTCTAAAATGTGTCGAGGGTTTCCAAAACTTCAAAGGATGTGGAATTTTTTGTAAAAGTAATACCTTTATTTTAAAATCATAGAGATCGTTAAAGAATCAAGAATTTTAAAATTTGGGGTATTACACATATGCCTTAATGCTGATGATTCTATGAAACTTAATGTCGATGACCTAACCACAATGTATAAGGTGGTGGTGAGTGAAATAGAATCAATGCTTAACAATTCCACAACTAAGTGGGTAAATATTATGCTAGTGAATTTTCTATATAAAGAAAAACTAGGCATTCCTGATGAAAGGAGGAGGACAACCTACCATTACCTGGTGGCTCAATTCTAGCCCTTATGGATCGTGGGTAGCAGTAGAGCCAAAGATTTTCAATGGTGTATCAGCACACCATTGAAGCCTAGTATGGTAACATGAAATTCACCAAAATGATCCATAAGATCATTAGTTAATTGGCGTTGCATCCATTAGAATTCATGAAAAACTAGTATTCAAAGCATTGGTGGTGGTCCCTATTTTTTATTTTGCTACGTCACTATCACTATCACATTAATTTCATATATTTTTGTAGTGTACTTAATTCCCAGCTTTTCCAAGATAAGGTCTTGGTTAAGGCTATCTCTTTCTTTAATAGTCATTTCCTTTTTTTTTCTTTTCTTTTCCTCATGCGTTTCTATTATTAGTTTGGACTACTCATTAAGTATTTTAGATTTTTTTTAATTTTAATTTTATGTTCTAAATTTTCTTAAAAAGATTAAATTATTTTAGAAATTTTAACAAAAAAAATTATAATTATAATTTATTTCCATTAATTGTAATTTAAAATAAAATGTTAAAGTGTTTAAAAATGTCAATGAAGTTTATTTTATTTAATATATGATTTATCGAACGAGTCTATGCTAAGTAGTGAAATCATGTGCCCAATGCTCTAGCTATGCCACCAATCGTAGATGATAGTGGCCAATAGGAGTAGACACCAACAGAAATCTCGAGGTCACCTTCCAAAATAAAAAGGGAAATTGCATACCCTATAATTTTGTACCAGGTTTCTAGATAACACATAATTAATAAATTCTCACCAGGATTTGAAGCGTTAATGGAGCTTAATGAAAATCCCAAAGATCCTAAGGAGGCTCTAGCACCTACCATAATGGAAGGGAATTTAAATCCTAAATGTAAAGTGGGTCAGGAAATATCCACAAAGAAAATTAGTATTCAAGATGTTAACACAAAAAGAGTGGGTCTGAAGAATGTGGAGTGAATCTCATTCCCTCCTAATAAAAATCCTATTCCAACCAAAGCAATTCCCTTCTTCCTTATTAGACTCAAACAATGATATTCTTGGTAAATTCATTGGTGATAAGGAGACCGCATATAAACCCATTTCTAGCATTGGGAATTGGATAAGAGGCTTAGATGGAAGATTCACTCATGTTGGATCCTCAATCAAAAGTAGTACCATGCACAAGTTTGAGGTGGGAACCAATGGTGCTATTGTTAGCACTAGCAAGTCATCTAGAACCAGAAGAATATTTTCTTTGACTATGTTACATGAGGTAGTCAAGGGTCCTCCTAACCCTCCTCCGTCAACCTAGTCATTTTCGTGTGCATTTTTTCCTAATGTAATGTTCTTTTCTTAAACATGAAAAGGTGCAATGAACGCCTCCTTTTGAGCTACTTAATTAAGTTAATACTAGCTTGGTGGGTTTGGTTGAGACTAAATATAATACCCCAAATTTTAGCCAACCTTAATCCTGAGTAATTAATATTGTAACCTAATTCTAATCTCAAAAAATTAATATTTCTATTTTACCCTAACTCTCTAGTCCTAAATCTCAGCCTAACCCTAATTTTTATTCTAGGTTATTAATATATTTTCTAACCTAAACCTAATATCGGATAATCATTTAATTATATTATCCTAATACACTAAACTAATTTATTTTGACCTAAACCTACATATAAACCCACTCTTTCTTTTCCCTTCACCCCCTTTTCTTGTCCTTTCCTTATCTTATTTTATTCTATTTTCTCCCTACTGATCTCATCACCTCACCTTCCCTTTCTTCTTTTATTCTCTTCTTCTTACATGCATGTCTTCTATGCCAAGCCTACCCCTTTACCCCCATCAAATCATCCTTCCTTAGTTTTAGGGTTGGGGTTGAAATTCTTGCCCGATCACCTCACATCTCCTCTCCATTTTCCTATGAAAATGTGTGTATATAAGCCACATTTAATGCTTACATATACCCTTTATCCCTTTATTTTTTTGTAAAAATATTGCACCCCAAAGACAACTCCCCCTCCTTCTTTTACCCTCCTAGCCGTCGCTAAAACGGCCCAAGACCACCTCATTGGCGAGCCCAACTGGGGCACCAACACCTCCATCGACAACATTTGTCATGTCCTCACCCATAATACCGGCCACCTTTTCCATTAATTCACCCCAAGCATCGGTCAAAATGACCACAACCTAAGAACTAGGAAAAAAATCCATTTCTACCTCCTTATTTTGGCCAAACCAACAGATTATACCCCCTCCATTTGGCCATTTTCACCATAACACACACCCCTACCTATAATAACAACTACCGCAACCAATCACTACCTTTTGGCCATTTCCACCGCATCCTACCACCCTCCTTTAGCCAAAAACACCTGTCCTCACCTCCACCTTTCAACCAAACCTACCTTTTCCACCCTCCTTATTTTACCCCTTCAACGGATCCTCTTGTTGCACACAAATTGTCCAAGATTCCTTCGAACCTTGGTTTAGTTTTTCCCACTCTTTCACCCTTCAATTACTTTAACTCATCTTTAATTATATCATTAATTCTAATTATTTTTTGTTAATTATTTTTAGGTGATACTCCGGAGGTCCCAGAAGAGATGGGATGGATAAACATGCTTAGAGACCAGAGTTTGTTTTTTGTAAGGATACTAGTTGATGTTTTAGGGTTTTGTGTTAAATGCTTGCATGGCTATGCGTATTATTATGATACTGTTATTATATGGATAAATTCATGTTTTTATTGATATGATATGATAATATGGATTATGTGATAAAAAGAGAGTATAAATAATGTAGGATGTGCTAGTATAACATTACTACACTAGGTTATATCTTGTAGATGAGTATAATTTGTGGAAGAGTAGTATTGGCCTAATAGAGTATGATAAGTGGGAAATAAGTATATTTTATATGTATGATGATAAATGGAGGATTTGGAAATAATGATATTAAGGATATAAAATTTTTGTAAAATAAGGGCTTTCGGCTATTTATAGGGGTATTTTTGTTAATATGGAAATTTTGGTATTTTAACATGTTATAAGGATTAAAATATGATAATGATATCATGTGAAGTTATTGGAGTGATTATGAAGGTCGTAAGTTCTCCAAAATGAGAAAATGACCTAAGTTAGGAATGGTAACCTTAAAACAGTAATCTTATTATCACATGTATAAAAAGTTAGAGTTAGACCGCAAATTTTGGATATGTTGTTAATATCTAAATTTTATGAATTCATATTGAATTTGATGATTTTATGAGCCTTATTGGAAAAAGTTATGACTTACATGTGAAATTAGGGTTTAGAAACTTTATAAATAGTAACTTTTAAGGTAGGGCTATTATCACATGAGTTAGACCATTAATTTTGGGTATATTAATAATAATAATAATATTTGAGGAATATATAATAAATTTTGTAGGTAAATTGTCAATAGAGGAGAAGTTATGTCTAGATTTTGAACATAGGGTTTTGGAAGATAAGGATCTTAACTCTAGAGAATGACATTATGATCTGCGTGATGTGCTTACCTACTTTAATGCGTTCTTTACTCATCAAATAAATCATGAATAAGACATTAATCATTTAAAGTGAAAGATCACATGAGTTGAGCCAAGGTGATATTTTTCATATTTGTTCCACAAGATGATAATAGTGGCTTGAAATCATTTTTTCCTAAAAAGGTGATGCTTTCATATCCATTCCACTGGATGATAATAGTGGATTGGGATAATTTTTTTCCTAAGAAGACGATGTTTTCATATCTGTTCCACCAGATGATAATAGTGGATCAGGTGTGTTGTCCCTAAGAAGGTGTTTTAGTCCATTCCACCTAATTATGAACAATGGGGCCCATGCTCATTGTGAATAAGAATATGAATTACATAACCTAATGGATAATATACTAATGATTTAAAGTGGAAGATTATGTGATTCAGGACCAAGGTGATATTTTTATATCTATTCCATCAGATGATAATAGTGGTTCAGGAGTATTTTTCCCTAAGGATGTGATGTTTTCATATTCGTTTTACTAGATGATAATAGTGGCTTAGGTGTGTTGTTCCTAATAAGGTGCTTTATTCCATTACACCAGATTACGAATAGTAGGACTCCTGAACTCAATGTAAATAAAATAATGAAAATGGTTATATCTAATAAAGAGGCCTGATTTAGTATTTACCTTATTAGGCTCTTCGTAAATTGTATGTGTACTTATCATCTATTTTCAGTGTATGTATTTATCTGTATCCCTGATTCAATAATATTGTTACATTTTTCATTATGTAGTGTATTGACCATCATTTTTATGGGTGTTGCTCATTCTCATGAGTAGATGACCCAAATGTTTTTGTGTAGATCTTTGAGGAACAACCAGATGATTTTGATGTCTTTGATGTATTGTGTTGGGACGTGTGACCTTTTATCTATATTAGGTGTTTAGACGAAGAGTTATGTTATCTGGATGATTTTTTTTACCCGAATACCTTGGACTCTTTAATCTATGGTATCCCTTAGTTTGTATTCAATTATTATAACTTTGAGTTAATCTCCAAACTCATATTTGTATTTATAAAAGTTTCTCTTATTTCTAATTATCTTGTTTTATTATAAATGGCTTTAGCTTTGTGATTGATGTAAGGATGGTTTAGTAAACTAGACTTATATCATTTACAGCTGTAACACCCAATATTTTGATTATATACTTCTGCTGTAAATTGAAAATTTTCATTAGTAAAATTTGGGGTGTTACACTAAAGTCACTAATTCTAAGGCTAATACCATTATTTGATGCCTCAAGTTTGATGGTAACGTCTATGTAGTAGTAGGGGGTTTTCAAGGTGGTATTTAGATGTTGTGGATTGTTAAGAGCCTCCAGCTACATGTCCTTGGTGCCTCATTAAAATTGATTCATATTATCGTCTCCTTTCTTTTAGGTAAAGAGTTATTGTTCACTAGCATTTATGGTTCACCCACTTCCTCCCTAAGAGACTTAGTTGAGAATTACAATAGAAATCTAGAGCGTTTGGGAATAATATTTTGGCAGAATATAATGAGATCATTACTAAGGAGTAACTCATGTGGTTCTAGAGGGCTGAAGTAGATGTTTCCACCATTCTTAGTAGACATACTTGTTACTTCCACAACTTGGCGGTGAATAGAAGAAGATTTGATAGAGTTTATGTGCTTAAAGATGAAGTGGGGAATTAGAGGCTTAATAAATATAATATTATAGATCTTGTTCATAACTTTTATAAGAGCCTCTTCCTTGAGGTTCAAATTCACGATAGGCTCTCCTTCATTCCTTGTTATTTTTGACCTCTTACTTAGGATGAGTTCAACTGCTTATATCCCCCTATTTTTTATAGTGAGGTCAAAGTTGCCACCTTTTTTATAGGATATTGGAAGAACCCAAGTGTAACACCCCTATTTTTACTAATTTTTTTTTATTTTAATGGAAGCATAATAAAAAAATATTAGGTATTACTACCACACTTAGCATATGATCTTCATTACCTTTCTCACACTAATTACTAAGGATAAAAAATTTCAACAAATTGATAAAATAGCAGAAAGAGAGACTTAATATAAATAAAAAGAGTTATGGATAGTACAATTTATGTTACAACAAATGCTAAACAAAAATATAAACTAGGGACATAAGAGTCCAAAAAAATAACTAACAACAAAATGAACACCCTAAGGTGCGACATCGGTTAGTCCTAACTCTCAATCCCAAAGACCCATTCTTTAAAAGGAATTGTAATGCCCTAAAATTTTATTTTAAGATTTAAAAATAAAATAATAATTATTGGATAAGGTTTAATTATAGATGACATTTTTAATAAAATAAAAAAAATAATAATAAAAGAAGAAAAATGATGTAGGGATCTAATTAGTGAAGGCTAAATTTATTTTCTAAACTAAAATAAAATATAAGTAAATCATAATAACAATTTATAAATTAATAAAAAAAATATTTTATTATTATTACTAATTTTTATTATTCCTAAAAGTCAAAAAAATCCCAAACCACCCTACCACCCCATTTTTCCTTTGTTTTATCCTTTCCCTTTTTTTCTTCCCCCTTTTCTTCCTTTATTTCTCCTTTTCTTTCTTTTCTTTTTTCCTTCCTTTCCCCCCTTCTTCGATCGGTTGGGCTACACCCAGTGGCGGCCCAATCCCCCTTCCCCTCCTTTTATTTCCTTTCCCTTCCCTTGACCCAGTTTTTTTTCTCTTTTTTTTTTCCCTTCTTCCCCCCAGAATGACCTAGCCCGAGCACACAAATCCCCTCCTCTTTTCCTTTTTTCTCCCTTTCTTTTCTCCTTATTTCCCTTTCTGTCCTTGCCTTCTTCCTTCCCCTCGATTAGAGCTACTGCACATGGCTACTTTGCAACTCTGCCCCTCTCTCTCTCCCTTCCTCCTTTCCTCATTTGGACTTTCAAGGCATACAACAGACATTACCCTGCATGGTCTCCCTCCCTCATGCAACCCCCACAACCCCCACCTACTCCCCTAAACCCCCTACAAAACCCTGCCTTATCTCCCCTAATACATAGTTACGCCGACCGACAGCTAACTACCCCCTCTCCTTATCTTCTTCCCCCTCTTGTCCACCTCCCCTAGCCATTTGGCTTATAAATACCCCTCCCCACTTCCTCATTTGCTCTCTTTTTCTCTGCCACTCACTCTTCCTTAGCCTTACTCATGCAACCGCTATCGCCACTGCCACCAAACCCTCCCTTCCTCTTCCTTGCTCACCCTCCACCCAATGAACCACTCCTTTACCCCTAACCTCCCTTCCTCTTCTCTCCCCACCCATGCAAAGTGGGTAGCTCTAGTTGCCCTTTTTCACCTCCCACCGCCGCTTGCCCCACCACCAGTGCAGTAACCACCACCTTCCCTGCCTCCCTTTCTACCCAAAAAACTTTCCCCTACCTTACCACACCACCACTTCCCTTATGTTCCCCCTCCTCCCTCCTCTTTTATCTTCTTTCCTCTCCGCTGTCGCCACTGCCTCCACCTGTGTCGGTGCCATGAGGCCACCACCACAACCCCCTCTGACCTCAGAAACCCTAACTCCTAAGAAACCCTAACTTCCCTCTTATTATCCAACCCTAAAACCCTCCTTTTATATCACCACCACCACCATGCGCCGCCACCATTGCTACAACCCCCTTGCTTGCTGTCCCTTCTGGTTGAGTCCTTCTCCCTCCTACCTACTTAGTGTATTTTATTTTAATATTTATTATTATTATTATTATTACCACTAATGTTTGATTAAAGAAATAAAGAAAAAGGAGTAGGAAGAAGGTAAAATGACCAGTTATACTATTTTTATAGGTTGTGAGCAAACCCTTCCTCGTGAGGAGGCATAGGAGTGTACTTCAAGCCCGGAGTCCTATTATGTAAGGATATAGTTAAGGCTTTGGGTTATATTATGGATTATGTGTTTATGGGTATAATGGTATGTGATGTGTACATATATGTGAATGTGAACTAAGTATGTGTGTGGTGTAGCTTGGCTTGTAAGGAGATAAGGTATGTGGAGTATGATTTATATTTATGTGTAAAATGTGTGATATGACTTGTATGGATGACATGCTCTTATGTATGGTTGAGATGGTATAACGTGCATGCTTAGAGGCCTTACGTGGGTTTGAGTGGCTGTGGGGAACTAAAAGAAATAAAGAGGGTGGAGCGAGTAAGGCTAAGTGGGGGAAATGCCCTAATGGTATTAAAAAGTGTGGTTGAGAAAATAAAGGGGGAAAATAATAAAAAGAAGGGTTAGGGTAAAAATCTTGCGTGGGAAGTGTGAGTCTTGCATGGGGGAAAAGCTTATATAAGGAAAGTTAGTTTAAGAGTTGACCATGGGGAGGAAAGTGTATTTTGGATGATTAGTGTACTTAGGGAAGAGTTAGTACACGGGTTGATGGAAATATGTATGGGAGCCTAATTAGGGTTTTTGGGGAAAAAACCCCTAAGTATAGGTGTATTGTGAGAGAGGTTAAGGAGGTTGGTTATACTTTGGGTTGTAACTAGGAGTGTGTCAAGTTAAATGGAGGGTAGAGTTGTGTATGAGGGGAAGATGTAAAATAAAAGGGGTGTATTAGGGTTTTTGGGGGAGACCAACTAGGGTATCATTAGCACATGTGGGAGTTAAGGAGTTGGGTTGTGTGGTTTGGAGTGGGTTTAGTATGTTGATGGTGTTGGAACCAAGGGGGAGTGTGGGATGTGAAAGATAAGGATAGGCTAGGACCACATAGGTCAGATTAGGGTTTCAAGGGGCAACCCTAGTGGGCGATGATGAGCCTAGGTGGATAAACAGGAAAGTGGGCCTTGATCCACATGTGTGGGGGTTTTTGAATTCATGGTGAGTAGGGTAGAAGGTGAAAAGGGGTCCTGGAGTCTTATGGAGTGTGGAGGTTCCAAGTTATGGGATAAGATTCTTCAGGAAGTTTGGGGTGGAAGAGTGACAAAGAGTAGGGAAAGCCCATTGGGGATGTGCATGTCTGGTTGGGTTTACTTATGGGATAAGAAATGTATAAAATACTAATCACTTAAAGTGGAAGATTATTGAGCCAACATCAAGCTTAGGATGATTTCCGTTCCATCGGCAATAATAGTGGCCAGGAGTATTTTTTGCCTTGGAGACCGTTCTACTGGTAAATAATAGTGACCAGGTGCGTTATGCCATAGAATAGTATTTTTATTCCATCGGCTATAATAGTGGGGGTTTCGAACTCAATAAATCCAACCTTGGATGATAATAAATTATGGAAAAGAGAGTAATCACTCACAGTGGAACACCACATGTGTCGGGGCTAGACGTATGATGAATTCCGTTCCACTGGCTATAATAGTAGTCAGGAGTGTTTTGCCTTGGAGACCATTCCACCGGCTATAATAGTGGCCAGGTACATTATGCCCTAGTGTAGTTATGTTTATTCCATCGGCCATAATAGTGGGGTTCCCATACTTACGTGGATATAATTCGAGAGATGTGAAAAGATGGAACCAATGGCTTAAATTCTGATAGTGGTGATTAATCTAATTAACTTACTGCTTACATTATCTATCTTTTATATGATATGCCCTGTATTAGCTATATGGTTACATTGTTTAGTATGTAGCGCACTAATCACCACTATCATGGGTGCTACTCATTTCCATGAACAGTGATCCCTCCCGAGTCTGTGTAAGTAGGTGATGAGGTTCTTACTGACTTTGATGCATATGATGAATTGGTTGGGGTAGAGTGATAATCTGATGTACCTGGAGTCAGGCCAGAGAGGGTGTTCTCCAGACTTTTTATCTCCTTTCCACTGCTTTTATTCCCCCATAGCGGGGCGTTATTTTGTACTTTATTTCAATTATATATTAACCTTAACATTTGCATACTCTGGTTTCGTTAATTAATGTTGAACTGTTATGGTTTTTAATTATCATTGTTAATGATATTTGTAAATTAATCCTTATGGTTAGTATGAGACTGGCCAGGGGTCAATCTTATACTAATCATAGCGATAGCACCCCCCATTTTTAGTACATGATTTTCTATAACAAACACAAAACTTTAATTGTAAATTTTGGGGGTGTTACAGGAATCTTCTTCCATGAATCTTCTCTATAATTGTAAGACTCGTGCTACTTCATGTAACACATGTATTAAGCTAAAAAGTATGGTATTAGAATGAATTCATCGTACTAAGTAAATCACAATGCTTCTAAAGAGTTACCATGCTCACATAAACATTCATTCGTACAAAAGTGAGAATTATGCTTAACATAGAATCGCATGCAATAATAATGTTTAAGGATAATAATGCTTTCATAATCTCATATATGATAATAACAAACCATACCCAAATAAGGGTTATACATCAACATGATTCTAATATAACCCAACACTTATCAAGCCATACTCTATTTTAATTATTAAAGAGAGGACTTGGTGATTTATCTAATCCAATTCCATTATTTACTTCATAAGTGTAATATAATATTATAATCTAAGGCTTTAATACCTCCATTTTTAGCATTAAAATTTTCATTTTAAAAGTTAATCATGAAAGCTAAAATATTAAAAACGCACGGTGTTACTTTCACACTTAGCATAAGTTCTGCCTCCTCTACCATTCTTATATCAAGTGCTAAGGCTAAAATGTTACTCTGCTTAATTTAGTAATAACACTCATAAGAACATAATAGAGATTATATTATAGATTAAAATTGTTCTAATAATATAATATCAGAAAATGGTAATAAATTTCAAATGAAAATAAATATAGAAGAGACATAAGTGTCTAGGAATATCCAAAATAAAAGATATCGTATTGGGCACTGGATAGTCCTAACTCTCATCCCTAAAATATTGGTCTTCAAGCTAAACTCAAAAGCAATCCTACAAATTCACAACTATCCATTGTATAGGTAAAGTACCATTAAATGGAACCTGTCAATACAACGATTATACGATATTGAGTAAACCACTATATATTACTAAACATTCAAAGGTTACATGAAGCACATAGAAGGTATCATAAGAGAACATTGTATAAACATATTGAATTGTATTTGAGATAGCTTAATACGATAACCATACCCTATGAACAATTATCACCAATGCCACACACTCCTCATACCATTTCAATTAAACTATAAAATGAAACTTAATAATCAAGCATATCAAGGGTGCTTCCCGAATGAAAGATACATAACCATTTTTAATATGTTTCTATAACAATCATATTATATCTATAAATCTCAATTGACCATACCATTTAATTATACAACCACACACATAGATAAAATAACTTAGGGACATATATAGTACCTAGTCATGCTGGCACACAAGGGCGGCATAGTACCCTCCCAACCATTCCACCAAAATAAATCCATATAACCCATAGGTAGGCAAGAAGGAAACTACCAAAGCGTTAATCAAATAAATTACTGATAACTATACACATTAGTTACTTCTATTTTTATCACTATAGAGGATACAAGAGACAACCCGGAGACGTAGAAAATACACTGGTCATACATGCACACAAAGCCACACAGTACTCTCCTAACCATACAATTGATCATACTATCACACAAAGGTAATACAATACTCTCCAACTTAGTTCACCTAATCCTTAAGTTTCAATACCCTCTATAGAATCTATAGGTTATCTATAGAGTATACTATGGTGTTACTATGACACTAAGGCACGCTAGTAAATCCAATCCAAAACAAAGACTCTTACCTCATCTCTAGGATATATAATCCTAGAGAGTAAAATATTCCTAATCTCAAGATCTTCTATTTTAAATATTAGTATTTTATTTGATGATCATATATATCACATAATATATAATAATTTCAATTTGTTACCTAACCATTTCCTATTTATCTCTAATTATTTTAGTCAATCCTAAGGTTAACGGTCAAAATAAGGTTAAAGTCAACATAATAATCTACTAAGTCCATCCTATATCTAATTATTTATCGTTAGGTATATTGGGTCATAAATAACTAAAATACCCTTAATACTAGAGTTTCCACGTTATTATCTAATTTAAGTGTAAATTTTATTTTATTTACTAATTATTCATGAAAAGCCTAATAATAATAATTGAAACATTTTAGCATGTAGGTAGGATTTCAGACATGATAAATGACCATTTTGCCCCTATACATGGTTTATTATGAAAAGTCTTAACACACGTTTCTAAATCATTAAATCACACACTTTCATACTTAACATTATACAATACACATTAGACATAAATATTGGAATAAATTGACTATGGTTCAATTAAAATACCAAATTACCCCTAGGACATACAATTAGAATAATCATGCAAAAATACGCTTAAACATGTTCAACATATTATATTAGATATATACATCATGCATAATTAATCCACGCCATTAAACTTGAAAGAACCCTAGAGGGGGCTCAATAGGATTTAATAGAGTGGAAATGGAAAATAAAAATTTTACACACAATGTAGAGAAGTTTAAGAGAAAATTACTCTCTACATCATCTACCAAAAGGTTCCCCCTTTTGTATTTTTAATAGGTGAGGTGTTTTTATTGATGATCGCTTTTCTCTCGATTTACGAACTTTACAATCAAATGGCCTTCTAAGATATTATTTATAACTTGAAATACTTATATTCTCTAGACTTTCAATAATATTATCTAAAGAATGATAAGAAAACACTCAATAACCCTTTTGTAATGAATTTTTTAAGGTAGTTGTGATTAAAATTGACTCTTACAAAAAATCAAGTTATGAAAGTGTATAACTTTATATGAGATGTAATCTAGCTAGATGTAATATTAGATACTACAATTGAAGAACTAATCTAACTAAGAGAAGAGATCAATGAATATATTTTAATAAAAACTCAAAAGTTGAAAGTTGAGCTAGTTTAAATGATTAATTGAATGATTTAAGAGTAGATGTTTAATTGCTAGTAAAATGTTGTTGAAAAGTTGTTGTAGTAAATGTTGAAGGAGATTATTTGTAAGGCTCGTCCTTGTTGCCATTAAACACAAAATGGTTTAAAAGTCGTATTTTCCAATGGATAGAAAATCAACACTTAATGCTCACTAGTCGATTGGTTAGGACAAACTGGTTGATCAGTGTTTCAAACCAATTGATTAAATATATTCAGACCTGAGATGGGAATGTTACTGTTACAAAAAAATAGTCGATCAGTTTAGTGAAATCAGTCAATCATTTTTATGTTGTAATAAGTTGGTCCTATGAACATATATGAATAGTACTATGGTTTAGTAAACCTAGGGATAACAATAGGGCAGGTCGGGGATAGAGATCCCATCCTTGAACCTGATAAGAAAAATAATCCTCGAACCCATCATGATCCTTGATTTTTTCTTATATGGGAGTCCCCAGTTCGACCCTGTGGGGATCAAATCCCTATACTCAACTTGATCCCCAATTTATTCCTTATCCCCGATTTATTTTCCGATCTTGAAACCTAACCTGATCCTTAAAACCCGACCCTATCCTAATACCTTATTCTATTTTTTTAATATACTTTTAATTTATATTCTATATATATATATAAATTATTTAGGGTGTTTTTTGGGATGGAAACCCAAAACCTATCTTTGATTCCTGAATTCTCCCCTCAAACCCAAATCCAAACGAAGATTCCCCGACTAGACCCCGAGCTTGAGAAAAAAATTTCCATCCTTAAGTAAACCGATTGATGTGTTCTTATGACTAGAACCAACTTGTAACACCCCCAAATTTACTACTGAAAAATTTCGTTTAAATCAAAAGGTTTAGCGGAAGTAAAAGATAAAACCGTAAACTCGGGGGCGTTACCGCCACACTTAGTATCGGAACGGTACACCTCTACCGTTCCAGTACTAAGTGCTAAGGCTAAAACCAAACAACATTAGATGTGAAACATTAAAACATGGGTCGACACTTAACATAAATCATTAACGAAACACAAGTCAAACGATAATAGAATACGGTTTAGGATTACAACTTAAGAGTGCGATTCTCAAAACATAAAGCGTAGTCCGAAATACAGCTAAATAAGGAAATACGAAATCCGAAGATAGGAATGGAGTCCGACCAACTCGCTCTCGGTCCCCAAGTCAGGTTAGGCTCAACACTCTGCCCCACCCGATGCCTCGTAGGTATCGTAGGCATCAAAGACATGGTCTCCTACCTGCACAAGATCAGAGGGGTCTTCTGCTCGTGGGAATGAGCAACACCCATGAAACGGGTGATCAGTACGCTACGTACTGAGTAAGGTAACAGACGAGCTAAGGCCAATACATAGAACACATGATACAAGTATAAGCACATAGGCAACATACGATAATACACATGATAAGGCCTGGTTACTTTCCCGGTGACTTATTCTTTATTCTCATTAATAATATGTCCATTCCACACATATTCTTTAGTAGTCCATGTGAGTGTGGGAGCCCCACTATTATAGCCAGTGGACCGGATGTAAACACACAGGGCAGAACACCTCTGACCACTATTATAGTCGGTGAACCGGAAGTAAACACACAAGGCAGAACACCTCTGACCACTATTCTTACCGGTGGACCGGACTGGCCCTGACTCACATGGTGTTTCGCTATAAGTACTTAGTATTTTCCCATGGATTAACTTATTTACTTGGGTCTGTCAAGCTGAAAAGCCCCACTATTATAGCCGGTGGACCGGAAGTAAACACACAAGGCAGAACGCCTCTGACTACTATTATAGCCGGTGGACCGGAACAAAACACACAGGGCAGAACACCTCTGACCATTATTCTTACCGGTGGACCGGACTAGGTTTGTCTCAACAGTCTTTCGCTTTACGTGATTAATGTCTTATCCGTGTCTTATTGAATCACATTCCGCCCTTGACATGCATGTCCATAATGCTCTACTGTTTTTTGTAATCCCCCAAAAATTTCAAAAACCTATATTTTAATAAATAACTTTATTTGAAATAAATTAGCTTGTAAAATTATTTATTTTAATTATTTTATGGATTTTAGAGCATGTAAATTTGGATAAGAGTATTTAATAAATTAAAAATAAATATTTTGCTATTTATCATATTGTTTTATTTAAATAATTTTCCAAAATAATATTTTACCCACTTTATCCTTTTTAAATTAATATTTTAGATTATAATTAATTAAATTATTAAACTAAATAAATTATCAAGAATATTACATTTTATGATTTCATAAATTAATTTATTTTATTTTCCCCTAATTTCCATTCCCTTGTTTCCCTTCTCCCTCTTTCTTCTTTTCTTTTCCCTTTTCCTCCTCCTTGGGCCATCCGCCTAGCCTGACCAGCCCCCCTCTCCTACGCGCTTGAGCCTCGGCCCATCTCTCCCGTCACCCTTCTCCTCCGCGCACACCCAACCTTCAGCCCAAACGCCCCTTTATTTTTTTTCTGGACCGGCCGGCTCTCTTCTTTTCCTGCGCCGGTCCAGCCGCTCGCACCTCCCCTCCCTTCTGTCTCCTTCCACGCCGTCCACCTGCAAGCTTTGACCCCATGACTGCCACTACCGAGCTAACCTGCAACTGCCGCCACCTACCTCCCTCTCCCTCTCTCTCTTCTCCCGTCATTTTCTTTCCATTTCGAGCCAAACCAGCTCTTGGACCACAGCTCGCATGCCCTATTTCTTTCCCCCTTCTCCCCTTCCTTCTCCCTGCCACCTTCGTCCTCCCGCCGACCGGCCGCTGCCCCCTCTCTTCTCCCCCTTCCTTTTTCTTCACCACCCCAGCTCCCTTCTGCCCCAATTTCGAGCCTTTTCTCCTTCCCCGAGCTCTCTCCTCTCTCCTTCCTTCTTCCCCATTTTGCTTCCCCGTTATTGATCACCGCCGCCCGCCGCCGCCTGAACCACCACGACCAACCCCTGCGCCGCCTTCTGCCACCACCTACTACCACCCTACACCACCACGAGACCCCCCAAGCCCCTTCGAGCCCTACACTTCCTCCCTTCTCCTCCTCTTCCTTTTTCTCCCTAGTTTTTCCTCTTACCACCGAGCCACCTGCAACCGCCATTTACGCTGCCGTCCGGCCACCTCTTCCGCCACCCAACCCACCATTCGACACCCTGCAATCCCCTCTACAACCGCCATGCATTATTTGGCCGAAAATAGCCCTTGAACCCCTCCATTTTTTCCTCTCCTTTTCCTCCCTTCACAACCCCTTTCCCTCGACCCTTCTCGGCAGCCAACTTCGCCGCCTTGCCGCCGCCCTATGCCGCCGTGAAACCACCATTAGCCTCCACCTACACCCCCTCTCCACTTCTGCACCATTCCCCAGCCTTAGAACCTCCCCTAACCACCTTCTTTTCTAGCCTAAAGACCCTAACCCGAAAATAATAAATATTGCTTCCTTCACCCCTCTTCGAGCCTTTTCCCCTCTCTTTTCTGCATGAAACCCACGTTGCTCATGCAGCGTGAGCTCCCCTTTATTTTGAAAATTATTTGGCTAATTTTTAAGGTATAATGGTATTTTATATTAAGTGTTCTATTAATTAAATTTTTACAAAGTTTTATGCTTGGTTTCTTATTTCTAACATAAATATGATGGATATTATTTTTAGGTGTTGAGTTGCTAATTATGCTTGGTAAGATTTGATATTTTGCGGGATTAAGGTAACCGTTAATCCTCCCTTAAATATATGGAAAAACGTATGCTAGCACATTAGGGGTTTAGTATGATTTTATGCATGTTTGGTGTGCTTAGCATGATATGTATATGGTTTCTTATATTGTTTGATAAAAAGGAAAAGCATGATAACTTTTGCGCCATATGTAGGTATGTTAATTAAGGGAGGAGTTTGATTATTGATGGAAATGTTAAATGCTTGTTTATTATGTTGCTAATACATGAGTAATATTATTGTCTAAGGGTATTTTAGTAATTTTGCTTATGAAGTATGTGACCTAATGTAGGTAGTTGCTAATGAGTATTATGTGAATAATGACATGTTGGTGGACTTAGATGATAAGAATGAAGCACTAATATCATTATTTTATGTAGTGTTAGTAAATTCATAAAAATGGTGAATAAAGGGGTTGAGTGGAAATTTCATAAGTGAAAAAGGGAATTTTGGTAATTTTGTAAACAAAAGGGTATTTTGGTAATTTCAAAGCAAAGGGGTGAGATGATAATTTTATAAGTAAAAAGGATAAAATTGTAAGTTGTGAGAAAGAAGGGTATGATAGTAATTTTTGAGATAAAAGAATAATATGGTAATTTTATGATTAAATGGCCAAATGATAATTTTATAAGTAAAGGGGTATTATAGTAATTTTTGGGAGAAAAAGGGTAAAGCGGTAATTTTGGAGTCAAGGGGCAACATGGTAATTTTATAAGTAAGTGGTAAGAATGGTAATTTTGGAAGTAGGGGTAAAATAGTAATTTCGGATGAAGGAGGGCATTATGGTAATTTTGTAAGTAAAAGGGTTAATATGGTAATTTTTGGAGGTAGAGGGGCAAAATAGTCATTTCATAAATAAATGGTAATATGGTAATTTTATAAGTGAATGGCGAAAAGGTAATTTATAAGTAGGGGTAATATGGTAATTTTGGAAAAAAGAAGGGCAAAATGGTAATTTTGTAAGGAAAGATAAAAATGGTAATTTTTGGATATAAAAGGGTTTGTAAAGTAAAAGGAGTATTATGGTAATTTACAAGCAAAAGGGTAATATGGTAAAATTGGATGTAAGGGGTAAAATGGTAATTTTGTAAATAAAAGGATATTATGGTAAACTTGGGAGTAAGGGGTAACTTGGTAATTATGATAACGACGAAAAGTAATTTAGTAATTAAATTATGATGGTAGAAGGGCAATTGGATAAGTATGATACTAGAGAAGGGTAATTTGGTAAATTAACCAATTAAAGGGCATTATGGTAATTTTAATAATAAAGAAGGGTAAATTAATAATTATGATTATGAAGAAGGGTAAATTAATATTTGTAATTATGAAGAATAGTAATTTGGGATTTATGATAATTAAAAAGGGTAAAATGACAATTAAAAATAATTGAGAGGGGTAAAATGGTAATTATGATAAAGGAGGAGGGCAATCTGGTAATTTATCCAACTAAAGGGGCAATTTGGTGATTTAGCCAATTATGGGATAAAGTGATAATTATTTAACCAACTAAAGGGGCAAAATAGTAACCATGATAATGAAGGAGGGTAATTTAGTAATTTATCCAACTCGATGGCAGTTTTGTAATTATAACAAAGGAGAAGGGCGATTTGGTAATTTAACCAACCAAATGGGAAATATGATAAGTGTAGTAATTATGAGGGGTGAATGATGATCTAAAAAGTGTAGGAGACAATTTGGTAATCTAAAGTGGACAAGGGGTAATTTGGTAATTATGCAACCTTAAGGGTAATATGGTAATTTATCAAGTAAGGGAGGGATACTTAACAATTATATAGGTAAAGGGCAAATGAGTAGTTTGTACCTAACATGTCTTTGAGATTTTGGAACATTATAATATGATTCAAATAATGCTAATTAGCTAAGTAAAAGTATTTGATAATTAGTCTGGCCTTAATGATTTCTCTGTGATATCCTGGATAATCATCTGAATAAGAAATGATTAATGATATCTGAACGATTGAAAGTGAATAAGTAACGGATTATCGTGCTTTTCGTGATCACCTTAATTAAGACACTATTACTTAAAGTGAAAGACCTCAAGATCGGGAATGGTGACTCCTTAGGGGTCGCTACCCTAAGGACGTGGTTTAGTCCACGATTATTCTGGTATTTGCTGGTGTGCCTTTGTGCCACAGCCAGGCCCTATATCTTACTCTTTCTAGCTCTACGGACCTAGTTAGGGGGTATGCATACTTATGGATTAGGTGTCCTTGTCGGTAGGGTACTGAGTTAGCTTTATGCACTAGTACGACCAGGGTACCTTTGCGTCCTTGGGTTCGTGGTTGAAGGGTACTGAGTAGCTGACATGCACCGGTACGACCGGTGTACCTTTGTGCCCCGGGTTATTGATCTTCCATTCGAGGCAAATAAATATGATTGATGTGCTGATTAAAGAAAGGAAAGATACTATTATTGAAAGTGGAATATTAATGAGCTGGGCCCAGATGATTATGATATTTGAGTACCGGTCCACCGGTTATAATAGTGGCTAAGAGTGTTGTGCCCTGGGTGATGATTCTTTATATATCCCGGTCCACCGGTTATAATAGTGGCCAAGAGCGTTGTGCCCTGGATGATGATTCTGTATATATCCCGGTCCACCGGTTATAATAATGGCCAGGAGCGTTGTGCCATGGATGATGTGTTATATGTATTCCAGTCCACCGGCAATAATAGTGGGGGTCCCGAGCTCAATAAAATCAGTTATGTATGTGAATAAGATTATGGAAAAATACTAATCACTTATAGTGGAACACCATGTGAGTCGGGGCCAGACCGGTCCACCGGCAATAATAGTGGTCAGGTGTGTGTTTACTTCCGGTTCACCGGCTATAATAGTGGGGTTCTCGTACTCACATGGATATAAAATATGAGATTGATGGAATGATGACAGAATAATGGCTTAAGGCCCGAATGTATTGATCTTACACTATGACATGGCTTAAGGCCCAAAGTATCGATCGTGATTTATGAATTATTATGCATGTTATTGTTATTTGTGCACCTCTCATTATTAATGTGTGTAGCTTGCATTATGTGCCGTATGCGGGCCTGTCTTTAAGTGTGGTATTAAAGGGTTACTCAGTACCGTAGTACTGAAGGGATTCCCTTTATGGGGCCCCTGCCTATTCAATGGGCAGTGCCCTTGCAGGTATTTTCAGGTGCTACTCAAGTGGGCTACGAGAAAGAGAGTAAGGAGTTATCCGGTATCGTTAGGGTTTTCTCCTTCTATTTAAATTCCTGGTCACCATTGGTGGATTTTTATTTTTGTAAATGATTTGATGCGCTACTCTGATTTATGTACGTTGAACTCCTTTCAATTGTATTTTTTTCTTCTTCTTAGCCTTAGCACTTGGTACTGGAACGGTATGAGTGAACCGGTCTGGTACTAAGTGTGGCGATAATACTCCCAAAGTTCATATTTTATTTATCTGCTTCCACTAATTTCCTTTTTAATTAACGAAATTTTTCAGTAGTGAATTTTGGGGGTGTTACAGTTTTCTTTTCAAGCGGGCCTGTCCCATATGTTGAGACTCTTGCCCCCCTTTATCACACCCGACATTCTTTCCCATAAGCCTGGAAACCTTAGTTGGACCTATGTGGCCCAACTTCTCCTTACTCACCTCACCATTATTTGTTCCTTACCCCCACATCTCATGCTTACCAGGTCAAACACAAGGTATCTTACTTTACTCTTCAACCTCACATGCGATCGACAAAACCCTAGTTGGCCACCTCAAACCCTAGTAGCTTACTTCTTCCACAAGTAATCTCTCCTCTTTACCCCAAGGTCTCTCCTTTCATATGGGAAACCCATACCCACCTTTTGTATAGTGAATTCACACTCTTAACCAATACTCCACCCCTCCTTAATCATCCGCACTTTTGTACTCCCCAAGTATTCACTTTCTTACCAAAACCCTAGTTAGGCCCCTTATGCACCCTCGTACCAACCTACGTACTATTTTCACCCCAAGTCTCTAATCACTCCACAACTCTCCCATTCTCTTATTTACACCCGAATTCAACTTTTCTCACGTAAGACACACCCCCATGCAAGAGTTAATCACCTCATGCAAACGCCCCAAGTCACCATGCAGATTTTAAGGCCCCCATGCATGGTTCCTAACTTTCATTTACTTTGGACATTCTTCTCACTTAAAACTTCTCTCATGGATTATGAGGCACTTTGGTCAACCCCATATCCCCCTTAATGGTCTCACTTCCCATTCCCCATCTTATTATTCTTTTAGTCCCATTTCATAGTACTAAAAACCCTAGCATGCATGTCCTAGAGGGCCGTATCAACACATCATAAGTATCACACATAAAACATGCCATGCTCATGTCATAGAAAGTACACACGACGTACCTCAAATTCCAAGCTGCGCTACACATGAGACAAGTTATCCATAAATCATATAATACACATTATCATGATATACACAACAATCAACACATCACATCACACATAGCACAAGGCCAAAGCTTCGTCCTTACCTAAGGTGACGCTGGGCTTGGAGCACGCTCCTCTAACTCCTTAGGGCTTTGGTCGGGGTCACCTATAAAAGGGGAAAATGCTAAGTATTAGTTTCCCTTGCAAGTACCATCAACCCTTATTCTAGTTTAGGATTAAGGTTCTTATCCCTAGAGGGGGTATTATACAAAAGCTAGGGTTTTTATCTTAAATTTAGTATATTAAACCTTACTAGTCAAAATGTATTTATTTTGGTACTTATTATTATCCTTGTTTTATTAGACCCGTTAGTTCTAATCTTGTAGTAATAGGGTTTATGCTAACTATAGGAAAATAGTGTTAGTATTAATAAAATAGTGACACTAATGTTTAGTGATAGAAACCCTAGCGTATTAAGGCCAAGTCTATTAATGGTGTTATAGTTGAAATAATAATATTACAAAGTCACAATAATACAAGTAAACTATTCCTAAGGGTGATAATGATAATAGTTGTATATTCTTAAATAATACAAGGGTTCAAATGCTTTTGGTTACAATAATAAGGTAGTGATAGTAGTAATAATAGTAATAGCTAATAATAGTACCATAGTAATGAGGTTAAGGTTAAAAGCATTAGGGGTAATGTTAAGTGGTATGGTAATAAGGTTCAAGTACTCTTTTTAGTTAACAACCCCATGATATTCACTAGCTTGAGTTAAGTAACATGGATAAGAACAAAAGTAGTATCATTATTAGCAAAATGATAAGGGTGTTAAGTATAATAATAATAATAATAATAATAATAATAATAATAGTAATAATAGTAATAATAATAATAGTCCTAGTAGTAATAATAATAACAATAATAACAACCAAGTAAGGTTAAGCAACAATAATAATAACCATAGTAAGGATAATAGAAATAATAATAATAAATAATATTAATATTAATATTAATACTAATAATCATAAAAATAAAACTAAAGTTAAGTATAATAGAAGTTAGGGTTCAAAGGGATGCTAGTATTGGTAAAATGATAACTTTAATAACAGAGATCATAATATTAGTGATAATAATAATAATAATAATAATAATAATAATAATAACAAAAATCATAAAAGTAATACTACTACTAATAATAAAAGGAATAATAATAATAATAATAAGTATACTAATATTAATATTAGTTAAACTTAGTAGTAGCTATATAAAAAGAAAGGTTAAAGTTTGGGATGAGTGAAGGACCACCTAGGGTCGGTGGCGGTCCGGCGGCGGCATGTGGCGGCGACGGCGGCAGCGGTGGAGGAGGAGAAGAGAGAGAAAGATGGAGGTGGTGGTTAGATGGGAGGAGAAAAGAAGAAGTTTGAGGTGAGGGAGGAGACAATAGGGAAAGGGGAGTGGAATGAGGGTGGTGGCGTGACAGGGGTGGCGGCGCGCGGTGGTTGATGCGGGGGTCGAAGGTGGAGGAGGGTGGTGGAAGATGGTGGAGGTTGGTGGAGAAGGAGGAAAGGAGTAAGGAGGGTATGGGTAGGTAGGGGAGGACCTGCTAGTTGTTTTGGAGGGTGGTAGGGAGGTTGATCATGGCGGAGATGGCGGCATAAGATGGCGCGAGGCGGTGGTGATCGTTTTTGGGTAGGAAATTTCACACGGTTGTGGTGGCACGTGCGGGGCAAGAAAGGGGGCGGCGATGGCTTGGTTGCGTGGAGGGTGGTGCAGGGAAGGTTTTGGTGTGTGGCGGTGGTCGTGGTGATTGCTGGTGGCGGCGGTGAGGTAGGGTTTCAGCAAGGTTCAGAAGAGAGGACTTGCTTTTGCCGTTGGGGGGGTATTTATAGGCAATCATGGAGGGGAAAACGACGAAGGGGAGAGGGATGGCACGCGGGGGCAGGTGCGGCAGGCCGCCGTCCGGTGGTGGCAGCTGGCGCATGCCCTGCAGTTTGGCAGGGTTTGTTTGGCTGGGTGCGGGGAAAGGGAAATGCAACAGGACGCGTGAGGGGTAGGACGAGTGTGCTAGGTCGAATTGGGAAATAAAGGGACGGAAATGGCAGGGGAAGGACGGCCGGACGACAGGGGTCGTCGGCGGTGGCAGGCTACGAATTGCAGGCCCGCGCAGGAAGAGGACGACCGACGTGGGGTGGACCAGCGGTCCAGGGAAAAAGGAAAAGAGGGAGAGCCTACCAGTTTGGCAACAATTATAAGTTTTTAAAACGAAACGCAGCGCTTCAGTGATTAGAGGAACAAAACGCGGCGTTGTGTCGCTGGATGGGCAACGGTCGTAAGGGTCATTAAACGTGACGCGGCGCTTCGACGACTTTGATGGGTGAAACGCTGCGTTGCGATCGTGCGACGGCCAGCGGACGACGCTGGGCCATGGGAAGGAGAAGAAGGAAGGGGATTGGGCCGGGCAATGCCCAATTCTGACGGGGAAGAAGAAAAAAGGAAAGGAAAAAGGAAAAGGGAGAAAAAGGGTTTCTTTGGGGTGTTGGATTTTTGCACAATATATATATATATATTATTGAATATTTAAAAATTATTAAATTAATAATTTAATTCCCTTTTTAGATTAATTTTGGCTATTTTGGTTAATTTTCCTCCACTTTCATTTTAATTAGTAAAATGTCCAAAATTTTCTAAATAATTTATTTATTACTTTCTCTTTATTTTTCTAAATTAATTATTTAATAAAGTAATTTATTTTCTTAATTTTCCCTAATAAATTATTATTTTGCCATAATTCCTAAATTAGGGTTTTGGGGTATTTCACAATTGACGTGTTCTTGTGACTAGTCAATCGGTTTACATAAACTAGTGGATCAGTTACAAACAAGGTGATTTGTTTGAAAAAACCAATCAATGAGTTTAAACTGAGGCAAATAGGTTTTTGCAGGAGCAAAACCCATGGACTAGCTTATCAAACTAGTAAATCGGTTTGGTGGAACTAGTCAATGAATTTAAATAAAGATGAATAGATTTCAATAGGAGTGAAACCCATGGATTGGTTGGTCATACCAATAAATCAATTTGGAAAAATCAATCAATGAGTTTAAATAGTGACAAATGGATTTCTATAAGAGCAAAACCCATATATAGGTTGGTCAAATTAGTTAATTAGTTTGATGAAACCAGTTGATTGATTTTCTACACTAGTCAATCTATCTGAGTTTTACTCATTTTAATGCCATGGACTTAAGCCAAACCGATCAATAAATCTTAAGACCATTCGACTACTTCAACTAGAACCAAATAAGATTTAAAATACTTTGAAAATATTTAGAAATCAAGATTAACAATGAATTCACATGAAGTGACTTCAAGTTAACTATTTAAAAAAATTAAAAAGTTTTGATCAAAATGTGAAATTACTCAACTTAATTATTTATAAGAAAACCTAAGACTTAGAAATATAATCCTTAAACCTTAAGTCTTGGTAATGTTTATATGATATTCTCTTGTGCTTTATATTTCTCTTTTAAATTTGCCCTTGAGAAATGATTGGGGCAAGTGTGATTTGGTCTCTTTATTTTTCAATCATAGTTCATGCACACTTAAGCAAGCATATCACCTCTCTAAAATGGTTTGTTATCATCAAAACACATATAAGGACATTGTTTGACCTACTAGGTCAACAAAACCTATTCTATCATACTTTTATGCACGCAATACTTTTAAATTTTAACATACCCCATTATACATAATTCCATGCTAACATACTTAGGAAAATAAATATAAGACATCAAGATAAATGCTTAATATAATATACACATTGGAACCCTAATATGTTATCGTGAAATATTTAGCTTTCTAATAAGGCATATGGGTTACCTAATTTTAAGCAAGAAATATAAATATAAGTAACCTAATATAAATTATTAGGCTCCACTAATCCTCCTCATTTACTTAAAAAAACCTAACAATTCATATATTATAATCTAGATCATATAATACCAAAATAACATTGAAATAAATCACCAAAAATTGTAATGTACTACTTGACAGTTGGCTGGAACAAAATGGGAAAAACTCTCACTGCATAGGTTGGGTAGTGTGAGTTATACATGCAACACATGGGAGGGTTTATGTATGGAGTGCACAATACATGGGGATGGAGTGTGCAATTTCCTCACGGTGTAGCAACATAGGGGAACAAGGGACATATGCAATCTGGGCTTGGAAACATGACCCTCTCATGTTACAAGAAGAGGATGAGCATTAGACTTACATGTTGGAGGGTGGAGGCTCGACCAAGAGTTTAGGTGCCAAAGTTTGTTGGGGTTGTAAAGGGAGATGTTGGGTGCTGGGTAAAGGTGAGATAATGAAAGCTGTAAGGAAGGTGGTTGGGTGGTGGTGATAACTTTTAACTATGTTATAATATCTTATTTATTATGGATCTAACTTATTTTGAGCCTTAGCACTTGGAATAAGAAAGGTGATGGAACCAAAATTATGCTAAGTGTGGTAGTAACACCCATTAATTGAGATTAATACTTCCACAAAATAAAATTTTTAAGCAGTAAATTGGGGGCATTACAACAACCAACTATAATCAATGAAATTTCCTTATGCACCATGTCGGCCATATAGATATTATCCTAAGCTCAAAATTCATTAGAAGCAAAGGCTTTAATCCGTGTTGCAACACAGTTCAACCATATTTCCTTCCATTAGAAAATGTGTTAGTTTCTTCAACACCATAAACACCAACAAGTGATTATGGGTGTGGCATCCCTAGGAGGATAGATTTCTTAACGTCCTTAGTATTACTAATATTAAACTAAAGCTAGTCATGAAAGGGGAGACAAAAAAATTCATTGGCAAGCTTATGAGGAACCAAGTAGGACTAGATATCATAATTCATCGGATATTCCCATAGAGCATTGAGAGTATTCTCCATATCATAACCAAAATAGTTATATCCAGTGTTGTTAGATAGCACATGTTACTCATTATTAAGGAGTTTCTCAAGATTTGTTAACCAAGCAAAATTTTTGGCACGATGTTGAAGTCTCAACTTCTAGTCCACCTTCTAGTGTGGCTAATCAGGATAGTCGGCATCCTCTAACATACCATAGGTAGTCTTAACGGTGAAGCCACAATGCGACGTGAAGCCCTAAGATCTAATATTTTATTTCTTCATCCCCTGAGGTGACAAGAACAATCGCAATATGAGAAAGTCTAATCAAGGATAAAAGGTGTTGAAAAGTGTCCTAATGTCACACTATTGTTCCAATCACGAACTATCATATTATGGTGTTTTGGATGGAGATGAGCCCATAAAGAGGTTTTTAAAGGTGAGGAACCATCTTATCAATAGGGATAGCAATGGGTTGGGTCCACTCGAACCCAAACCAAAATCCATGGAGGGGTTTGAGATCATGTTTAGAGGCAATTGTTTTCGTAGAAACCTAGATCTCTCTCTCTTAATAGATGCTTTAAATTATGCTAAGCATTCTCTAGCACTATTCCATCGTATACTATGTTGTCTAATAAATTACCAAATCATGTTAATGATAAGGTAGGAAATCTAAACTTATGATTCATTTAGGGTGGTTTTAGTTCCCGTAAGAAGATTCATTTATTTAGTTGAAAGCACCTTTTAAAACCAAAGTCTAAAGGCCATATCAGGCTTTGGTCAATGGTAATAAAATTAGGATGGGAATTACTTTAACAATCAAGCAAACTATGGGAATTTATTCTTAATGAAAAGTATACAGTTTATCTAGAGAGTTTACTGTAGCCTCTTACCCAGCAAACCTCTAGTTTTTGTTGTGAATTATCAAAAATTATACCTCCACTATAGTGTGGAACCAAATGGATCTTGAGATATAGCTCCTTTGTTAGATTCTAATAAGATTGGTGGGTAGGGATGATAATGGCACCTGGACCCAACTTGTACCCATAAGATTCTCCTTATTTTTAGCAGGTTTGGATTCATAATTTTTAAAACTAATGTGTATAGGTTAGGTTTGGGTCTATATGTACCTAAATGGGTTTGAGTCCAATTGTCCTAGACCCATTTAGTATATATACATGTGTATGTACACACACACACATGCATACTAACTTTATATTTATCATCCTTGTCATGATCTAATTTAAGCTCCTTATTTTTTTTATTTCTACATATTTAATTGATAAGTAATATGTAAAATGTTTTATTCCAAAATTATTAAATTACTATTTAAAAATTTAAAGTAACTATTTTAAAATTCTTATGCTTTTACTCAAAGGATTTTTTTTAACGAAAAATACATATTAATCTATATAAAATATAAATGTATTTGTATTTACATAAATTATTTTTTTTAAATATTCAAACCCATTTAAGACTTGTTTAGGATCCATTCATATAATATAATCAATGGGTTTGGGTCTATGTCTAAACTTTTGAGACTCAATAAGTTTGAGTCTAGGTACGATAAAAGGATTTTGGTTTGGGTTCGAGTGGACCCAACCCATTGCTATCCCTATTGATAAGATGGTTCCTCACCTTTAAAAACCTCTTTATGGGCTCATCTCCATCCAAAACACCATAATATGATAGTTCGTGATTGGAACAATAGTGTGACATTAGGACACTTTTCAACACCTTTTATCCTTGATTAGACTTTCTCATATTGCGATTGTTCTTGTCACCCCAGGGGATGAAGAAATAAAATATTAGATCTTAGGGCTTCACGTCGCATTGTGGCTTCACCGTTAAGACTACCTATGGTATGTTAGAGGATGCCGACTATCCTGATTAGCCACACTAGAAGGTGGACTAGAAGTTGAGACTTCAACATCATGCCAAAAATTTTGCTTGGTTAACAAATCTTGAGAAACTCCTTAATAATGAGTAACATGTGCTATCTAACAACACTGGATATAACTATTTTGGTTATGATATGGAGAATACTCTCAATGCTCTATGGGAATATCCGATGAATTATGATATCTAGTCCTACTTGGTTCCTCATAAGCTTGCCAATGAATTTTTTTGTCTCCCCTTTCATGACTAGCTTTAGTTTAATATCAGTAATACTAAGGACGTTAAGAAATCTATCCTCCTAGGGATGCCACACCCATAATCACTTGTTGGTGTTTATGGTGTTGAAGAAACTAACACATTTTCTAATGGAAGGAAATATGGTTGAACTGTGTTGCAACACGGATTAAAGCCTTTGCTTCTAATGAATTTTGAGCTTAGGATAATATCTATATGGCCGACATGGTGCATAAGGAAATTTCATTGATTATAGTTGGTTGTTGTAATGCCCCCAATTTACTGCTTAAAAATTTTATTTTGTGGAAGTATTAATCTCAATTAATGGGTGTTACTACCACACTTAGCATAATTTTGGTTCCATCACCTTTCTTATTCCAAGTGCTAAGGCTCAAAATAAGTTAGATCCATAATATATATCCTTCGTACACAAGGATAATCAAAATACAATGAGGGACATAATAGCCTTAAGGAAAACCGATTATAACAAAGCTTAAATCCTAAAGGTATAACACTATTTTACCCAACTCTTATACCCATAAGCCCATTACAAGAATGAAACCTCTTCCTAGTTACTCCACTTATCCTTGACAATCTTATATGCTTTATGCCACTATATGGTCTTCACATAGGTATCTACAAAAGTAGTATCAATATAAATTTGTCATATTGATTAAATCACAATACCTCAAAAGAGGAAGTATACTCATATTGAACATAATCACAAAATTCTAAAAACATGGTCAAGGAACAAAACGCATGCCATAACAATATACAATAATCATGTGATAACATATACAACATTGAAGTCTCATGCATAGCAACCAATAATACCTAACCAATTAACATCATCTCAAAGTACACAATAGTCACATCAAAATCCATGGCCAAAGAAATTAATCAAATCAATTTTAAATACTAAGGTAAGTCATTGAAGCATCTACCATCCCAAAAATCCAAGTCAAACCCAAGGCCATTAAACGTATGCTTCCTTATTATTTATCTTACTTGAGGAGAGACCATCAACCAAGGGACACTAAAGTAAATCCGGTCATACAGGTGTACGAAGGAAACACAATACCCTCACTTTAGAACCTAGGGACATTGTGGTGGCTCGATAATATTGGTGTACACAGGCAGCATAATATCATCCAACCTCGGTTACCTAATCCTTTAGTATCAATACCCCCTATAGGTCACCTATAGAGTAGACTAGGGTCTTATTGAGGAATAATGGCACACCAACAAACTAACTCAAGCTAAAGGCTACACCTCGTCTCTAGGGTAGCTAATCCTCGAGTGCATGAACCATGTTTTTAGCAAATTAGGTGCACAAACCAAAATAATGTATTTCTAATGAATCATATATTCCGTGCAAAACATGCATATATATGATACGGCATTTAATGTGTTAATTAACATTATGGTGCATGTAAGGAATTATTTCTATCTCTAAGGCATATGAATATAAATTATCATGTTTTAAGCCTATTCATACATGCATACTTTTGGTTTACTCATATTAACTCTAGTTACACATGCAATGATAATCATGGAATGATTAACATAGCATAAAAATAATATCTTAACAAGGTCAAAAACCCTAGACATGTATACATTCATCATTTAATAAATTGCACATGCGTGTCACTAATTATTAACGGTCAGTCAAATGTATGCAGTAACTATCTAAGAGCATGTTATCATATTATCATACATATCATAACACTTACATAACATAAAACCCTAGAATGTTTCTAGATCTAAAAACCTATCATGGTCACACATAAGCTCTATTATCTCATGAGTGATTGGATTTACCTCAAGCGTTACTTAATCAATCGACATCCAACAACACATATATTATCATCTAATACCACACAACAATAACCAAAATTAACTAAACCAACTCGGGAAAAATTTAGAAAATAACCGAGGCATAGGAAACTACTCAAGACAATAATAGAGCCACAATGACACAAAGTTACTCAAAGGAAGGGGGAAAACAACACTCTCTCATGCTACAGGGGGAGGAATGACATAATGTCACACATCAAGGGGGAAGGAGTGGCTAAGCTTTCCACAACAAGGGGTGAAATGACCATTCTTGCCATAGTAAGGAGGGGAGGTACAATGTTGGTTCACACAGAGGATGGCTGGGTGAAGAACTATGTAGGGTACAAGCATGGTTCTACGAAAGAAAGGGAGCATGTCATACATGCAGCGCATGCTTGCGTTAAGGAGGAAGGGTGCTCACAGCTTTGCATAAGGAGCACAAGTGTGTGAGAATAAAGTGATGAGAGAACCACATGAGCTATGTGTGCATTGTGCGTGTGCCATATGAGAACGCACATGGGTTGTGTGCCTCAACAAAAAATGAAATAGAGCACAACAGGGGAAAGGAAACAAAGTGGCTTGAGGCAGTGATGGTTGGGCGGCAATGAGGGGACTTATAGGGAGGTAGTACTCGTTGGTTGCTAGGGAAAATGGTGGTGCTTGGTGGTTAATGGCTGCGAGGGTTGCGGTGATGAAGATGATGATGGTATGTAATTTTGGTTCGAATGAAAACCAGAGATAGGGAGGAAGGAGATGAAGAAGAGGAAAGAAGATAGACAGTGCATTAGTCTGAATCAAAAACACCAAAGAAAGATAATATGGGGGCTTATATGGATGATGGTGTGCAAATGGTGCAAGGTTGGGTAAGACATGGACAAGGAGAACATGGGGCAAAGGTAGAGTGGGTGTGAAGGAGTAGTTTATGTCGGGGGAATAGGGGTAGTAGAAGACCAAAAATTAGAATAGGTTAGGGATGTTATTTAGGATAGTTGAACCAGGGGAAAAATATCCAGTTATCAAAAATAGATACAACTTTTATCTATTTTATCTAATTAAGGTTCTTCAATAAAATAGATACAAGCCAAGGTTCCAACTAGGGTTAAAACTAATAACCAAATTCTATCCAAATTTTATCCTAATTAAATTTATATCTCATATGCCATAATAATAAACTTAATAATAACACATTTAATAAAAATCATCCTAAAATAATTATTATAACTAATTATATATGATTACTAGTTTATAATTAGGGTTTCTATAAATGAGGTATTACAGTGGGTGTCCCCCACTAGTGAACGTGTTGATGATCATTGCAGATGGAAGCACCCTCAGTAATTTGATAAGAATTGTTGTTAGAGGAGTAGGTTGCGATCATATTGATATATGGAAGTTTGTCTCTATGACAAACCTAAGATCTATTCTCATGGATGAACTTTAGGACATCTTCTACGAGTCATCTAAAGCTTGGAACTATGGATTTAGAAAGGTGGAATTGACTTGTGATTTCCTACTCATCATCCTACTAGTTAATAACTCTCCCCCTTATAGCAACCTTACACCTAAAAAATTGAGGCATGTTGATAGTGGTTTACCTTTTTTTTTCTTTCTATACAACACGAGTTTAGAGAAAGCAATAGAGCTACGGATGACATGGTGTATTTGGGACACAACTTGAAGTATGGTTTCCATCCTTATGACTCTCCTCCCCTGGCATTAGTAAGAGGTTATTTTTTTATTTTTTGGGTATTTGCTACCCCATGTTAGTTTATATTGATCCCCTACTATAAGTTCTATATTCTCAGGTTCATGCCCTTCTAGTAATGAAAGAAAAAATGAGCATATATAACATTGACGTCAATCCATATAAGAGAATAAGAGAACAAACATAAATATCTATTTTGTTTAATCTTAAGATGATTGATAAAGACCTAGATTGTTACATTATCCCTCATCCATATACACAAGTACCATTACTCAACACAATGGCTCATAAATTGTTTGCCAACATTTTAGAAACCATTCCCTTATTAATTTTGTGACACTCGCATAAAGTTAAAACAATCATCATTTTTGCTCTACAACACTTGAGATCTATCTAATTATCTAGCACCTCGACATGTTTGTTGCATGTATATCCATTCCTTATCAGCTTCATACCTATATGTCCACAATCATCTCATCATAAAGCTTTCGACAACTCATTTTAATGGATTGGATGCTTCACCTAACCATGTGCACTAGAATTCAATTTCATCAAAACTAGTTGTCAACCCTGCATGTTCCCACCATGTGAGATACCAATAATCTCACTAGTCTGCACAAACAAATGTAAAATGTTGTACACTAACACAACTACAATTTACTTTGCTACCATGTGCTCAAATTCTCAAGCCCTAATATCCTTGGTGAGAATAATATTCTATATGCAATCTAGCTAAGCTCAACATAGAGTATGCATAATATCCTATAATAATATCATAATAGATATATATGGAATTGGTATTGACTAATACCTATGATATAACATCAATGTTAGAATACATTAGAAAACAATGTGACACCCATATACACATAACTCATCCTTAATGTGCTTGAAAACAACATTGGCACTTTACTTGTACCAACTTATATAAATAAAATTACTACTAAGGGTCTATTCTTATCAATTCATTCCTGGTCTCAATTGATCTAATATGAGTTATTATTAATAATTATTATTGTTGTTGTCACTATCATAATTAATATTCTCCTCCTCATCCTCCTCCTAATGTTGTTGTCATCATTGTCGTTATAACTATTATCTTTAATTTTTTTATTATCATCAAAATTTTACTAATATAATATACCCTACACTAATAAGGTCTTATGCTAAGTCGTAAAAATAAACTAAGGAGAAAAGACTCTAAGAGAGTGTTTGGTGCGGTGGTAATAAGGTAGAAAATATAACTCCCTACTTTATTATATTTTTTGTCCAATGCATTTGGAACAGACAAAAAAAAACTATTCAAAAAGGACATCATTATGAAATGTTTTTATTCACTCCAAACATTCTACATAATAAAAAAGAAGAAGTAAACATTATCATTAATCCACCAAACTCCTTGTAACTTAAGCTAAACATATTTATGATTTGTTACTAACTTTATGTATCCATAGAACACGAGTGTACAAAAAAGTAATATGTTGATAAACATATCACTATAATACAAGCATAAGGTTCTGTTTGGATATGAGGAAATAGTAAAAAAAAAAGGAAAAGAAAAATGAAATAATGTTAATTCTTTCTTTTGTTAGATTATTGTAAAGAAAAAAAATGAAAAAGATGGAAAAACACAAATAAACTACCAACAATAGGTCTTAAACCATGAACCACTCAATAGGAGAGATACATCATTACTATCCCACTAGAGCAAGCTTTTAGACCTTTTGTTTTCACTAAAGTATTTTTGAGTAATTGTGATCTAGCTTAGAGGGAGAGAAAATTATAAATGAGTTATTACTTATTGCACCTCTATATCATAAAGTCATTTGCCTCAAGTTTTCCCCATTTTCCTTAAGAATCTATTTGGCTCTTATAAAGTTTCACAGAAAAGAAAAAAAAAAGAGAGGGGAAAATGATTTTTTTATATTTGGTTTACTTAAGAGACTAAGATAGAAAAAAGAAGAAGGAAGGAATACAATTATTAAAGACTAACTATTTAATTTTTTTAAGAAAAATTTAAAAGAAAGTATTTTGATTTTATTTTATTAGAACCAAATGAAGCCTAAGTTTACATAAGGAAATCACCGACATACAACTTTCTCTAATTGTTTCCGCATTACATTATTTCCTTGTTATTTTATGAGCAACCAAACATTAGGAAATTAATTTTCTTCTACTTTTTTTTCCTTTTCTTATTACTTTCCCTAAACCAAACACACTGCAAGGGACTAATATGAATAAAAAAAAGTTAGATTGAACATTTAATGTGTGTATATAGTAAGAACTATCATTATGATGAGAACTGAAAACTGCCATTGAACTACTTATAATATATTTCTCTACTCACTAATGATAGTTTCCTAACACTTTTAATATTTACAAAAATACAATCATTTTTTTATCTCTAACACTTAATACTATAGTTTTTGAGCTACTAATAGTAGTTTATCTCATCCACCAATGGTAGTTTCCTAACCTAAAACATAAATACACAATATTTATAGAAACATTACAACTTTTTTTTACACTCAAATACTATAGTTTGTTCAACTCACCGAATGTAGTTTTCTCTACTTACTAATAATAGTTTCATCAATTATAGCAATAATTTTGATATCAACCCTTCATATTTGATTTAATCATTTGGATTGAAAGTTCTCAAGTTCTCATTAAGATTTGGTTCTCATTTAAAATCCTACTATAGTTGAGATCAATAGATACTACTTTTATTAGGTAAAGAAAACTATTGTAAGTAGTTTAGAAAACTATAGCATTTGAAAACACACACACACACACACACACATACATATATAAGCATAAACATTGTGTGTTTATATTTTAGGTTAGGAAACTATTCTCCATATATTAAGAAAACTACTATAAATAGCTCCAAAAACTATAGTATTTGAATGTTATAAAAAAAATACAATGATATGTTTTTATTAATATTATATATTTTTTTTTTAAGTTAGGAAAGTATCGTTAGTAGGTAATAGAAACTACTCTTGATGGATGGAGAAAATTACTCTAAGTGGCTCATGAAATTAAAGGTGGTTAGGGTGATTTCTAGTTTTCATCATAAGGAATGATTTCTACTAAATATGTCCCCTATATAAACACTGCTACCGTTGAGAATATTACCCTAAGTTCTCAATTTGTAGAAAAAATTATTATAAGTAGCTAAAAAAATATAGTATTTAGAGAACTAACCTCAATATATATATATAAAGCAAAATAGTATCTAAATTAATGAAACCAAAAGAATTATAGTTAGGATAACACCATATTTATCCTCTTTGATGCAACTGCAATGCTTTTAGTCGGATGTAAATTAGAGCTTTGGCAGCTCGGAATTGTACTTTTGATCGTCTGCCTCTTTTCTTCTTCTTCTTCTGATTTCACCCATAGTGATTATGACAATCAAGTAGCAAGAGCTAAATGCAGTAAAGACGCGGTTAATACAAATGACAACAATAATCAATTACTGTTAAACACCATATCCCTCATCACCGCCAATTATGAATCACCAGTTCCACCATCGTAGCCATCAGTCGAAGTTGCGGATTAGATGCCGTATAATTTGGTTACAGAAATTGGTACTTTGCCCCTGCCCAAGCGTATCCTCGGTAACAACAAAGAACTAGCTCGGCCACTTACAAAAACCTATTTAAGCCAAACCGGTTCGATGTAGTTGTGCGTGAATTCGAATACGATTTCTGATTTCCTTACTCTTCCAACTGGTAACTTAATCAATCTTTCAGCAATCAGACAGGAGCTAAGGCAGACCAATATAGCTGAGAGCTCCATTACATTTACGTCATATCAACTAGTCAATTAAATGCTACATATATATATATCATTTTATCATATTTTGTTTTTTTATATTATAGAAACTTAAGGTTTGATTGAATCTATTTATTAAAAGTAATTATTTATTTAACAATAATTAGGCTAATTTTTTAAAAATAAATAACTATCTTAAATAATTATTTTTACTAAGTAATTTTAAACAAGGATATAATTATTATTACAACATCCGAATTGATAAGATCGCCTAGCATCTAAACTTAGAAGACCTCATCAAAGTGGGCTCATTTTAAGATAGATACATAAAGTGAAATTCATGTATTTACAACCACCACGAGTAGGTGCATAAAGAGACCTGGTGGATATATCAGTATCAAGGCTGACTAGATATCTAATGTATTATACTGCATCTACGTAGCAGAATTCCTCAGCTCTAAGAGCCTCGACCACCGTCTATGGAGCGAAGCTGCTTTCTGTTCACCAATATCTGCAGTCCACGCACGAGATGTAAATCTAGATAACAATATATATAGCCACAGACACCAGCCCATATAATTCACGGAAAGGTGCGTATACATCAATTTACTATCAGCACTTACAGTACAGTTTAGGTTCAGAATTTTCGCAAGATTCAGAACAAGTCTGCTTCACAGATATCTGGAGTCTAACGGTATCTTGAATCAATGAGTCAAGCTCGGCATCATCTCCAGGTTTGACGTAGATAACCTGTGTGCAACCATTAGTTAGCATTGGTGTTAACAACAATGCATGGTTATGAAATTGAACGCAACCAATGATGAAAAGACTGAATGATAGGAGGGCATACCGATGGATCATCACCCCCGATTTCTGGCAGCTGAGTTGGACTATCATCTCTGCTAGAAGGCAGAATCCAGACGTTGAAGTTGGTATCGATCTGAACAAGGACCGCCAACAGACTAAATGTTGCAAACTAAGAATGAAGACAATCCGCACTCATGCATGGTGCTACTGTCTAGTATAAAATTTGTAGGGGATCTTAGCTAGCAAGGTTGTTATGCCCGTATATACCTCACTGCAGTAAGGAAGAGAACAACTGCTGCAAGTCCTGGGTATGGAAGCAACTACCCTGCCATCAATGGATACGCCAAACCCTGTATGCTGCAACTTATATACTTCAAAACATAAACCAGCTGAACGCAAAACATATGTACAAAAGTAGTATGCACGCACATTCATATTGATTAATGTATAGCAGTAGGCAGTAGCAATGACTGGCGAATGAGATGAGTACAAAGTTTTGCGAATTCAAGATCAGAAGAACAAGTTTATTGGCATTTGTGATACCTTATGTAAGGACAGCGTAACAAGTATTTGTGTGTCCTTGCGACCATCTCCATTCTCAGCTAAATCTTCTAAGTGAAGATCCTTAAATGTCAAAACGTAATCGCAAGTCCATTTCCCAGGCCATCTCCCACTTGGTGTTGATATTGTAATCAAACGGCGGGTAGTTTTTGAAGCCTTTGTATTTACCTACATACATGTATGTTGAAAGATTACTCGTATGCACTGACATTTACATGATGATTTGCCGTACTTACGTATATCGGGCACCATAGGAATAATTGTTGGCATGCATATATATATATATATATATATATACACACATATACATATACATACATACTATCAAAACGAAACAAAGAGACGTTAGTGCTTGGGTAGATTATTTGTGGACGAAGGTTGTTTCATTTATCATAACTGTTTGGGATCTCACAATTGAAATATGAGTTCCCAAACAGATTACTATTAAATCTGATGGACCAAGCAAGTTCAGCAAAGAACCCAGTCAACCCACTGCAAAGTGAACTTTAACTATGATCTTATGTTGTCTTTTTAGAAATAATGATTATTTTATTTTTGTGACTAAAAAGCGATTTTAGTTTATGTTTTGCGCAGTAGAAAAGCATCCACCCGTTTGCAGCATCTATGGGGCTTCTTGTTCCTCTCAATCAACCTCAACAACTGCCCTCGACTTCCCCTTATCTAGATGAAACCCTCGCTCTTCTTGAAATCCTCCACTTGATACCAATTAACAATTAGTATCTTAAGAAAGTAAATTAATTATTAAACTAAGTGACTAATTAAAATGTTTTCAAAAGCAAGTAATAACTAGTAATCAATACTGATTAAATATTTCAAAGTAAATTAAATAATTAGTAACTTGTATAAATTGATATTTTCCAACCAAACTAATTAGCTAGTAACTAACATCAATTAAATTTCCAAAAGGCTAATAATTAGTAACTAATACTAATTAAAATTTTGGAGCAAATAAATTTAGTTTATGTTGCAATCTATTCCAACAATCCTCACTAGATTGTAATATGGCAAGAGCCTTATAAGCATGTACCATAACATACTTAAGCAATATCTCTCACCTTACCCTATCAAATGGTAATGATATTTTTCTTGGAATGTGTTCATTCTCCAAATGAAAAATAAAATTAGTTTCTATTGTATTTTCAAATTGAGTATAAGTGAAGTAAACTATGTTTTGATAAGTAACTAAGACTTTAAACTTTACATAGTGAATTTTTATCAGGTTTATTAACCAATCAATGGGCAACTATCCTTTAAATAGTTTGTCCTCAAGTGAAAATCAAGAAAATAGATACCACACAATTTTCTTTCAGCATAGTTAGGTTTTATAATTATATTTGTTTCGGCCATGAACACTTTCTGGTTCATGAGTGTTTTAGAGAATTCAACATTATAAAAATCTCACAGAAGCGACCACTTTTCACTCACATAGGTGATCACCTAATTATTATACCCTTAATACTCCACTTGAATTTATCAAGTTATAGGGACCGTAAAAAAACATAGCCTAACTTTATCCTCTTATTTGCACTACTTCATCATAAGAATAGGTAGATAAAAATAAGTTCCTTAATGCATCGTTGAGTCTCCATAGCTCGGTTGTCCGTTTGAATCTAGAACTTGGAATCTCTAGCTAATTAGGTTGGGTTGTCACCATGGCGACTCTATATATCTACGGGCTTTATTTAGTGAGAAATTTTGGTTTTCCAAAATTATTAGTACATCTCTCTCTCTCTCTCATCTATTCTATTATTTGTAGTTGAGTATTACCATAATGTTAAATTTGTTAAGAGTTTTATCATATCATATTGCTACTTTTATTAGGAACATAAATATATTCAATTCTAGAAGATAATTATTCACAACTTTAAAAACTATATTAGGGGGCAAAACTACTTTAAGGACGTACCGTGAATTTAGTTAACTTAGAAAATATAATTTTGGACTTATGCTTTTGGGCTTTTGTTATTATTTTGATTAATACGATACGCCTATTATTACTATTATTATTGTTATATTATTATTCATTAATAATATTTTTTTCTTTTTATTCATTTATTTTGTATACTATATATTTCTATACTATAATTAATATGATTGTTATTATTCATTAAAAATAATAACTCTTTCCTTCTATTCATTTATTTTTTATACTGTATAAATTATACTATAATTCATATTATACTTACAACAACGGTTTGATCCTAGGTCGGTCAATTAATCTACTTACATGTCCCTACACTAGTGAACTAGGGTATGTTTGTCACTGTGAATTAAAAAGCTAGCTATGAGATTAAAGTTGGAAGTTGAAAACTAAAAGACGGACAAAAGTTGGAAGTTCAAGCTTATTGATAACAAGTTTATAAAAAGTTGTCAACCAAATACTTTTAAAAATAATTAATAACCTTTTATAAAAACGTCAAACTATGGTTACTATTCCATTCATTTTATAATATATACAATTTTTCTTAAAAAAAATATTTCTAAATACAAATTATATTACAAAAACTCGTACAAAATAAATATTTTATTTCCTATAATGTCATCTAATATCTCCTTTATTAATTAATAATAAAGTGGATAAAAATATATTTATGCATACGTATATTAATTATTTTAGGTATTTTATTTTTTAAACTTTGTTATTTATTTTGTATCAAAAAATAAATCGCTCTAGCAATAATTTTTTGCACAGAAACAAAATTACTTTAAAAAAATTAAAATATATTTTTTTATATTTTTATATCTATTTATTAAATATTTCTAATGAAGAATGTAAATAAAATTATAATACTAAGCTTGAATAATTTTTTAAATTATTAAAAAAAGAAATTTTAACCAGTATATCCAAAAGAAGTATATCGTAAAACAGTCGAACAATCTTTAGAGCGTCGACGATTATAGAAGGCTCATTCTCCTACATTTTTCATTACTACAACTTTAATAACGAAACCCAAACCCCAAATTCCCATCCAAATCATTCTACCCTTCAATTAGTCTGACAAAATTGTCGAAAGAACTCTGAAACATCATCTTTCCTATCATCTTCTTTGGCAGGTTGTTCCGCGGACAATGGTGGAGGCTGCGGAGCGGAGGAAAATTCTACTGGTCCATCACTGATAAATTAATTGATTATTTTAGTTCCATAACTCAAAATAATAATTTTTTATGAGTATATAACGAAGGCTTAGATTAAACTACAATTTCTACAGTCAAGATTACTTCGAAAACGATCGCAATTTTTCTCTATTCTGAATTCTAATTGCTAGCTCAAATCGACCACTCTGGATAAATGTATACGCCGATGACGGATACAACTGAAATCAGGACACTTCGTAAACTGATTTAAACCAAAATTATTCAAGACAAAATTTAGATATGCATTACGAACTATTAGTCGTTAGCTAATCTATAATAATTACCTGCGGAGGTAGCTGTTTCCGTCGGTTTCCCTCTGAGAATGAAGATGAAGACGAAGCAGCAGCCTTGAATCTGAGACATCGACATTGGTACTTTGAGGGAAATAATGATTTAAGCTTTGGCTTTGGATTTATTATGGGGTAATATAATCGAGTTATGACTGGTGGAGTTATCGTATGATATCCTCCGGCCGCAGTTGCAGCTTTTATCATCTCTTCCCCTTCTACCAAATAGACTGTGAAGAAGAGAAGTCATTACCGGTTAGTGGTCAGGACAAATTTCTGTTGTTGCATATCTTATCCTCTATCTGCAACCTGGACAAGGATGAGGCTGTACTCCTTTATTTTAGTTGGTACGTGCATTTTAACATAATTCCTCTATAAATTATAAATAACAATTATATATATATGGAAAAAAAAATTCCCACAAATTATATCGTGCACACACACAAGTGAAACATAAATGATAATTACTTCATTTTCATAAATTACACTATATATCCAAATATGTGAGTGATATATAAATAATAATAAAAATCACCGTGGATTACAAATATAAGCAAAAGTTGTGTTATAATTAAAGTGTAATGGTTGAATTGCTCATTATTAAAAAAAAACATAAATATATTTTTACCTTATTTTAAGATATTTTTAATAAAAAATTTTTGTGTTGATTACAATTTTTTATATTTTTATATATTTTTTAATATAAATATCTGCAATTCTTTTTGATATTATTAGAGTTATAATGTAATTAGCGGACTTCACTATTTGTTTCACCATTTATTTTTACCCAAACTCTTTTTATAATTTATTTGTCATTCATTCTTCATTCTTCTACAAGTAATTTTTAAGATGTCTCCAAAATTTCAGATGCACTACAATTTAAAAAAGATGGAATAAGTCTCAAATTGAAACTTTACACTATAAAAAGCTTAGGCTTTCATTCATCCTCTACAAACTTACGTGCGAGTGTGAGGCAGGCATCAAGACTTTGGATAAGAATTGGACAACTCTCATTTTTACATCTTGAACATTTTTGTGTACAAAGGATTTGAAGAAATCTAACTAAGAAATGTAAAGTATTAACACTACTTTAAATATGGAGAATGTACAACTAATACTTAACATGTGTTCAGTGTAATGCTAAAAATTAACTTATACCAAGGATCAAGTATGAGTAACACTTTATTCTAGATTGATACAAAGATGAGTGTTTAAAAATCGGTCTGAAATAAAATTTGGGATCAAACTGGCCTTTTCTTGGTTTCTAGTCCAAGACCAGACTAGTATTTCGGTCTCCGATTTAGGTTTCAATCTTGAAGTAAAAAAAAAAATTATCATTAACCCGTTTCAGTCCTATACAGTGCGGTTTTTCGATATGACCCAAAATTTTATTAACATTTTACATTAAAAAATGTATATAATTTAATGATTTCAATTCTGACCGGTCTTAGACCGATAATTCCAGTATGATCTCGATTTGGTCCTTGATTCAAGCTTAAAAAAATTCCTGTCCTTAACCATGTTGTGGTTCAATCCACTTTTGGACCAATTCACACGCCTAGGTGCAAGATAACAAAATAAATCAGAGAAAAAGAAGAATTGTGATTATCAATATGATCAAACCAAATAAAAACAAAGGCGGATATACGATCCTAATGATCAAAACCAATATTACTTAACGAGCTACAATGAAAGCTATAATCTCTCAATCAGAACCAAATAGAAAGCTATAGAAGAAACAAAAACAATTGCACCAAAACATATAAAAAATAGAATATTTGATATAAAAATAATTAATTAAACACACATAACTAATAGCAAATATCATGCTCACATTGCATTATTGCATGGTATAACTAGTAGAGTAAAATGTGCTGTACAAAATAGATATGAAGGGAATGCTTTCATAGATATACATTCTCACATGTAAGGCTAATTGCTTATTCAATCCATTATATCAATGTGGTCACATAATTTCCGCTTTACATATATCACTCCTTTGAAATCTACACATCACTAAAAGAATGCCACAAATACTAAATTCCTATCATGGGTTCCACTCAATTTATTTTTTCCACCTTATCATGATAATGCCACTAAATAATCCTCTCATCATACTTATACAATTGCACTAATAATATCAATTCACTTTATAGCATAAAATACATCTATCTCCCTTGCCATGTGGGAAACTTATAACATGAAACACATTTATATCCCATGTCCTATGGGCATAAGGTAACTTATAACATGGGATACCTCTATCTTCCATGCCACATTGGCAACATATCACTTATAACATGTAGTACATCTATCTCATGTGTCACATGGGCATCAGATAAATATCTCATGTGCTACAAGATGCAACAAGTAACAACTCCAAATTGCGTATGGCATATGGATCATCTGTAATATCTCATTTATAGAAACCCTATTTATAAAATTAGTAATTTTGTATAATTAATTATAATAATTATTATAGGACATTCTATGATTGTATATTTTATTTTTTATGTGTTAGTAATATGGGATTAGATTATAAATTTATCTAGATTATAAATGGTAGAATTTTTGAATGCTTGAGCTCTTAACTTTTTTTTAGTCCTTAATCTTTTTAGTTAGCCCTTAGACCTCACACTATTTATTTATTTACTCATTTATTTATTACTTTATTTATTACTATTCTCTTATTGTAATACCTCCAAAAATTTACTACTGAAAATTTTTGTTTAAATGAAAAGGTTTAACAGAAGCAAAATAATAAAACTGTAAATTCTGGGGATATTACTGACACATTTAGTACTAAACCGGTTCACTCCTACCGTTCCAGTACTATGTGTTAAGGCTGAAAAAGATTTATACCAAACACATATCATTAATTAAAAATGAGAATATATGAAAGAACTCAATCATCGCCATACAGAAATCAGAGTGTGTTTTAAGACTTACAACCCCAGGAGTAAGTAACTAAAGTTTTCTAAAACATAAAATACCGTATGACATAACATAACTAGCATAAAAACGATACATGGAAAAATAAAAGGAAAGATAGAGTCTGATCAGGTCACTCTCGATCCCCAAGCCAAGTCTAGACTCAACTTTCAACCCGCCCGATGCCTCGTAAGTGTCGTAGGCATCGAAAACATCATCTCCTACGAGCACGAACTCAAATGGGTCTTTTACTTGTGGGAATGAGAAGCACCCATGAAACGGGTAGTCAGTACGCTATGCACTGAGTAAGGTAACCACACAGCTAAGGACAACATATAAGGCATGTAACACACGCGTGAGGCCAGATGCAATAATACAGATAATGAGGCCAGATTACAGTCCAGATAAACCTGTTCTTTAGTTCAATGGTCAACATGATCATTTCACACATACTCTTTATCAACCCATGCGAGTGAGGGAACCTCACTATTATAGCCGATGGACCAGAATACATACAGGGCAAAATGCTCCTAACCACTATTATAGTCGGTGGACCAGTCTCCAGGGCAGAACGCTTCTGGCCACTATTATTCGCTGGTGGACTGGTCTAGCCCCGACTCACATGGTGTTTTACTGTAATTACTTCGTGCCTTTCCCATGTCTTATCATTATTACATTTGGTTTGTTAAGCACGGAAACCCCTACTATTATAGCCGGTGGACCAAAAATCATGTAGGGCAAAACACTCCTAGACACTATTATTCGTCGGTGGACCGATCTCTAGGACAACCTGGCTCTTGACCACTATTATTCATCGGTGGACCGGTCTAGGCCCAGATTAACAATCTTTCTCTTTAAATGGTTAGTATCTTATTCGTGTCTTATTTGATAAATATTTCACCCTTAGCATACATGTCACCAACCTTCTACTTCTATCCTCTCAAGGGGGACCGTCCCATATCTTGAGACTGCCTTAACATCCATTCTCCCTTGCATTTACCCATAATGAAAACCCAACTCCTAAGGGTGTGGGTTAAGGCCCATCACCTCATGACATCCAACTCTACTTACTATCACCCTCTTGGGTTTTCCCTTGAAAACCCTAATTGGACCTATGTGGCCCAACTTCCTCTTACTTACACTACCATTATTTCATTCATCGCCCATTACCTTATCTCATTTAGATTTAACCCCAAATCATATCACTTTACCCATCGATTTCACAGGTGACCGAAAAACCTTAGTTGGCCACTCCAAACCCTAGCACCTTTCTTCCCCCACAAGTAATCTCTTTATTTTTCACCTAACATTTCTTCATTCCCATGGCACCCATACTCATCCCTCATATAATAAATGTCCACTCTTAACCCATACTCCACTCTTCCTTAATTGTTTTTACTTCCACATTTCCCCAGATTAGGGTTTCCTCCTAAAACCTAATTAGGTCCCCTATACAACCCTACACCAACCTACGTACTATTTTCATCTCAAGTCTCAAATCACTCCACAACTCTCCCCTTACCTTACTTACACCCTAAAATAACTTTTCTCACTTAAAGATCATCCCCATGCAAACTCCATCCACCCTATGCAAACCCTCGAAATTCCCATGCAAACCTTAGAATTCCCATGCATGGTTCCCATCTCTCATTCATTTTGATCACCTCCTCCTCTTTATTTTCCTCTCATAGATCATGAGGTAGTTTGGTCAACCTCATGTCCCCTTTAGTGAACTCACTTTTCATTTTCTTCCTTTTTATCCTTTCATCCCCATATCATATTATCAATCATCCTAACATGCATGTCCTAGAGGGTTACATCATATCACATCATAATCACCACATATACATATTATACTCATGTCATAAGTAAACACATGAACATACCTCAACTCCAAGCTGCGCTACACATAAAACAAGTTAATGGCTAATAATGATAATAGTAGTTTTATAATTAAAAGTAGGGTTATTGTTCTCAAAATAATTAATCATGCTACTACTAACCAAAATAAGTCTTATTAGCCATCATGGTTTATGTTAAAGTAGTCATAGTAATATTCATAGTATTAAAAGTAATAGTTTCAATATTACTAATAATAATAATACTATTAGTTTTAGTGATAATAATAATATCGACCCAAACCCTAGTAATAATAATAATAGTGATATTAGTAATATAAAAGTAGTGACCATAATGATACTTATATTGATAATGCTAGTAGTGATAATAGGTTAGTGATTATGATATATTAACAAAAATGATAAGGTAATAATAATAATAATAATATTTATAGTAGTAGTAGTAGTAGTAGTAGTAGTAGTAGTAGTAGTGACAATAATAATAATAATGATGATGATGATGATGATATTAATAATAGTGCCCATCTTAAGAATAATACAAATAAAGGTCCTAAAAATCATAATAGTAGTAGCCTTGGTGATAATATGGTCAAGTATAATAATAATAATAATAATAATAATGTTAAGCATAATAATAATAATAATCGAAAAGGGTAATAGTAATATAAGAGTCCCAATATTTACACTAATAATAAAAGTGATAATAGCCAAAGTTAGTATTAATAGTATTAATAAGAAAATAATGATAATAATAATAATGATGATGATGATGATGATGATGATGATGATGATGATGATGATGATGATGATGATGATGATGATAATAATAATAATAATAATAATAATAATAATAATAAAGATAATCATAATAATAATATGGAGCTTCCGGCACATCAGACCATTGGGGTTGTACCGACTTAGGGTCATGATCATTATGAACTACCGTCTCGACATGGTACCTTGATATTTCTTCATCAGAGTTGGATTTTGCCTCAAGCTCTCCTATGGGGTCATCTCTTTTTGATGCAAGCCTCCAACCTCCTATCTAATGTAAGCTAGCTCCCTTGAAATCATCACTAGATTCTTAAGGTCAATGTAAGGCTCCAACCTCTTATCTTCCATAAAGTGCTTGATGTTCTGGTCCTCAAAGAATACTCCATTTCTACTTTTGACAACTTTCTTATCTACTATATTGTACAATTTATAGCCAAACTTGATGAGATGATCCTCGTCCAGCTTTGTTCTCTCACCCCTTAGAATGTGAGCAAATGCACAACAACCAAACACTTTCAGATGTTTGTGGTCCATTAAGAGGACCTGATGGAGATAGGTTAATGATGTAACATGCTGTCTGTAAAAAATTTTCCTATAATAACCTTGGAAGCTCAACATATGAGTGCAAACATCTCATTTTCTCCATTAATGTGTGGTTTATTCATTCCACCACTCCAGTGTGCTACGGAGTTTTAGGAACGGTCTGCTCATGTTGCATTTCATAAGCCTTACAATATTCATCAAATAGATTAAGGTATTTGCTTTTGTTCTCTGTTCGAATACACTTCAACTTTCTCCTAGCCTCATGTTCAACCTTATCATGAAAGACTTTGAAGTTGGTCAACAACTGATCCTTTATCTTCATGGAATACACCAAGACCTTCCTAGAGGAGTCACCGATAAACAAAGTATGACTATCCACCTAAGGATTTCACCCTCATTGGACTACTTACATCCAAGAAGACTTGATCTAGCTTTCATTTGGCTCAATTGTTGGCTACCTTGACAAAATGATCTCGACTCTACTTATTCATGACACAAAGGGTACACTTGTTGACCTCACCACCTCAAACTTTGGGCACTGCACCTCAGTTATTAATAATCTTCATCCCCTTATTAATTGTATGACCCAAGCATAGATGTCATACCTCATTTGAGCCTTCCATTGAGTTTACCTTTGCCTTAGATTTTGTTTGATATAGTGACACTTGTTCCCCTGACTTTTATAAGTGACCCCTTTATCAACTTCCATAAGCCTCTTCTAAACTGGCTCATGTAGTCTTAGTTATTGGGCTCTAAAACCAAGATTAAATTCGTTCTCAAGTTTGGAACGTGTCTAACATCTTCAAGTATTAAAGTACAACCAAATCTTGTCTCTAGTTGAATACTTTTTGTACCGACTATTTTTAAGACACCATTATTTTTCATCCACACTTCACTGAAACCTATGAACGTATAAGAGAAGTACTCCTTATGCGGGGTGACAGGGCAGAATACACCATTGTCCACCACTCAATCGGCCTTGGCATCATCACTAGCGATAATTGTTGTCTCTTCATCCATTTTACATTTCTTCTTTATACCTTTATTCAACTCCCAACTGTCCTTCTAGTGGCCGAGCTTCCCATAATGAAAGTGCTACTCATCCTTCTTCAAGTTCCCTATCTACTCTTAGACCTCCCCTTCTGTGTCCTATTCTTGGTTCTCCTTCAGTCCATCACAAGTGCCTTGGAATTTAGAGTGTCGGTGATGCTACCATCTCTTCTTTTCTCTTTTCTTAGAAGTAATGCTGTCATTGATGCCATCGTGAGCTTTTTCCTTAAGGTAGAATTGCTAAGTGATGCATATAGAGTCTTCTAGATGTCGGGTAAAGAACCTAGAATCAACAGTGCGTGAAATTTATCCCCAAACATTATCTTGATGTTCTTCAAGTGGTTGAATATATTTTGGTATTCATTTAGGTGTGCTATTATGGGCTCTATTTTCATACTTTAGTTATATAACTTCTTCATACATTATACCTTATTTCTGGTGGTCTTATTCGCATAAAGTGAATCCAACTTGAACCACGCGCTTTCCTCAACATAATAACACTATCATCTACCTATTGATAAATGAAACCACAAGCTATTGAGTTTCTTCCACTCCTTTTCTTTTTCTTTAATGCTTTCAAGCATGGCTCTTTCATTTTCAGTTGGCTTTACCAACTCTTTTATATAGTGAAGATATTCCTTCTTGCTATTTTATCTTCCATCTTGCTATTCTACGTCCTATAGTTCATGCTATTCAACATCACTGTGGTTGATTTACTAGCTTCCTTAATTACCACTACAAAGTTCTAATACTGGTTGTTGGGACAGTCTAACCTAATGTGTTGACTAGTTGATAGGATGATACTCCCTCGACTAGTTGAGTGTAGAAGACAAGATCAAAAAATACTCAAGATTTAAACATTGATTTAAATAACACAATTATAAAAACAATTATAAAAGTAAATTCGCAAGCATAAGAATGAAGATTTATGGGAGGAAGAAATAGAGATTTTTATTGAATATCAAGAATGAGAGAAAAATGGGATCTTGCACACACATATAAATGGTTAGCATGAGAGTCTTTTATACCTTCTCTCATCAAGCCTAAGCCGATACAAGCTATCTCATTAACTGATAAGTCTTGTACAAGTTTCTACCTAACATCAATCAGAGTCAGAAGAAGTGTACAGGTTACTACTTAATGTTTACCCTTATGACTCGATTATATCATTCATAAGTTGCCAGTTGAAGAGTACCAAAACCCTTGAAAGATAGGATTTTCTAACCACTCTTGTACTTTCCATTATTCGCCCTACTTTTGTCCACATTTTTTCTCTTGGCCTTGGCTAATATGCCAAGCTAATCCAAATGAAAAGTTTCCCTTAACTTTAACTTTATTAAGCTCTTCTCAAGTCTAATACATCAACTAATCCCATCAGTTGGTCTTGTGTGGTTGACACACTTTACCTGACCAACTGATGCTCTATGCTCGGTCGACGTACTTTGGTTGACCGACACACCAACTTACGTCTTGAGACATTTTCTCACTTAAGGAACCCCAATAGGATGCAAGTGCTGCTGTTCTTTGTCTTGGCTATAAAAGTTGATGATGATCTTTTTGCATATTCGCGACAGTCTTGCTTGGCATTGTACTCTAGCCTTTAAGTTCATATGTAGTTGGATGTAATGGTTATTTGTCACATCGGTTGTTGGATGTTTTCTTTTATGGATTTCATGCAGAAAGGATGTGGTGATAAGTGTTTAAAAAGGCCTAAGACACACCGCAATATTTGAAAAGTCATGCCTCCTAAGGCGCGAGGATTAGAGGCTTTTTTCATCATAGGCAATGCAACATTGGTAAGGCGTGCCTTACTAAAAATTAGTTACTTTTGGGTTATAATTTCATTCAAAAAAATCTACAATCAGTTGGAAAGGAAAGGGAGGAGGGAAAAAAGGTCATAGGAAGACTAATAGACATAATTTTGAATGGTAAATGTAAGAAATGCATTTAATGTAGAGGAAGAAACTCTGATTAGCGATTTTGTGGCTTTAATTTTATTAATACAATAACTAAATCTTATGTTAGGAAGTAAAGGGAGAGGGAAAAAGGGTTGTGGGAAGATCAATAAACATGATTTTAAAGAGAATATTATATGTTTTGGGAAGATTAAAGACATAATTAGACCGGTAATATTGGTGTCTTACTTTGCCTGGGTGTGTGGCTTTGCTTTGCGCCTAAGCTTTGGAACCCCTATCGCTTAGGTGAGCCTTAGGCCTTTTCAAACACCGACACACAGAGTCAATGGGTGTTTTGGAGCATGAGGTCGAGGTCTAGGGCACATGCACACACATGCCTAGACAAAGTGAGGCATATAATTTCATATTTTTGAAAAATGTAGTGTAATATTATATCAAGTATTCTATAGAAATAAAGTTTTCATAAAATGTTCCATTGTATAGTATGACTAGCCAGGGCTACTACTATGATACAAATAAAAAAAAAATAATCATCTTTCTCTAAAGGAACATCGTCATCCTCCAATGCATCTACTTGTGTGAAGAGATCTCTCTTTTTTTCTCTTTATTTTTTTTTATTTTTTTCGGCATTATGGCCTATTATATCTCTTTTCCTTGTTTTACACGGGTTGGAGCAGTGTTCTTATTTTGAATTATGTTTTCTCATTCTTGATGATGGAGAATAGGGAGTTATCTGGTATTTTGATTATAAATATGATTGTGTATTAGAAGGTTTCTTCAGAGATATTTTGACATTAGTCTGCCATATGCTACTCCACGATGGTTCATTTTCTGCATAGAATAAAAGGATATCCTTTGGATGGGCTTGTAGCCATCTTGATAGTGCTTCATAATTGGTTTATCGGTATTGCAATGAGGAGAAACATAAGGGTCTTGAAGATTCTTATTGAAGAACAGGAAAGGACAACCGGTTGTAGGGATATAGGCATGTTGTTTTATTCTGTACTCTTAAATTTTGAACCCAAGAAACTGTAAGCACCAGATCTGTATCAAAATCATATTGATGGGATTGAGGAAGGGGAAAATGAAAGGAAGTGGCCAATGGGAGATGTTTTCTGGGTTATTTCTAAGTTCTCGGAATTGGGAAGAGTTGCTTGTTCTGCTGCATAGGATAACTGACACGGTCCTAAGGTCTAGGATTTTTACTTTGATTGCTAAAGTCTCTGCCTGCTGGTTTTATTCTATTTAATAAGTTATCCTCAAGTTGGTTGGATACATAGATTTATTATATTATTAATGTGAAAATAGCATTACATTGTTTCACTATCAAGATAGTTCAGCATGGGATTTGTTCATGCTGAGTCGTCCCTTCTTTAATAAGAGCACAAGGTTTGAGGACATGAGAAACGTTGATGATGAAAGAGTTCCTCATCAAAGGCCGTCTGTAAGAAGGTACTTATAGAACATATCTTTGAGAAGTTGATGATGACAATATTCCTATGTAAAATCTTTTGCTGAGGGAGAAGGGAGCGAATACTACTGTCTATCCTAGTCATTCAAAATCATTATCTATCTATCCATCCCTGATCAATAGTTTTCCTTCTGTCAAATGGCAGGCCGATGAATAGATCTTCAGTTCTGGAATCTAAAGATGACGACCATGATTTGGCGGATGTCCCATTGTGAGTTAGAACACAGTATCTGGTTCAAGGACTAATTTACTTCTGGAGTTTATTTATCATTTCTTTATGCCGTATATCATTTGATAATATTTACTTGGGTACAGGACAAAGAAGTCTGACCACTCTAAATCTAGGCAAGTTACTTCGAGACCAGAGGCGATGCCCATGGACTTTGTTATACGACCTCATTCGAAGATTGATCCTGAGCAAGTTAGAGCCCATGCTAAACAAGCGATGCAGCATCAGTGCCATATTTGAAGGTTTGTTCTTTCGTTGATAGTAATTTGATAGTATTTGAAAACTTTAAATACTATTGCCCGTGGTTTAGGATTAGTTCTAGAGGCTATGGTGCAGTCCGCGGAAGTGAATACAAGTTTATTATGTGATCACGAAGTATACATTGATTTTTAGTGACTATTAGGTCTTCTTTGAAGCCTTGATTTTGTTTTTGGTGGCACTTAGCTGGGGAGTAGACTATTGCTTCTAAAGAGATTAATATACTTGCAACCCTGCCGAAGGATTGTAGGGACCTTGAAACCATGCTGTTCTTGCATGGCTTTTCGAGTTACAGCAGTTATATGTATATCTCTCGGGTGCAATCCCATGCATCTAGTTGAATATTTATTCGGTAATGGATTTTAGGGGGTGGCTAAGTATAAAAATCAGTTTTTTCAGGTGTCTGACAACAAACTATCAACATATTATTGGAAAAGATGTATTGTGGTGTAAAAATCATATTCTTCTCTCTAATTTGTATGAACTCAGTTTTGAAGTTGTTTTTTCTCCATTTGCCATTTCTTTCATAATTTTTCTGAAATTTCCTCTTGACCCCCTTTATTCCCAGGACATTAACTTGACAAATTGGTAGGAAAATTGGGTAAAAGAGACTTTTTAAAAAAATAAATTACTGGAGAAAAGGTTGGTTAGGGAACGAGTTATAATGAAAAGGTGTACAATTTGAGAAAATGCAGATTTTTTTATGGTCACTAAAGTTTTAAAGGAGATTTTTGTATTGAAATTTTATTTTACAACAGATTCGAATGAATGCCGTCGCATTGAACTGTTGATCACATGAGTCTGGCACCAGAATTTGCCCCAACTGCTTTTGACAATAATTAATACGTTCTGTGACTTCTATCCTACGAATAACGAAACGAAAAATTCGATGTAGATCAATTCCCTAATATATGCGTGTGCTGCGCGCGCGTGTATATATATATAGTACCTGCTGGCAATACATGCATTGTTTGCCATGGTGGTTATCAAAATCCTCTACTTGGACGATCTGTAATGTTACTCCAAAATTTGACCGAACTGTCTGTCCTCGCCGTCTAGTTTTGGGTGCAATTTCGCGTAGACTGATGCAAGATATTCCGACAATACCACTGTTTTGCAGGTGAGCAAGAAGCTTCAGCATTTGAAATCAAAAAAGCAGCAGCTTCAAGCCACAGTAGTCTGTGGAGGGTCGTGGGCCTCGTGGCATGGTCAAGTACACGTGCTGGAGCAAGAGGGATGCTGCGATGCTATGCATAATGATGGAGCTAGGACTTATGTAATATTCCTAATTCTTAAAACCCTAAATTATTTAAATATTACTCCATTTGTATGAAGAAAAAAATTATTTTAATTATTTACATATTTTTTTTAAAAAAGTGATAAATATAGTTTTAAAATTACGTCTACACTCTTTATTGAAAAATAAGAAAATATTTAATACATATATAATTAAAAAAAATTAAGGAATAAGAATAAAAGGTAAGTTTTGACTTTTTTTTAATTAGCTTTTTTTTATACAAAAATTTAATCATATAATGACTTTTTTATGATACACATAGAATATTATTTTATGTGTTTGGATTATAATTTAATAATCAAAAAGAGATTATTTGGAGAGATTTATAAGGTTTTATTTCAAAGGGTTCAAAGCCCTAATTTGATAACTAAGCTTTATAAAGCATGCATTTTGATCTATGATTTAAGTGGAGGTTGTTTTGATTTAAACATTGATAATTAATATTTATATTAATGACTAGATTTAGTTTGTTTAAATATAATATAGTGTTTGTTATAACATTCTTAGAGGAAGGTGATAAGGAGGCAATGATGGGGTAAGGCTATTCTTGGTTACAATAATGGTATATCAATCTAAAAGAATGGTGATTAATGAAATGGAGATAAACATGGGTGGATGTTATATGTAATATCCCAATTTTTTGGTAAGTTTGTTAAATGAAAAATTATGGCATTTGTTGATATTTGATTTTTATTTGGAACTATAATTGGTTTTTGAGAAAGGTTGGATTTGAATAAGTTTTGGAAATTTTATAATATAAGTTTTAGGTGGACCGATTGACCGGTTTTATAAATTGAGTTATAAGCTTGTCGATCCAGCCAAATGGTTGGGAAACCAGTCGATTGGTCAGGAAACCGATCGACTGGTCTATAGAACAGTTGATTGGTAGGTTAGATCGATCGATTGGTCTGTCAAGCAGAGTATATTTTTAAATTTTAAATTTTAAAAAAAAATTCCTTATACCAAAATGAAACCTTGATAATTCCATTCTAAATTATTCTTAAATATTCTTAGCCTTTCTTATCATGCATTTAGCTTGAAATTCTGCCTCAAACTGATCTGAGAGTTCGATTGGGACAATTGAGGGGGAAGGTGACCTCAGCTTTGTCTTCTTCCACCTCTTTCCTAGCACACTTACGGCATCGTTACTTTGATTCCAGACCTACTTCTACTTAGTTGGGAGATTTCTTCCACGCTGATTTTTTATTTTTCCTCTTGTGTTTGATATTTTGTGCCAAATCGATCTATACCTCTCTAGAATTACTATTTCAGCTCTGGAAGGGAGGTCAGTTTATCTTGGACAAAATCTGCTCGTTCAATTCAAATTCGAATGGTAGGAATTAGGATTTTTGATGTGTGTCTAACCATACTTGTGATTGTATCGATTTGTTGGCTATAAATAACCCAAATCACCTCTTCTATTCACATTTCTTTCAGCCACCTAAATAACCCAACTCTCTCTGACCATGTGACCTTGCCCTTAAAATTTGAGGCTTAGTTGGTTCCCTTTCACTCTTTATATCCTTTCTATAGCTCTTTCTTATTTATCTTTAAGTAAGGGAGGGTTAAATTTAGGAGAAAGTTGAGTTATCTTTTTAGAAGAATTTGTCTCTATTTTCTCTTAGTTTTTGAACTCCAACTTATGAAAGTTTGAATTGAAATTCTGAAACTTTAACTTTATTTTTAAGGTTTCAAAATTTGAGGATTTTTACTGGTTGAATTTTCTTAATTGAGGGAAGTTTTACTTGCATAAAGTAAGTCATTCTTACTTCTAAAATGTGACTTGGTTAAGCTTATGTTTGATGAAATCTTTAAAGTTCTGATTTTATAAGTTGGTATGAGTATTTAGTTTCTGATTTGGTACTTGTGTATTAAATTATGAATTTTGAGAGGAATGCATGACTTTGGGGATAACAAGATCAATTTAATTAATTGTGAAGCATGCAATTATTGTAACCTAGAAAGTGTTAATGTGATGTCAGTCCATGTTTCAATTTAGTATGGTAGGAATTTTAAGAATGATCTACACGAAAATGCTTGTTTTGTGTTGATTGAGGGCAAATCAATCGACTAGTCCTTAGAACAATCGACCGATCTACCCAATCCATCGATTGGTAGGTCTGTGCTGACCTTACTCTTGCTCTCTACTTAAACCCATCAACTGGTCTGTCAGAACCGATTGATTGGTCTATGAATAATCGACTGATTTGACCAAACCGATCAATTTGTTGGCCCAAATAGTTTGGCCGGTTCGCCCAACCGATCGATTGGTTAGTACAATCGATCAACTGGTTAGGTCAAACCGATTGACTAGTTTGGCCAAATTATATGATTTTGATTTTGTGGCTTGGATATGCTTTGAGATTATGCTTGACACTATTATATGACTATTTAATTAATAAAATACATCTGTTACTTCAAGTACAATTGGCTAACTCATACTGAGTTTGCTTACAATCGAAGTCCTTCAAGTACAACTCATTCTAGTCTATTTGAGATGATGTATGACATGAATCCTTATATGCCATTCAACATCATTCCTTTGAAGAAAGGTGAATTAAAGAGCTATAAAGCAAAAGATCGAGTTGAGTATTCCCAAAATCTTGACCAAAAAATTCAAGCCAACATTGAAAAGTCAAATACAAGGTATTAAGCTTAAGCTAATAAGCATCGAGTTCAAAAGGTATTTTCTCCCTTTGATAAGGTATGGTTACATTTACGTAAAGAAAGATTTTATAACTTACATTAAAATTAAATTGATGTGTAGAGTTGATGGTCCTTTTAAAATACTTAGAAAATTTAGAGATAATGCTTATGAACTTGATTTACCTAATTCTTATGGTGGAATATCAAGAACTTTTAATGTAGGTGATTTGTCTCCATATAATGATGATGCGAATTTGAGGAAAAATTCTTCTCAACTAGGGGAGAATGGTGCAGGTATGTTATATATTTGCAAGAAGAAGATGTCAAGTCATTTAAGACGTCAAGTCACTTAAGACATGTTTGTGGGAAAGACATACAAACATTCAAAGCTATGACATACATGGAGGATAAGATAACAAGCATGTGAATACCTCATTATTTGTAGCACCTCTTGTAAACCTCAGGATATCATGTATACTTTAGGATTTCGTAGCTTGTTATTTCATGTATGTATTAGCCAATTTAAATGTTTGTAATGTTGTAGTTAATATACTTTAATAAGGTGTTTGATTATGTTTGTTAGAGTATTAGAGATAATTCTAATTAATTACATTGCTAAACTAGTCATGAGGTGAGTTGGTTATGTTAACGCAAGACTCATAGTAGTGGAGGTTGTTACCAATGTGTAAATGGGGGTAATAATTGGGTTAGTTGTTAAATTAGTTGTAATTACTTCTTATGAGTAGTATATATTCTAATGGGAAATATTGTACACAACAAATTATGATATTGAAGTGAATAAACTTTCAAGCACTTGGCTTACAAATTCTCTTATTTGTGAGATAATTTTCTTCTTAATAATTATGTGGAATAATCCTATTTAGAACCTTTAGTGTTGAGTCTTGGTGGAATATTCACACATATCATTATTCTACATCCTTTTTGAACCAAATAATCAACATCTACAACTTAAAACTTGATTTAAGATCTTCCTAAATCCAACCAAATCGTGGATAACAAGAGAGACCCCATTATTTTGGTATCAAAGCTTGATTTTCCCAACCTTTTCTCACTATTTATCCATGCAAGAATGATTCTTTTCATGCATGCCCATGCACAATGTTGATCTTCAACACCAAGATTCAATCTTGATCGAGTCTTATTAGCATATCTTCAACCAAGATTCAACCTTGTTTGATTCTTGTTAGCATATCTTCCCCTTTTTGAATCTTCAAATTCAAAGTTTGAAGATCCCCTATTCTTCAACCAATTATCCTCGAATATTCACATCATATATTCAACCACTTCGTCATTCCCTTTAATCGTCCACCAATTCCTTGAAGAACCTATCTTCCTCCATTATTTTCAAGCCACATTAAAATATTAGGTACCATATTCAAACCCTTATTCTTCTCCTCCATTAAATTTCTACTCTTCTATTCAAGTATCAACCTTAAATATTCAAACCATCTATTCATCCCACAACTTCTACCATTCAATTCATATCATAGTCGACACATTATCATCTTCATATCTTCAACCTCCTTGAAGATACCCTATCATCAAATGTTCGAATTTATCCTTCTTCCATTATAGGATATTTTCTCTACATCTTATGCATGAACCAACTTTTCCTAACTCTAATTTCTACTAACCATTCTCGGTTATCACCATATCTCATTTCTTAGTAAGTTTCCATCAAAGAACTTATCAAGAACCTAAAAAACCTATCAAGAAACCTACTATACCGCTAAATTTCCTTGTTCTAGCACATATACACGATTGTTTTGTTATTCCCATACATACTGTGTGGTTATCTTCTACTAAAACAATGTGGCCAATGCATATCATATGGATTCCATACTTGCTGCAATCCAAGCACTCAATGTCAATATAAATGCACACAACGTCCAACTTCAAAACATACCAACAATGAAAAATAAACTCCAACGCATGGAGGCAAGCATAGCTTATCAAGAGACATTGATACACATGCAAAACACCATGGAATCCACCAATGATTGAGTGGAAGCATGGCTAGATGTGTGGTTCAAGAAAGATGAGGACACATGAATTTGAAAATGGAGTATGATGAAGGGGAACATGAAGACATGTCAAATGGATCAAATCAAAGTCGATGGACAAATCATTTCCAACCAAGGCATAAACATGGTGTGGATAAAGGTATAGAGCTAGACCTTCCTGAATTTTATCGTGATTTAAATGCTAAATTATACTTTGAATGGTTGCATGAGATAGATGAAATATTTGAATTCAAAAGTATGGTGATGAATAAAAATGTAAAATTGCTACTCTAAAATTTAAAAATTTTGATATGGTTTGGTATGAAAATTTAAAAAGGATACAAGAAAGACAAGATAAAGCTAAGATTAAATCATGGGAAAAACATAAGAAACATCTAAGAAATAAATTTGTACCTAGGAAGTATGAACAAGACATGTATGTTAAGTTGACTACCCTTAGGCAAGGACTTATTAGTATATAAGAGTACACTAAGGAATTTGAGAGAGGTGCTAATATGTGACATATAAGAACGAAAAGAGAAAAAATGTGCTAGATTCTTAGGTGGCCTTAACAATTTGATCTGTGACAAAGGTGAAATGTATGCTTACGATTTTATTGAGGATTAATCAAATTGACTTTAAAGTGTGAAAATAAAGTAAATTCTACAAATCAAATGCTCCTACAATGATAAAGAACTACTCAAGTGCTTCTACTTTGAAGTATAATCCCAATTCAAGCCATAAAAATCTGAAAAAGAAACATGGTCCTACAAGAGAAGAAAAATGAAAGAACAAAGCAACGGATATCTCCAACAAGCTATGCTCCAAGTGAGAAGGATACTACACAAGGGAATGTCCTAATAAAAGAGTTATAAGCTTAAGGGAGATCCAAGACATGGATTTTGGGCTTCTATGATTTGATTTTGAACATTGTCAAATGCATTCATATCGCAAACCTTTAATCTCTTTATGCATCCTTAAATTATCCCCATAATAACAATCTTGAAGCCATAGTTACTTTCCATCTAGATTTTGGTGATTATACCCTCACAATCAATATGCATGATTGGTATTGACTCAAACTAGGAAGGGTGTGTGTGCTTATGTATCATATCTGAAGCTGAGTGAATTTTTAATGGACCTTGGTCAGATAATGTGTAGTATGGGTGGTCAACAATAAACTTTGGGGACAAGGAGATCCAATCCATATTGGCCAATCCCCCATATATACAATACTAGAGTTATCATTACCACTCCACCCATTGTCGAGCATTAACGGATAATCTCTATAGCCCAAGTCCAAAAGCCAACAATCATCAATAGCTTCTTGAAATTGTGTTGGTTGTAGTTCATCCCTAGGAGGACCCCTTTTTTGGTGAAAGAGGATCTCATTGATGTCATAAGCAACAAGCTAAGCAAGACCCCTTTCTCTTGGCTATGCAAAGATGGTCCATGGTTGTGCAAGCCGTGTGTCGGTATATGAGGGGGCATAGCTAGGGCATGCATGATCCATATCTTTGTGTGCATCACAAAAAACAATGAACAACGTGTGTAAAAGAAGGAGAAAACAGTGGTGGTGGGCGGAAATAGTGAGGGGGAATCAATGGGGTGGTTGTGGTGGTTGATGGTGAGGGTGTAGTTGATGGAATAAAGAAAGGAAGAATGGTGGTGCTACACTGTTGGGGTGGTTTTGATGGGTTAGTGTAGGAGGAAAGGAGCCTGGGTAGGGAGGTGGAGGCAGGAAAAAATGCCTGGATGGGTGTGGCTGTTGCGTGTTGGCTGCGATGGTGTAGACTGGTGGTGGTTGGGTTGCAAAGCCAAGTAAGGCCGGGAAAGGGAGAGTAGGGGAAGGAGGGCTATGAGGTTGAGAAAAATGTAGAGGGAGGAGAGGGTTGTGAGGTTGTGTGCATATGTATATATGTTTACATGTAGAGAAGGGATGAGGATATGTATTGCGTGAGAAGTGGAGGAAGATAGGGAAATGGTCAGGGCAGAAGAAATTAACACGACACACAAAGGTAAGAAAATAGGGGTGTGTAGAAGGTAAAGTTCAGGTGGGTAAAAGGTAGGGTAGAAATAGGTTTATTTTATTTTAGTTGTAGGTTTATTTTGGATATATTAGGATATCGGGTACAAATAATCCGATCAAGGATAGGTTTAATAGGAAGGAAAAAGATAAAAATAATCGAGGATAAATGTTTAGGAATTTATTTAGGTTACAGGTTAAAGGTTAAAGGTTATTAGTAAAATAATTAGGTCAAGGTTTAAGGGTTTATTTTAAATAAAAAGGCTAAACACCCAAAAACAAAGGTTACAAAATTTCAGTGTGTTACACTAATAGTGTTCTCTTATGGTGATAAGAATTCAATTCTTAAGCCACTCGATAATTTCAATCTTTTTTCATATCTTTTCTAGTCTAAAGTTGAATAGGCTAAAAAAAGTTACTACTTTTGTGGAGGTAATATAGAGCCTAACAAACACCACCTGCTACCAAAAGGTTACCTCTTTGTGACCTATCTTGGTGTCTCATTACCCAACAATAGATTAACAATTACCCAATCCTCCCAATTAATTGTAAAAATGACCAAGAAACTCAGGTTGTAGATTATAAATTTTCCTAGTTATTCTTTCATATTATAATTGATTAAATCAATGTTATATAATATCCAAGCCTACCAAAGTCAATTTTTCATCTTGCCTGATAAAGTAATACATATATAAAAGCTATGTGTTGATATTTTCTTTGGTCAGGGACTACTCATGCTACATGAAGATTGTTTATTGCTTAGAAGATTGTTTGTACACCTTATAAGGAAGGAGGATTGAATATATTTGACTTTGAAACATGAAACAAGGTAGAAATGGGCAAACAATTTTGGAAATTTTCCATGAAGAAAGATAAGTTATGGGTTAAGTGGTCTCATGAGTTTTACTTCAAGCAAAGCATAGTTTGGACCACTCGGCTCACTTCAAGACACTCATGGTGTAATACCCCATCTTAAAATCCTTTAAAATGCTTTTAAAATGATGTTAATATGAAATAAATTAGTTTTGGTTTTGGAAATGACTTAAAATTATAATAAATATGTGAATTTCAAGCGCAACAATCGACTAGTTTCCCTAAACGATTGACTAGTACGTTTAAGAATAGACATTTTTATTTTCCAATGAACCAGTCAACAAGTTTACCCAAATTGATCAATCAATTGTCTTATGATTTCAAATCATTTTCTGATTTTGGTTTGAATCTTTTTCTAATATTTATAAAAACTTATAATTAAATTTATTTGTGCTAATAAGCATATTTTGATGCTTTAGGATTAGTTTTACATTATTTAGATCTTTCCATGATTTTATTTAGCTAAAATTTCTCTCAAAAGCACTTTTACGATATTTCTCACATTTTCTCTCTCCCCTCACTTTCCTCTCTCCTATTGCCGCTATGGTTGCATGTTTAACTTTCTACACCCTCTTCCCTGACTTACCAACCCTCTATTATGTCCCTCTTAACCGCACTCTACCTCCTTCACCTTATCATACATTTCTCTTACATTTGGTTACCCACAGTTAACCAAGTTAGTATTTTCTCACTCATCCCCTTAATGATGTCGACCCATATATCCCTTACAATTTATTCCTAATTCATTTCCATTTCTCATCTTCTGCATTTTCTCTCTTCTCCCTTTCCATCGATAAATTCTACTAAGTGTATAGATATCCTTTATTCTCTCATTTTTTTTCCTTCTCTCTTGGGAAAAATATAGGCTTATCTCTTTTCATCTCATCATTTGGTCAATTATTATCTCTTCTTTTTTATCCTAATCTTAGCCTTGACTCTACCTTGTTTCTATTAAGTAAGTAAGGATTAAGGTTTTGAGAAAGGTTGGAGATCTCGAGTTCTTTCATTGATTTTAGTTTTGAGTTGTGGTATGCCATTTCTTCTCCTTCTTCTTTAGATTTCATTTTATTAAGTTTTGAAAATGATTTTTAATAGTTTTGGTTCTTGATTCTCTTAGAAAATTGAGGCTTTGATAGAATCCATCAAGTTGGGAGTATTTCTATGCTAGAAGATCTACTTGGAGGTAAATCATCCTTATTTCTAATATGGAAAAGGTTTTGTGTTTTTTGTTGTGGTTTCAAGTACTTGACATGTTCTGTGATGTTTACATATTAAGTTGGGTTCTTGGATTTCAACATGTTGTCATGTTTTAATTTTTGAAGTTTTAAAGTATGTGCAAGTATTTTGATATTATGCATGAGTTTAGTGAAATCCAAGAATGATCTTAGTGAGTATTGATTTCTACCATGATTTATGTAATGTCATATGTGTAGTATTTCTTTTTATATGTTTTACAACATAGAAGAAGGATAAGACTAATATGTAATTAAAAAAAGCTGGTGATTTTGTTTATGTGTGGTTTATGTGTTAAGGTGTTGTTTTACCCAGACTAGTTGATTGATTTTCTATAACCGATCGACTGGTTGTGTCAATAGTTGAGGGTTGGTCTTCGTGATTGGTTGGTTGCTTAAACATATGATTGGTTTGATGAATAAATTGACTAGTCTTCGTGAATAATTAAGTAGTTTTCCTAACTCATCGACTATTTACTTTTGCTTTATAACCAAAGTGATTTGACATCTGCTTAGATCCATCAACCAATTTATCCAAACTCATAAAAAAATTCCTATGAACAATCGATCATTTGGACTAATCAGTCAATTAATTTTTGGTGTGTGATATTTCTCCTCAAATATGGTGTAACTAGACTAGTCGACTGGTCCTAGTAACCAATCGACTAGTCCACCTAGGCTTGTCATGTTTGCTTGTTACTTGATGCTATTTATTTGGGAATTCTATATTAATTTTTCCATGTAATTATATCATTTTTAATCATAATTTCAACCATGCTTAACCTCAATGTAATATAGATCAAAATGATGATATTATGGTACCTTGATTGGTTAAGTTTGGTGTCATCTTTAAACACCCAATTAGTGGCTTGTATGCCTTGTGTTGTGTTTGATGTTATCATTTGAGAATGCACAAATGGATATAATGGAATTAATTGTGATTTGTGATATCACTTGAAAATGAATAATAATGGATTAAGATTTTGTTTGAACATTTTTTTCCAATTTTTGGGTGTATCTAGTCAGGATATAATGGATGGGTCTTCCCATGTTTTTATCTTTTCTCTCAGTACCTATTCCCTTCTCTATCAAGTTGCAGTCGATAGGAAAGTATGTGCATATCTTTGAGGTATAGAATTATACTATGGCTGAACGACATAGCATCGTTGTCCAGCTTGGGTGGGTGAGGTATCCTAGTACAAGATCCCTAACACTTTGTATTTTCCATTTTTTAGGCAAGTGTGGTATCCTAACTTATGTAGCCTTCGCAACGAATGCATTAAACTTGTCATGGGTGAGGTATCCCAATACAAGCCCCCATGATGTACTTTTACCATATGTGTGGGGGGGAGTGTGATATCCCAATCTGTATTATCTCTCATGATAGGTGCATTCGATGTGTGGTGTCTTAGAGAAAAGCCCCTTCGGTGTATCTTAACCCTATGTGGTGGGTGTGATATCCCATTATATGTGTATGTTCTCATGACTTTAGTTTATGGTAGAGAACTAAGTGTGGTTGAATGTATTATCTTAATAATTTTAAAATATGTGGTCACGAAAGGAAGATTATAATATGGTTTCTATTGTGTGCATCTGATGTATGATCTATATTATTACTTCTTCCATGATTCTTTTTTAAGCATGCTTTATCATATTACATTCATGAGCCTAGAAGTTATGTTATCTGATTAAGTGTCTTACCATGTTACAACGTGACCTCAATGTGCTGCATGAGCCCTTACTATGTTTAGGTAGTTTGTTTTACTAGTACTTTGCCATACCGATACTACATTTGTGTGGTCACTGTGCTGATCTAGTTCCGGTTCGATGAGTAGAGCATGATTTACATGTTATGATTCTCAGCTAGAGTACATTAAGGATGATGTTGTGGGTAAGTAGCTAGGCATTACTTGGGGTTTGAGAGTTACATTTCTGTTTAGTTAAGAGTTAGGCTAACTAGATAGACGTATTTTGTCCACTGTGTTGGGGTGTTTTGGTTCTTCCGATTATTTAAACTTTTGGATTTGGTTCTTGTATTTGAATTTTGTAATCTTTCTTCTATATATATTATTACTTTCATCATTGTTATCATTATTATTGACATATTACAAGTAGAGTATGGATTCTTTCATTCGTTCTTCTGTTTAACCTTACATCAAGCATGAGTTAGGTGATGATGACACCACTCTCATAGTTGATGTGGTGGTAATGTCCCTTAGTTTTTCTTTTATAAGCGCTTCCACATTGTCTTCAAATGAAATTTTTTGGTCCAAAATTTTGGGGGTCTTACACATGGGTAATAAGAAAGATTTTGAATCCTAGAACTACACTCAAAGAGACTTTCTAGGGAACATAAACAGTAAAAAACAACCATGGCTAATACTACATAAGTAAGTGTTATGAAATTATCTGAGTAAAAGGAGAGAAAAAAAAACTAGTGTAAAGCAGTTTGGCATGACCTATCCATACCAAGGTATTAGCTTATACTAGGATAACTACTCATGAACTTTTAGTAGCCAAGTCCCTTCTCAACCACTTTAGTCTTCAGGTGGATTTTGAATGTGTGCTTAGTCATTCAGTAGTAGCAGCATTGTATCATATATTCTTTTACTATATATATGTTAAGGAAATATGGCATTTAATTCCAAGTAAAATTTGACTTGGCCACTACATACAATTTTGATAAAAGGAGCTCGAATGGGTCACACAACAAAGGCGAAGGCCACCAAAGAATTTGGAGTTTTGAAGGCTTGTATTTGAAGCCATGGCTACCATGTATGGAAGAAGGAACCATCAAAAGTGCATCTATTGAGGGCCATCACCAAAGACGTAGCTAATAGAATATGCTCAATATACTACCATAATATTTAACTGCTCTTGCAAAGTTAGTTGATCAAATGAAAATGTAAATAGAAATATCACCCTTTGGGGAATAGGATGTACTTATTGGCATTTAGAGGCAATATATACCACACATTACTTAACCCCACCCCCTCCCCCCCCCCAAAAAAGAGTGGTGATATAGATATTAAGTTAGCTGATCTAAAAGGATAGTATGTTATAAAAAAATCAATTGAGAGAAGATGACATGAGTCTTTAATTCAACTATCTAAAAGGAATATTATGATGTAAAAAGAAAGAAACTAGTCATGATATGAAAGAGATATGCCATGGTCAAATTTGTCAATTGCTTTGCTAGAACTTGATCATACTTATATTTAATATTTCCATGCATAAGTAATTTCACACTAATACTTTGCTTTGTTAGCATAAGTAAATAAAAGCAATTGTTTTTATTGTTGTGACTTTTCATGATTAATGGTTACTAGTGGAATTAAATACTACGGTGTTTGATTCAATGAACAATCATTTCATATGGATGAGAACATGATGGTAGACTAGTGGTGTGATATGGTATTTGAACTAGTTTATACATATTTTATAATTGACAAATACAAAAGTCGTGATGGTTGATCATCACTGATGATAATTTAGAACCACTTCATACTTTATACGTACTTTTTTGGCTTATTATATATAGTTCTTGAATTATGGGATAAAAAATAACTTTCAATCTTTAGTAGTTTAAGCCTATAAATACAATTATTTAAGAAAAACTTGATAGTATTTTGTTGTCTCATGAGGGTGAATAGTTGCGGTAATTATCACCTTTAAGACAGTGTTTTACATGCCTTAAAGCAAATATAAATCCTTCCTATTTTTTTTTTCAATTCCCCAAACAATTTGAAGGTAATAATATGGAGATGGATTCCTACTTCAGCATTTAAAATGATAAGCTAGGATTTAATCAAATTGAGTCGATTTGATGGAAGCAATTTTACGAGGTGTATAGATAAAATGGTGTTTCTCTATTCCTCTTTGAAGAAATTTTATGTGCTTGATGATGATGCAAGTGTACCTAAGTTGTTGAAACTAAAGTCAGATGATAGTGATGAAGTCAAAGCACAAAGAAATAAGCGTAAAGAAGATAAATTAGAGTGTCATTGTCATATACTCAAATCCCTCACTAATTGATTGTATGATTTATATTAGAATTTGAAGTCACCAAAGTAGATATGGGATGCCCTCAAATCTAAATATAAAAATAAAAATAAAAAGGTACGGAAAAATTTTGGCCTTGAAATATTTTAAGTTTCGAATATTTGATTATTTACATGTTATGGATTAAGTGTATGAAATTAAAATTCTAGTATCCAAACTTAGTAACCTTGAATTTAATATTCTTGATTTACTTCAAGTAGAAGCAATATTATCTAAGTTTCCCCTAGTTGGAATGGTTATAGGAAGAAGTTTTCTCATTCTCTTGAAACCATGATTATAGAACAATTTCAAAACATCTTCAAATTGAGGTAGAATCCCATTTGTGTGATGTTATTGAATTATCAATTGAATTATGTTAATGAGAATGGAAATAGAAGGAATCAAAATGAAAAATCTTGAGAAATCCTAAAAGTTAACAAGAAAGGAAATTCCTTCAATAATTCTAATGATATAAAGAAAAATATACATTCCCATTATTGTGGATATAAAGGGCATTACATTTGTGAATGTAGAATCAAGAAGAAGGAAAATGCTGTAAAATCTAAGAAGGCTAACTTTGTGGAAAGTGAAGCCAAAGAACTTGTGGCAATGGCATTTGAAATACAAATTGGCATAGTGATGAAACTTTATATGGCTATTGTAAGTAAGTCATCAGATTGGTGAATTAATTTAGGCGCAACCTTTTATGTGTGTAACAATAAGGTGATATTTAAGTCATATGAAGAATTATCAGATCAAGAGGAGGTTGATATAGGAAATAACAATGTTACCAAGGTTCTAGGTAAAGGATTGGTTGTCTTAGATTTTACTTTATGACATAAATTGACTTTGATCAATTTATTTTACATTTCTGATATTAGAAAACATATTGTATATGCTAATTTGTTGTGAAAGAAGGGATTTAAAATTGTATTTGAGTATGACAAGGCCATAGTGAAAAATAATACTTGTGATGGAATGTTTAAACTTGTTATTTTTCTATTTACCTTGTTGAACACTCTTCTTCTTTATGGCATGTTGTATTAGGTCATGTTAATTTTCATTATCTAGATCACATGTAAACATATAGATATATTTCTTTTATGTATGACCATAATGAAAAGTGTGAAATATACATTCGAGCGAAAATGACTAAGAAACCATTTCCTAAAGTTGAATGAAATATACAAAATTTGGATCTTGCGCATATAGATATATGTGAATTGAATGGCATCTTAGCTAGAGGAGGAAAGTGTTATTTTATAACCTTCATTAATATAATTCACATTTTACTTATGTTTATTTAATGAGAACTAACGATGAAGCATTTATTAAATTCAAGGAATATAAATCTATTGTTGAAAATGAAAAGGGAAAATAAATTAAGATTCTTCGTATTAATAGAGGATTTGAATTTTTTTTCTATAGAATTCTCTACATATTGTTTAGAAAATGGTACAATACATAAATCATCCTCTCCTTACACTCCTCAAAAAATGTTTTGGCTGAAAGGAAAAATAGGACCTTAGTGGATATTGGTTAATGTTATGATCATGAATGTTAATTTACCTTTCAACTTATGGGGAGAAGCACTTGAAACAACATGTTACATTCACAATAGAATTTCCTCTAATAAAATTAATGTTAGTCCATATGAAAAGTGGAATATTAGAAAGCCTAAGTTAAATTATTTTAAAGTGTGGGGGTGTGTTGCCTTTTATGAAACTTTTGATCCTCATAAAAGTAAGTTAGAACCAAGAGGGATTAAAAGTGTATTTGTTTGTTATGAATAGAATTCTAAAGCATATAGACTTTTGGATATAAGTTCAAATGTTATTGTTGAAACGATACATGCTGAACTTATTGAAAGAAAATTTATTAATGATTATGTGACTAATGAAAATGAGGATGTAATTGTTTCTACTATTGGAAACAATGAGAAGCAAATCGAGGATGTAAGTGAACCTTGAAGAATTCAAGGACAAGAAAAGACAAGTCCTTGTGTCATGAATTAGTTTCTATTGAGTCAATAATTTTCTTAGCTAAGGGAACTAGAACCAAAGTGTTGAATAAATTATCCATGACATTTAACCTTGAAGATGAATCTAAATTTTATAGTTAAGCAATGTCATCTAGAGATGTGGCTTTTTAGAAAGAAGCCATAAATGATGAGATAGACTCAATATTATCTAATAATACTTGGGTCTTAGTGGATTTGCCTTTGGGATCTAATCCTACTAGATGTAAATGGGTATTTAGAAGAAAGTATAATATTGATGGTTCTATACAAAAATTTAAGGTAAGATTGGTAGCCAAAGGGTTTACGCAAAAGAAAGGTGTAGATTATTTTGATACCTATGCACCAGTAGCAAACATAGCTTGTATTAGATTTATTTTGGCATTAGCATTCATATATAAGCTTCGTGTACATAAAATGGATGTAAAAATTGCATTTTTGAATAGAGATCTCAAGGAAAAATTTTATATGGAGCAATTAGAAGGATTTGTTCTTTCTAGTAATAAAAAGAAAGTTTGAAAAGTATTGAAATTATTATATGGTTTGAAACAAGCTCCAAAACAATGGCATGATAAGTTTGATGTAACAATATCGTCAAGTGGTTTAAAACATAACAATGCAGACAAATGCATATATATTCTAAATTCACACTATGGAGTTATAAGTTGTCTTTATGTAGATGACATGTTGATATTTGGTACCAACATCCTTGGTGTGAATGAAACCAAGAAATATCTAACTTCTAAGTTTAAGATGAAGGATCTTAATGAAGTTGACACTATTTTGAGGATTAAAGTGCGAAAACATGATGAGGGTTTCATTTTAAGTTAATCTCACTATATAAAAGTATTTTTATCTTAAAGTAAAAGAAGCAAATACTCCATATGATTCTAGTGTAAAGCTTTTAACCAATGATGGGCAAGCAGTTGTACAATTATAATATGCTAGTGCGATTAGATGTTTTATGTATGTCATGTATTTTACAATACCATATATTTCATTTTCTGTATGCAAACTTTTAAGTTACACAAGTAATCTTAGTAAGGAACATTGGAAATGAATAAGTAAGATATTGGGATATCTTAAAAGAATGTCCAAGTTAGCATTAACTTATATCTATTTTCCTAATGTACTAAAATGTTATTATGATGTTGGTTGGATAAAGAGTGATAATGATAATAAGTCCACAACAAGATGAGTTTTCACATTAGCAAGAGGTGCTATTAGCTGGGACTCAAAGAAACGGACATATATCACACATTTGACTAGAGAGTTAGAGTTTGTAGCCCGTGTAACTACAGGCAAGGAAGCGGAATGACTAAAAAATTTGTTAACAAAAATAAAGTTGTGGCCACAACCTATACAAGCCATTTCATTATATTGTGATAGTAAAGCACGTATGTCTAGAGCATATAGTCATGTTTATAATGGAAAATTTAGACATATAAGTGTGAGACATGAGTATGTAAGAGAATTGATCTCACATTTAATCATAACTATTGCATATGTTAAAATAAACAATAATTTGGCAGATATTTTTAGAAAAGGTTTACCAAGAGATATGGTAAGAAAAACAAGAAGTAAAGTGGGACTAAAATTCTATGAAAGCAATGGTAATGAGAACTCAACCTTACTTAGTGAATCTAACTAAAGTTTTAAGGGGTAATAAAAATTTACTAATATATGCTTCATGAAACACTAAATTAGTGCTCATAAAATAGCGGCGATTGTATCTAGGATGAGTTTAAAACTCTTAATGAAAAAATCGCTTTACGTTTGTGCAGATTACGTTTGTGTATGTGCAAATAATGGAACTCCACCTATTTGAATATAGAAGTGGTGCAGCTTCAATGAGAGGTTTTTAGAATTTAACTCTTAAAAAAAATTCATGAATCGGGTTAGCATATGGCAATAAAAGTGCTACAACAGTTTGTGGCCTCTTAAGTAATTGGATGATATTATGTGTATAGTATTTTTCTATTTTATTATAAGGAGATTTGGTTTAATCCATGGAACACCACAAACTTCATTAAAAATTTAAAATAGTAATGCTATGAAATGGTTTAAATTAAAAGATTCCTTTTCTTAAGCATAATATTATCATGTTGAATGGGCAAGTTTATATTATAGGGTCGATGGGAGATTAAAGGATTAGTATCAAATATAAGTATTTTTATATATACATTGGTTTAGATTAATCATATAATGATTAAGATAGTTAAGAAATGATTAGTGTACCAAATTATATTCCTTACCATAAAATGAGCGAACAGCATGAGAGATATATTCCATGGTCAAATTTGTCAATTAATTACTTTACTGGCACTTATATTTAATATTTAATATTGCCATGCATAAGTAATTGCACACTCATACTTTGCTTCGATGGCATAAGTAAATCAAAACAATTGTTTTGATTATAGTGACTTTTCAAGATTGACGGTTACTAGTTAAATTAAATACTGCAGTATTCAATTCAATGAACAATCATTTCATATACATGAATATTAGGATGGTGAATCGGTAGTGTGATACGTTGTTTGAACCGATTTACACATTTTATAATTGAAAATTTGAAAAGTTGTGATCGTTGATCATCAGCAACTATAATTTAGAGTTACTTCGTACTTTTATATGTATATATTAGTTTATTATATATAGTTTTGGAAATGTGGTATAAAAAATAACTTTGTAATTTAAGCCTATAAATATAATTATTTAAAAAACACTCATCAGTGATTTGCTGTATTTAAATAATAAATTATTGTGGTAATTATTATCTTTAAGACGATGGCTCAAAGAAAATATAAATCCTACGTATTTATATTCATTTTTTTTTTGTCAATTCCCCTGACACAGACCAATGTCAGGTGGCCACCAGCCCAACACTCTCCAAGGGCCCAACTCCCACGGACCACGTCCCTTACTTGAGTTCCCACCTCCCCTCTGCTACGAATGCTAGAGGAACGGTTTCATTTTCATCTTCTCCTCTCATCATCCCACCTCTTTCTGTTTCTGGGTTCTCAAGTGCACGAAATTTCGTAATTAAAACGAAAACAACGTGGATTCTACGTAGAAGATGGATGTATGCGAGGAGTAACGATGCACTTGGATCCGTCCCAGTCGTCATATTCCCGTCCTCCATTCGTCCACCGTAGCAGCGTTCAGGACACATCGATTGTCGTGCATCCCGTGATCTCACGGGCCGCAGCAGCACAGATCGGGCCGATCTGTTGTTCGTGAGAAAGCTGAACAGATATAATAATAATAATAATAATAAAAGCCTGCAAGAGTCTCTGAAATCCACAAAAGCATAGGGCAAAAGACGTTCGACTTTTTACCCACGCCGAATGGCTACATAAATATTCACTGGCTCTCTACCTTTTTTCTACGACAGGAAATTGTAATTTTATTTTAAATAAGGGAGAAACCTTTTATAAATTTTTAATAAATGCATAAATGTTTGTACTTTATTTTAAATAATTTTTGATATTAAAACAATATTATTGCCGTATAAATATAGTATTTTATATATAATACTTATTTAAATTTAATTAATCATATCATTAGTTATCTAATACAATAATGAACCGTGTATATTAATATATATGATTATTCAAAATGTCTTGCACATAGCTTGTCGTTTAGTTTCCATGTTGCTTCCGTCTCTCCATCAGCTTTGGATTTCATGAGCCAAAATTTCTGACTTTCAATTGCTGTCAACTCAAACTAAACATATACTTAAAAAATAAATAAATAACAAGTTAGATAAAGTAATTTATGTTGTAATATTAATAAATTCAAAGAAAATTAATATAACAATGTAAAGAGAATGTGATTTTTGATTCTCATTGATATGTGCGAGTCTTTCTTTTACAATTATAATTCTCAATATCTCATATATATAATGCACATACTTATCATATCTATTGAGGAGTTAGAGAATATAAAAGGAGTATAAAAGATACATAGAGTTGAGGGGTTAAAATCATGATAGAAAAAGCTATTACATTTGATGGTACTAATGAGAGTATTAAACCTATAACTTAATACAATACAAATTCATAACGTGTATATCCATAATATGTAAATAGGATATTTACAATACTCCTCTTGAATGTACATCTTCTGATATTTACAATACTTCCGCTTAAGAGTACAACTTTAAAATACTGCCTCATTACAAACTTTACCAAAAAAATTTCTGTAGGACCAAACCATGACTAAGGAAAAGAGTACAAGTATCTCCCCTCAACTTAGTATATCTCATTCATATGTCATATTATGTATATCTATGTTTATATGTACAAGCACGCTTTAATCGTGCTTACATGTGAAAACTTCACCAGTAAAAATCCTATCAAATATAAAAACCTGGCTTTTGTACAAAGACATGTGTTACCAAATTCACTTTTAAATTATTTCTTTATGATCACCTACTTATAGTCAATTGGTATGACACCTTCAAATATTGGACTTCTTATCCATACAAATCACACTCATTAAGTAGATACATTTGACTTTGCCAACTCAATAATAATTTATCTTATGACATTCCATAATAAATTGAGAATAATTGTCACTTTTATCCATTATAAGTTGTAGTTGTTTAGGTAAAGGCATCACCACTGTCTACCTCATACTATCTTACATCGGTAAAGATAATTAATAGATATTTCATTTACGGTGGAATTTATTTTCAGATTCTATCCATATGGACATATCAACTCATTGTGACAAGTTTTTAATCTTTTTTAAGGATTATAACTCCTCTTACAAAAGTTATTTTTAAGGAAAAAAAAAACTAACATGTTGGACAAACTAACATATTTTAAATTAGGGTCTTCCTATGAAAGATGATTTGGCGTTTTGATTGCTTGAGTTCTCCATTGATTATCTTACTTTTTACTATAATAGCAACTAAAACTAAATGCTTAAAGCCTCCATAGCCTCCATTAGTAAAGCCAATCTTGTTTGAAGAATGTCTTGGATCTTCAGAAGTGTTAACCTATTTGAACTCAGAGGAAGAAAAATGAGCATTTACTATTTAATTTTTTGGATCTTCATTTTGTTGATTTTACAAAGATGTGGCTGTTAAATTAGGTTTCTCTAATTGGTTTTCTCTAGAATGCGTGGACAAGGGTGTGTTTAATTTAACTTTATTTCGTGAATGTTCAATGAAACTCCCACCTTGCTTCTAATTGAAGAATCTTAATCTAAGGAGATTTGTATAGTAACTAACAACACTGTTGGTTGGGTGATATAGATATTTTTTTTAGTATTGATTTTTTTAAAAAAATAAAAAATGAGATTAGAATAAAAAACTATAAGTACTTTTTTCATTTTTATTTTAAAAATATCAAAAATAGAAATGTAAAAATATTATTTGTTAGAATAGTAAATAAGTAATAAAATAATTATATATTAAATTAATGTATAGTTAATTGATGTACTAAGTAAGTATTATTAATAAATGTAATTGTATGTATATATTTATAATATGTAAAATACTATATTTATAAATAAAAAATGGAAAACTTTCTTATTTGGAGCAAAACTCGGCTGTTTCTTTATTTTTTGGAAATTCAAAAATATTTCTTCCTTAATTAAAACAAACATTAAATTTTCTTCCTTAATTCATAATTTTTTCCTTATAAAATATTCTGATTATTATCTAAGTCGATAAAGATGGTAACATATTAGATTTCTTTTCGATTATAATATCTAATGATTTACATATTCTTTTCCCTCTCTCTTTTTTTATTCATGAGAGTTCATAAAATAAAGTATGAATTACTATTGAAATGATGACATTAGAGAGATATTCACATCGATGACTTTACTTAGGCTCCAATCTGCTTATGTATCATATGATTTATCCTAATTGTAATAACGTACCATACATCTTAAATAATTTTATAAAGTTAACATAGCACTAATTTTATCTTAGGAGACGGATATTGATAAATCAACAAAACAAAACATAAAAAACCACTCAAGGAGATACAATGCACTTAGACATTTTAAACATAAAATTTTCATACCCTAGATTTTAAGAAACTATAGTTTTACTATAAATATTTTGTTACGTTTTGATGACTATAATAATTATAAAATACATATCCAACTCATATACATCTATACATGCATACATACATACATACATACATACATACATATATATATATATATATATATATATATATATATATATATATATATGACATAAAAAATATGATCTAGTTTAGAAAATAGTATCTACACAACTCTAGAGTTAAATAAAATGTCAAAAAAACAAAAAAAAAATAGGCAAATAGTTGAAGCAGAAATTTTCAACTAATTCTAAATTATATTATATGATAAATAGATAGATAGATAGATAGATAGATAGATAGATAGATAGATAGATAGATAGATAGATAGATAGATAGATAGATAGATAGATAGATAGATAGATAGATAGATAGATAGATAGATAGATGACAAAGTTATGAATTAATCTTATATATTATTGCCACCATACCTTAAAAGGAAGATTCTACATCAAAACTATTTTAAAATTTTAATATTTATTTTTTCCCATAACAATGCATAATCAAATAAGCCAAAATACTTTTTTTTTATAAAAATGATATGAATTTTGATGATCATTGTAATTACATAATACATATCCAACTTACTAGCATATTATTTTATTATATAAATAAAAGGTGGAAATTTGTGTCTAAAAACGATAATATATACTCAGTTTTAGAGATAAATAATAAAATGCTTGAAACTATGTTAGCTAGAAGGGTACCCTAAATATATTGAAAATTTGTGACTAGATTAAAAGAAAAATTAAAAGAGAAAAAAATATATAAATGGACAAAAAGAAAAGAGAAATTATTAACAAAATGTTAACTTAGTTTTAATTTAATGTCATTTTATCAATATTTGTTAGCCTTAGGTTATTGAGATAATGTTAAATATATATATATATAGTGCATGTAATTCCTAACCGTAATCTTTTAAACATTAATTTATAACATTTTTTAGGTTTTTTGGGGGAGGATTTGTAGTAATTTGAAAAGAAGCATGATAATTTCAAAATGTTGAAATAAAAAATTCTAAATTTATGATAAATTAAATAAATATTAAAAATACTTCAATGTAGCATAAAAATATATACTAATATAGATTTATTATCTAAAACGTAAAAGTATTTATAAAATAATATTGATATGAATATGTAATGTAACTTTTATATTTTATTTATGTATAAAATTATTCAAACATACATCTTTACTTGATAAACAATATTTTAAAGAGTTGTTAATACTTTGGAGCTAAATAAGATGTTTGACCACATCATATTCTCTTATCTAAAAGTTTGAGAAAGAGTTTATTTATTTATTTATTTATTTATCACCTATTTATGATAAAAACATTTAACAGAAAGTTCAAAATACATTTTAGTTCAACTTATTTAACTTAGCAATTTTTTAGTCATTCTACATATTTAATTTGCTAACAAGTATCACTATATTACCAAACATATCTATATAAAATAATATTAATTGTTACTCATAATCAGTCTATTAAAATAGTTTACTCTTAATCATGTGCTAATACAAATATACAATCACTTATACATCATTAAGTATCTATTAGAATACCCATAAATAATAAAGGACCAATAATGCGTATTGATCTCGTTGAACTAAAAAACACACTCACATCAACAAATCAAATGACTCGACTTAGTCAGTGAAATTTCTTGATTCGACAAAATTAGCAATACAAGATGAAAAAGGAAACAAGATGAGACCGGTGGGGCGGACGTCCCCTTTTTTGTCAAAAATGTTTTAGGTCGGCCGCAATGGGCGATCTTCAAAAATTGCACCATGAAGTTGTTTCCATGATGTTTGCTAGATACAAAATAATACACATCTTCTATAATAAATATGCATGTCAATTAGGTGTGTACAGAGAAGACAATAGAAGTATTTTTGTAAATTTTATAAACTTTATATTAAGTGGGGTGAAAGTATACACATACTCTCCAAAAAAAATGCACATCTCCAAGAAAATAAATATAAAATTTATAAGATAAAAATATACACATTATAATAAATACCTTCTAGTGTATAAATAGTTTAATTACATATCTTTCAAAACTTAAATACACATATTTAGGGATATAAATACAAATCATCTTGGATAACAATATATATCTTTCAATATATAAATACACATGTTCCATATTATAAATAAACAATATCTAAGACAATAATACACATCTTTCAAGATATAAATTTAATTTTTATTTCATCACAATAATAAACATCCTCATCCACATACACATTTACACATATTCTAATACTATGATGCATATTTTCCAGAATATGAATACACATTCTCTAGAATAATAATACACATCCTGGGATGAGAGCACACATATTACATGATAAAAACACAAATACTTAGGGAAAGAATACGCAATTTTTATGATAAAGATACACATATTCTAAGACAGTAGTGTACATTTTTCCAATAAGATAATATACATATTTCATAATGTAAATGCACATCTATTCAAACAAATATACACATCTCCCATCATTTTATATAAGCAAAAGAGAGAACTAGTGAATTACACTTGTAAAAAATATACATTGAATTAAATTGTGAAACACTTTATGTGCATGTTCAAGATCTAATACAAAACTTCTAATGGTTTTCACCATCACCATACCCACCATCATTATATTTATTACCATTGCAAAACAAAATTTGTAGGATTTATAACACAAAATTCACTACATTCACCATGTATAAGCTATAAGATACTTCTTTCTTTTATGAGTTGATTTGGCAAACACCACTTTAAAATATGATTTCTATTTTTTTGACTTAATAGTATAATGGACTTGCATGAATTCTGTATTGCTTATGTTTATAATTGTATTTGGATTTCTTGATTGTTGTCTTATTGTGCTGGTTATGAAATATTGTCATTGTAAGAGAGACAAAGATGAATAGAGGAAGTGGAGCAAATGAAGAACAAAATCAAACATTAAAAACTTTGACGATGCTACCATTTCCAACATGCATGCTAGAAACGATTTCACCGTGCACAAACTAGGTGATCTTCATTTGGAGATCTCCCATGTAGTCTCATAAAATTATAATACTAAGATAGTATGAAGATTCTCATATTCATTTTTACTCATTTTCTCTCCACATCAATGACCGTAAATATAATATTAAAATACACAATCCAATCAACCTATGTTCCACCAAATTTATCTAATTTAATTGTTTTTTTCATTTACATTATTCATTTATAGAAATTTTTTATTTTTTAAATTAACAAAAAAATAATTCAAAATTTGATAATATCAACTTTGAATATTTTTGTAACATCTCCATTTTTCACTAATAAAAAAATTTATCTTAAAATATTATAAAAGTAAAACATACCAAATGTACTTAGAAAAAATGAGATATTATTATTGCACCTAAAATTAGATGGACGTCCATCGCCCATTCCATGTTAGACACAAGATTAAGGAAACCGACCAAACCAAAACAAGAAATAGAGGGTACAAAACATATATTATAGAAATACCGGTCTTAAGTATTTAATGATGGTGCCACGTTGGGTCCCCAAACAACCAAAATATCTATTAGAACAAAATAGGTGAAATATTTAAATACAAAAGAGATGAAACATATATAGGGAAACCCCAAAATCTTGTTCCATTATGGACCCATAAAATATCTCTAGGTGTCCATATTCTCAAACCCTCAATTTCAACATAAGTTATCTAACTATTGGTCATCCTAAAATATTTACACATGGTCCTTGACTCTTGGAATTAAGTAAGTGACCGAACAAATTGGTACATCAGTATGCTACGTACAAAGTAGGCCAAGTTACCTATTTAATGGGAGTCACAAGCATGAAGGACCACAATATAATATAGAAATCATGCTAAAAGCATTTCATGCTTACATCCTATAAATAGATATACATACATTATCATGATCATATAATGCATTAGGATTTCATACTATACTCAATTAGACAATTCATAACTTGACATATTGATCATCACAATATAGATATCATGGATAACAACATATAATCATGTAAGCCAGTTATTCAACAACTTACTATGCTCTTCTACAATCTAATTACATAAATACTTATTTGACCCATTTTACGAGTCACATGTTTTATTTGATTAATCATTTGTGATCTCTTATTCCTTTTTCAAACACTTGACTGAATACCACCATATGATCTCATATACCTTGAAGCTTATCCAAACTAGAGGGCATAAAGTTCCGCTGAAGCCAAGTAACCACCAATGGTTACAAATTCCGATCAAAGATAATAAACCACATTTGTATCAATACTTTCTAATACATCCTTAGTATCTAGAGTAGGTAAAAAAACTTGGATCTACTAAGACATCACTCGAAGGAAAAGCCTGAAATCACTAATAATTACCTAAAGACATATTAGACCCTGGTAACTAATTAAGGATCGAGTAATCTAGACTCATGCACTACTCAATCATCTTTCACTTTAAGGGATTAGTGTCTTATCATCTAAGGTTATGTTATCACATAAGACCTATATAACGACCAAGGAACATATCCACGTAATTATTCTATCCTAACCATATTATCCTCCAACCATGTGGTGGAACTTTCTTTAGTTCTTAGTCAAGTTAAAATCAATCCATTTAGGCCAATAATTCATATTACACCATCCATTTGTAGCATCATATCATATATAATAAAATTTTTCCATTAAAATCTTTGAAAGGCACTTATTAAGAACCCCATGAATTATGAATTAATTGATCCATCCAATAGGTTAGTTAATTTATGCCAAAATGTATGTTCTCATCATTGAATAATCATGTCACAACATAATATTAAGTCTCAAATCATATCAAGTTCAATAGAAACAAAAACAACACTCTCTGACTAAACCAATCAATTAGTCTGGGCTAACATCTGGCTCAACCAAACCTTAGAGTTCCTCTCAAAACTAGTTGATTGGTTTGGTTAGACTAGTTAACTATTTGAAGTCCCGTTGATTGGTTCTGACAAACCAGTGGATGTGTTTAACCAGAGAGCAACCTAAAATCATTGCAGACAACCCAATTGATTGGTTAAACTAACCAATCTACTGGTATTGATTGTTGTAAAAACTAATTAATCATTTTTGCTTAATCATTCAATTAGTTTGCTCCCAGACAACACAAAATATGAAATTGAAATATGAGTTAGGCTAAAAAAATCTAACTATATCACATCATAGCATCACCATTATAAAAAAAAGGTTACACATGCTTAGGTGTTAATCATGCTGCATTCACATAGAATCAACCATAATTTCTCATGAAATCATTCTTTTCTTATAAATATTAAATCTTCTAACATACAACACCAAATTAATCATAATATCATTTATGAATACAAATATCATAAATTTACCAATCATGCTAACTCACATGCTCATTCATATCACATTTTGGAGGCAATAATGACTTCCTTGAAATCTTAGCAAAATTTCCACACTAAGGAGATAAAACCTTTGGATAAAATATTTTAACTCTCAAAAAATTAAAAAATAAGATATTAAAACTCAAAAACTTTCAAATAATTCTTGTAATCCAAGAAATACAAATTAGGGGAAAATGGGATTGCCATCTCTAAGAGAATCCAAGAAAAGAATTAGCTGAAAGTAGAAAACTCTTTCTTGGTTAAGAATAAAACAAGAGGGGGATAGAGAAAAGATCAGAAGAGATGCATGAATTAGGTGAAAGCTTGAAATGGAGAAGAATGGACCACAAGTGTTAAGAAAACTTAGAATGTTTTTGGTAGCTAAAAAGAGGTGTAGGGAAGAGATGATTAGGGTTATATATAATCAATGAATCGGTCAAGGAATGAGTAAGAGAGTGTAATTAAATTGTAAACCCTAATTTCATCACTCAAATTTGGGATAAATGGGCGATTTTATCAAGAATAGGTCGAATTCCTTCCCAAATCTCAAATGGTGGTTTTTAGGAAAGGGCATGTCAAGATTTGCCAAATAATGGTTGAATACAAGGAAGGAAATGGATAAATTGATGCGGGAAGAAAATCTCCCAACCTTATAAATAAATTTTAGAACAAATTATTTGTTCCACTATTGTACAAAAGAGAGAGGAAGAAGAAGACAAAGGATGAGGTTATCCTCTCCCTTATTATACTAAAATATGACCCTCAAACTTGTAGAGACAGAGTTAAAGCTGAATAAATAATAAAAAGGTTCAAAGATTAATCAGAATACAACTTGGAGTTAGATTAACTATGTTCCATTTTTATAAAAACAATTTTTTCCTAGAAAAATCAAATTTTGAAAAACACTTAGCTCGATAAACCAACCAATCGGTTTGGTTGATCATTCAACTATTCTACAGACCTGCCAATTGGTTCCTGCAAATCAGTTTATCGGTCCCAACCAACTCAAGCTGAAAATAACAGACGAGTCAATTGGTTCATAGAACCAATTGACTAGAATGCCAAGAAAACCCTTTTTACTCAAAATTTCAAGCCTTTTCAAATTCCTATTTAAATCAAACCCAAAATATATTTCCAAATCAAAGTCAAGTACTATCCAAACTCTATTAAATGCAAGAATTTTGCACTTAATAAATTTCAATTTACATGTTATTACAATTTGAATTAAAAATTATGTTTAAATGAAAATTTTAATGTAGTAGTTTCGTAATTCATATTTTTATTAACATCAATTTCAAAACAATTCATACAAATATATGTTTCATAAATTAAAATTATTATTAAAAATATTTTAGAAGTTGATATTATTTTTAAACTAGTAATAATAATATTATTATTTTCAAAGTTAATAATAATAATAATTTAACTTTTAATTTAATTTAAATTTAATTATTATTAGTTTTTGTTCATCTAAATTATTGAATCATATAATATTTACATATTTACATTAATATCTCATTAAAAAATTATTACTTATATTTTTTTTCTATATTTAAGGAGTTTAAGAAACAAACTAAATGTCGTATGATTGAATGTACCATAAACGTTGTATATATGCTAATATTATTATGACATTCATACTTTTTTAAATTTAAACTCTCTACGTAGGATAATAAAAAAATTAATATTTATGAAATTTTTTCTACAAATAAATGCTTATATTTATATATTGTTAGTAAAAATATGGTAAAAACATTGAAGAAATATAATATAATAGTGATGAAACACTGATACAATTATAGTAAAATATAATAAGTTAATTTTTTTTAAGAAACCCAAGTAATAGTGGTGAAAAATAATAGTAATTATGATAAAATATAAATACATCTATATTAAAACATGAAGATAATTATGGTAAAATATGAGCATAACCTTGGTTGTACAATTCAACAATGGTGAAATATAAAAAGAAAATACAATTATGAAAGTTCAGTGCAACAATGGTAAAACATCAATAGTAATAATGGTGAAACATTAAAGCAATAGTGGTGAAACATGAAGACAATTATAATGAAACATGGAGGCAAAAATAATAAAATATGGGCATAACAATGGTTGTATAACGCTGAATATCAATTCAACAATAGTAAAAAATGAAAAAAATTAATAGTGAAAGTTATGTGTAATAATGGTGAAATATCAGTAGTAATAATGGTGAAAGATTACTAATAATAAAAAATATTAGTCCGATGGTGAAATTTTTATTTTACAAAGAAACAACATTATAACAACAATAGTGAAACATAACTACAATTATGGTATAATAGTGGTGAAATATTTGTAAAATTAATAATGGTGAAAGAATGATGAAAGATTATAAAAATAATAATGAAATATCATAGAATATAGTAACAATGGCAAAACATATATACTAGTAATGGTGAGACATCAATAATACTAATAGTGAAATATTATTTAAATTGGTGAAATATATAATAATATATATTTTACATAATAGTTTTTTAAGTTAGAAGTATATCAATACAAGTCTATTTCTATAAGAACAAAATCTTAGAAATACAATGGTGTTATTTTTATTCTTTAGAGAGTTCAAATTAAAAATAATATAATTTGTAACATTATTTTTTAAAAGTACTTTATTTACTAAAATACCATCCAGTGGCACCATTAATATGATATATCCGATTATATCATATACTAATTATTTTTTCTTTTATTTTCACGTGATGCATCACTACCAGTAGAGCTGGCAAAAGTTGACTCGACCCGCCCAACCCGACCCGACCCGAGCAAAACTCGACCCGATAAGACCCGTAAAATTTAGTAACTCGACCCGATCCAGACCCGACCCGACATTGACCCGACCCGGCACTGACCCGATAAAAAGAAACCCGACCCGATCCCAACCCATGACCCGTTATTGACCCGACCCGGTATTAACCCGACCTGAAGCCGACCTGACCCGACAATCACTCGATCTGACCCAACATTAACCCGATCAGACATCAAAATATCTTATAATAATTATAAATTACACATATTTTATTATTCATTTAAAGCTTTTAAAAATATAGTATTTTATAAATTGTACTTACTTTTCATAATTTTACCCTATACATTCTTATTTATTAATAATATCCTAATAAGATATATTATTAATAAATAAATAACCAAAATAAAAAAAAGGCAAACATCCAGTTGTATGCCTGTAAAATAATTTTCAAAAAGTGTTCCATTACATCCACTAATCCACCTATTTGAAGAAACTCTTAATAGAAGAGCATAATAGTGTCCTTTATCAGTTATCACCCACAAAATCGAACAAATAATAACTATACCCCGTATCAAGAGTATCTCACTTTACAACCCTAAATTTAAAGTTTTAGTTATAATTTTTTCTTTTAATATTATTAATTTACTTTAAATATAATTTAGTATTCTACGTTCATCAATTTTAAATTTACAATATCCAATTATTTTTTATTAATTATTTATAGTTTACATTATTTAATTTTAAATTTATATCAATTTATATATAATAAATAATAATTTATGAAAATATATAAAATTATTATTTAATTTAAATTATGTTTAAAATAACTTATTATAGTTTTTTTTACTATAATAATAACAATTAATAAAAATATTACAATAAAAATACAAATATAATATAATTAATAAAAATATAAATATAATAACGTTAATAAAATAAATACAACTAGAGAAATTAATAAGATAAATTATGTAGAGAAATGAATATGAAAAAAAGATAGAATAAATGATATAAAAATTATTGGATAAAAAAATAATACTTTTGTAGGTAAATTTTTTCACTGTTAATATTAACCGTTTTATATATATATATGTGATAAACATCTAATATTTTTACTTGTAAAATTTCTAAACATTTAAAGTAATCAAATATAATACTATTAAAACTTATAAATATATATACATTGTATATTCTTGTTATACTCACCTTTATTCTATAAAATTATCTTTTTTTAACTAATCAAATATTTTAAGTAATCAATTAAATATAATATATGATAAACATCTAATATTTTTACTTGTAAAATTTATAAATTTTAAAGCAATCAAATATAATACAATTAAAACTTATAAATATCTTTTATTATTTACCTTTGTATAAATAAAACACATATAATATTCTTATTTCATTTATCTTTACTAGTGATCTTATGATTGTATTGTATCTAATACTTACAATGTAATAAATGATAATTATACATTGTATATTCTTGTTATACTCACCTTTATTTTATAAAATTATATTTTTTTAAGTAATCAAATATTTTAAGTAATCAATTAAATATAATATATGATAAACATATAATATTTTTACTTGTAAAATTTATAAATATTTAAAGCATTCAAATATAATAATCTTAAAACTTTTAAATATATTTATTATTTACCTTTGTATAAATAAAACACATATAATATTCTTATTTATTTATCTTTACTAGTAATTTTATGATTGTATCTAATATATACAATATAATAAATGATAATTATACATTGTACAGTATTATTATACTCATCTTTATTTTATAAATTATTTACCTTTGTAAAAATAAAACACATATAATATTCTTATTTCATTTATCTTTACTAGTAATCTTATGATTGTTTCTAATATATACAATGTAATAAATGATAATTATACATTGTATATTCTTGTTATACTCACCTTTATTCTATAAAATTATCTTTTTTAACTAATCAAATATTTTAAGTAATCAATTAAATATAATATATGATAAACATCTAATATTTTTACTTGTAAAATTTATAAATGTTTAAAGCAATCAAATATAATACAATTAAAACTTATAAATATCTTTATTATTTACCTTTGTATAAATAAAACACATATAATATTCCTATTTTATTTATCTTTACTAGTAATCTTATGATTGTATCTAAGATATACAATATAATAAATGATAATTATACATTGTATATTCTTGTTATACTCACCTTTATTTTATAAAATTATCTTTTTTAAGTAATCAAATATTTTAAGTAATAAATTAAATATAATATATGATAAACATATAATATTTTTACTTGTAAAATTTATAAATATTTAAAGCATTCAAATATAATACTCTTAAAACTTTTAAATATCTTTATTATTTACCTTTGTATAAATAAAACACATATAATATTCTTATTTCATTTATCTTTACAAGTAATCTTATGATTGTATCTAATATATACAATATAATAAATGATAATTATATATTTTATAGTATTATTATACTCACCATTATTTTATAAATTATTTACCATTTTATAAATAAAAAATATATAATATTCTTATTTCATTTATCTTTACTAGTAATCTTATGATTGTGTCTAATATTTATAATGTAATAAATAATAATTATACATTGTATATTCTTGTTATGCTCACCTTTATTTTATAAAATTATCTTTTTCTAAGTAATCAACTATTTTAAGCAATCAAATAAATATAATGTATGATAAACATCTAATATTCTTACTTTTGAAATTTATAAATATTTAAAGCAATCAAATATAATACATTAATACTTTAAAAACTTTTAAATATCTTTATTATTTACCTTTGTATAAATAAAACACATATAGTATTCTTATTTCATTTATCTTTACTAGTGATCTTATGATTGTATTTTATCTAATATTTACAATGTAATAAATGATAATTATACATTGTATATTCTTGTTATGCCGACCTTTATTTTATAAAATTATCTTTTTTAAGTAATCAAATATTTTAAGTAATCAATTAAATATAATATATGATAAATGTCTAATATGTTTACTTGTAAAATTTATAAATGTTTAAAGCAATCAAATATAATACAATTAAAACTTATAAATATCTTTATTATTTACCATTGTAAAAATAAAACACATATAATATTCTTAGTTCATTTATCTTTACTAGTAATCTTATGATTGTATCTTATATTTACAATGTAATAAATGATAATTATACATTGTATATTCTTGTTATGCTCACCTTTATTTTATAAAATTATCTTTTTTTATGTAATCAAATATTTTAAGTAATCAATTAAATATAATATATGATAAACATCTAATATTTTTACTTGTAAAATTTATAAATATTTTAAGCAATCAAATATAATATTGTTAAAACTTATAAATATCTTTATTATTTGCCTTTGTAAAAATAAAACACATATAATATTCTTATTTCATTTATCTTTACTAGTAATCTTATTATTGTATCTAATATATACAATGTAATAAATGATAATTATACATTGTTTAGTCTTGTTTTGATCATCTTTATTTTATAAAAGTATCTTTTTTTAATTAATTAAATATTTTAAGTTATCAAATAAATTATAATCAATGATAAATATCTTGTTTTGATTCAAAGCGCAATATTTTTTATTATTAAAATTTATAGATATCTTTACTATTTATTTGTGAAAATAAAGCGCATTTAATATTTTTAATTCTTTTATCTGCAATATTAATCTTATGATTATCTGTCTCTAATATTTATGATTTATGAAATGATAATTACTTAGACTCAAATATGAGTAAACCCGTCAAAGCTCGACCCGACCCGACCCATTAAGTTAACCCGTAACTAATTGAATCCAACTCGTCAAATTGTATGAAATGACCTCACCCATCAACTTAACTCGAAACAACTCGGACATAACTAACCCGTCGTATTACATGAAATGACTTAAACGGGGCAAAGCCACCTACTCACGTGAACTAGAAAATGACCCGAAATCAATCTGACCCTACCAGTCAAGTTAACCCGAAATTATCCGAATCTGAGTTTTCTTAACCCGAACGGCCGGACCCAACCCGACCTGATAAATTAACCTGAAATTATCCGGAACCGAAATGACCCGACCCGAACCAACCAGACCTAAAATGACCCGAAAGGACCCGACCCGTTAATGACCCGACCCGATTGCCACCTCTAACTACGAGTAATGTCGGCATATCCATTTTTTTTTATGCTAAAAAATGACCGTCGTCGATGGTCTTAAACAACACTCAATAAATGATCCTCATTTAGAAATCATTCACCTTTTTCCATATAGTTATACGTAAATTCTATTTTGCACTCCTCGTAAAATGTTCCCGATAGAACTAAAACTTGTTATCTTCTATATACACTACAAATTTTATCTCCCAATAATGACGACCATATCTTCAAAATTTTGATTTACCCGGAGAACTACGCCATTGTGCAAGAAAATCGATCACTACTATTTCTCCAATCATATCATTGCTGTCATTAATTAAAAGTTGTATAAGATTATGACATGTTGCCTGGTTGTTTCTTAGATCAATACCTCCATAGTGACCTCTTTTCTTTCATTAATTTAGGTAATTTAACATTTGTCTTTCACTATGTAAGGACAAGTTTATTAGATCAATGTATACTTGGTCTCTCTTAAACAAGGTGTATCTTATAAACATTTTAAACCATAAATACAAAATTAAAGTTTAATTAAGTTTTAGATTTGGAGGACTTTATCGTGTAATCGACCACCAAAATATAATTTTAGTTATGATTCTTGTTTTTCCTTATTTAAACTTTGGTTGGTATTTTCTTCTTCTTTGAGTTATTTCTTCTTCTTTAGGTTAATTTTTTGTTTAAGCTTTAGTTGGTGTTTTATCTCTTTTTGAGTTGGTGTTCATCTAAACTTTGGTTGATTTTCTTCTTCTTAGAGATTATATTTATTTAAGCGTCTGTTGATAATTCTTTTTTATTTGGATTAATATTTATTTAAGTTCCGATTGATATTTCCCCAACTTTAGATTGTTTTTTTTTTAATTTTAGCTTTAGTTAATTAGTTTCCTCTTTCAGGTTAATGTTTACTTTTAGTTTCACTTTAAAAAATTTCTTCTTTAGTTTGGTGTTTATTTTTTTTATTAAGCTTAGTTTTTTTTTAATTTGATATTTATCCAAACTTAAATTGATGTCTTTCCTTACTCGGGTTAGTGTTTATTTCTATTTGAGTTGATATCTACTTGATGAATTATTTTCTCGATTTTTTCTTTACTTCAATTCTAGCGCTCAACAAGATACCAGCACCAACCACCCGAAAATAGAGAAATTTTAATTTTTTTTCTATTTAAAAAAGTACTACTTAAAATTAAAACGAAACATGGTGTAAATCAATATAAAAAATAAGGCACCAAATAAAATACTAGGTCGGTAATTGAAAAACTACACGTAGCATAAATGATCGAGCACTTATCATTAGCAACATCGCTTTTTGTTTCAAAAGATATTTCATATTTGCATCATTCCAACATGTTCTATCAGTTATTGTCTTCAACCGAGAAATTGCAACTTGAGGTTTTCGCCCTCAACAAAATGAGACTCTTAGCTGATTTATTTTTATTTTTATTTTTTTAGCAGAGAGAATAGAGTTGGAAGAAAGGGTAATGTAATGCGAAGAGTGTAGCATGTGCTAATGATTTATTTCTCAAACAATATTATTATCTTAGATTTCGGACTCTAAATAGTACATATGATAATATGCTTCTAAATGTATAATATTTGTATTGATTGAAAGAAAAATACACAACCTAATCAATCTATATTTCATTGAATTTTTTAATTAATTATTTTTTTATTCATATTATTCTTTTACGTATTTTTTAATTAATAAAAAATATTAACTTTAAAAAACAATGATAATATTAATCTCAAAATTTAATAATAATATTACTTTTATACATAATAATGATAATAATATTAATATTAAGCTTAACAACATCATCAGCAATAACATAAAATTTAAAAATAATTATAATTAAAAAGTATTATTTTAAAATAATTTTAAGCAAGATACAACTTCCTCTTCTTTTTTCTTTCCTTTTCATTAGTTGGGTCCCTCTCTTTCCTTTAGAATAGCATTGCTCCACGAAGCTTTGTTGCTCCAACTACTTTATTTTTTATTTCTCACTTGCGCTTATCATACACAAGAAGCAAGTGGCTCTAAATTTGGTTTTTCTCCATATTTTTGGCTCATTGCAATTAGTCTTAGTTGACACATGGGGTAAAATTCTATCGTAACTTGCAAACAATCAATGTAACAGTCATTATGGGTGATTGGTGTTAGATTATCGATCTAAACCATTCATTGTATTTTATTGAAAAATCATTTTTTAAGTTTTTTTTACTAGTCTTAAGTGTTATTTAAATTAATACTATGTTTTTTTTTAATAAAAATATCTATTATATCATGTCCTACCTTTTTGAATTTGCGTGTTAGAGCATACCATATTAATCTTATAGAATGATCGGTAGTCAATCAATATAACAATCATTATGAGCCTTTAGTGTGAATCATCAATCTTATCCATTCATTACATTTTATTTAGAAGTTAATTTTAATATTTTAATAGTCTTAAGATTTTATTTAAGTTATTGCCCAAAAAGTTACCAAATCTAAAATTATAATTAATTCATTCATTTATCACACCCTACTTTTTAAAGTTTGCTTACAGGAGCTCACCATATAAATCTTTTCGATGTTCAACCTATATTTCCCTCACCCTCCTCTTCATCATCTAGTTCCTAAAGCTCCGTTATGAATTCCTATCCTTATTGAACATCAATCTTTCAAAAAAATCCATCTACATTTGCATCTAGGCTAATACTACAAAAATTATGAATGATTGTCGGTGTTGAAGTTATGATCAAGTTATTAAAGAAGTGAAGAGTGATTCTTAGCAACATACATCATTGTTTCTACTACGACAAATATTGTTGATTAGGTTTTAACCTAGATTAATTGAGCTAATAGAAGAGGGATTACTTTTGATGCCCTTATATGCATTTTACATATTGATGGTAGACAGAAGATGGACGAGTAAAGCAAATATGCTTAGATGATAGACTACTTATGCCAACATTTTGCTATTGTGTTGGTTGCCGATACTTTCTATTGTTTGATGATGAAGTAACACCCCAAGTCTCAACATCAATGTAGATAGTTACCTTGGAGTAATTCCGAAGTTAAAGAGTGGCCACAACTTAACATGAGCTTTTTCTAACATATTTTTTGCTCACTTACTGTAATACCCTAAATTTTAGAACCCTAACTTTTGGATTACACTCCAATGGTGAGGAATTAATCCTACCCTTTATATGTAACACCCTTAATAAATTTACCTTAATTTTTGGGTGTTTAACTCTTAATCATTTCCTAACCTTTAACTTTATCTTAATCACCTTAATTTAACCCCTAAATCCATGCACTGCTCTTTTTCCATCCCATCCCAATGTTTATTTTTTTTGTTTGGTTACCTAAACTAAAACCCTAATTATGCTTAGTTACTCAATCAACCCATAACCTCTTATCTCCTTATATTTTCATTCAAGTTTACTGTAACACCCCCAAATTTTAGAACTTAAAAATTTTGTTTTAAAGAGTTAATAACGGAAACCAAAACACAAAACATAGGGGTGTCACGCCGCATCCAACATAGAAGAGGCACTCCCTATGCCCAGTCTATGTTAGGTGCAAGGCAAAAGAAACCTTATACCTAGAAATTAAGTGTGGGAAACACTTGATTCCACCATGATACAGGATACAAAATAGAGAGAAGGGAATAAATAATAAAAATAGAGGACTAAAAGTCCAAAGAGAGATAGAGATATCCGAATAACTATACCCTTTACCAATTCATTTAACGCTCACCCAAGGCAATCACATCAAGCTAATAATTATCAATCACCTGCAAAATAAGGTAGATCTACTCGTAGAAATGAGCAGCACCCATAAAAGGATGATTAGTATGCTACGTACTAAGTAAGGTAACAATAAAGTCGAAACCAGAAAAAAACATATAATTACAAACATTCATAGCGGAAAGTAGTATACATGCGAGATACAATAATCGGTACAAGGTAATTACTAGTCCATATTCGTATTATTAGAATATAACATGATCCATTCTTTAATTTACATTGATATTAGGGACCCCACTATTCTTAAACCAGTGGAACGATCTAAAACACCTCCCAGGGCAAAACGCTCCTGACTACTATTCTTAAACTAGTGGAACAATCTGAAGCACCTCCTAGGGAAAAACACACTTGACCACTATTATTAAGCCGGTGAAACAGACTCCTACACTTTGATCCTGACTCACATAATCTTTCACTATAAGTGTTTAGTGTCTTAATAATTGGTTACTTATCTTAGACTCATATTATCTTTCACGTTGAGATTACACCCTACTATTATTAAATTGGTGGAATGGTATGATGTACCTCTCGGGAAAAAACGCACCTAACCACTATTATTAAGCTGGTGGAATGGACTCATAAAACACCTCGGCCCGACTCATGTGATCTTTCTCTTTAAATGATTAGTGTCTTATTCATGATTGGTTTATGAGTAAGAAACATAATTAATGCAATCAAGACATCAATATACATATAACAAGATTGTTATCAAAGATTAATATGCTTATTTTACCCAAACCCCCAAATTCACAATTTAAGCATAACTTTTCTCATATTGATCATTTATCCACCAAAGTTAGTATATGTTCCCCAAATCATAGTATCATTAAAATACCCAAAATTCAAGGTCTAACTCCCATGTCTTACACATGCAATAATAGCCCTATCTCAAAAGTTAGTATTCATAAGGCTCCCAAAACCCTAATTTCACAAGTAAGTCATAATTTTTTCCATAATACTCATATAATTACCAAATTTAATATAAAACCCTAAGTACCAATATTAACAACATATCCAAAATTCGTGGCCTAACTCTAACGTTTTACACATGTGATAATAACATTATATTTTTAAGGCTATTATTCCCAAATTAAGCTATTTTCTCGTTTGAAGAACTTCTGACACTCATAATCACTCCCAAACACTTCACACGATATTATTAGCATATTTTAATCCACATAATACGTTAAAATTATCATATTAACCCATATTAACCAAAATGCCCTTAAAGATAGCTAATAACCTTTATTTTACAAAAATCTTATATCCTCAATATTATTATTTCCAAATCCTCCTTTTATCAACATACATCTTAAATATAGGTATTTACCACTTATAATACTTCATTAGGCCCATATTATTCTTCCACAAATTTTGCTCTTCCACAAAATACAACTTAGCATAGAAATCAACATATCGCCATATCTTTCATTATTAGTACTCTCTTTCTATCATATCACCCACATTATCATATCATAATATTAAAAACATGTATTTAAAAAGATAATAACAATAGCATGATAGGAAACATCGTCATACAAATAATTAACACAAAACCCTAAACATCGACTAGTATCCTTACCAATAAAGGTTCCGGTCTCTAAGCATGTTTATCCTAATCCGCTTCTTCCGAAGCTTCCAGAATATCACCTAAGAAAAATTTAAAAAGCATAATTAGAATTATTGATATAATTATTAAAGGGTTCAGGAAATGGAAAGGCAAATAATGGGGAAAAACCCAAACCGGGGTTCGAAGGAGGTGTCGACTAAAATTTGTGTAACAAAGAGGGGATTGATTGGGGTTGCTGAGGAAGGAGGGCTAGCAATGGCACAACTTGCCATTGCTAGAGGAGGTGCAACAGCAAGGTGGTGCAACAATGGGAATTGCCGAAGCTTGGGGTTGTTTTGGTGGAGTTTGCCGAAGCTTAGGGGTAGGAACAGATGGTTTTGCTGCAGCTAGGTGGGTTGAAATGATGAGTTTTTTGCTGCAACTAGGGGTGAGTGAATGGGAGGTGCTGCCAGTGGCGGTGGATGTGCTGCATCAAGGGCTGCCAAAGGTGGGTTTTTGGGGGTGTTTTTGGGCAGTGTTAGTGATGGTGAGGAGGGGGAAAGGAGGAGGGTGTTTGAGGTGGTTTTTCAATATAAATTTGGAGGAATAAGGAGGTAGTTTTAGGGCATAAATGAGGTATATGCATATATATATATATATACACACATACACAAAGAGGGAGAGGAGGGAGTTTGCGATTGGGCAAAAAAATCAAACCCAACACACAATCGCAGGAGCTGAGAATTGATGGGGTAGGGGTAGGCTTTGAAGAGGGAAACATGCATGTAAGGGAAGGAAGGGGAAAATAAGGGTGAGGTGAGGTGAGGTGAGGTTCGGCAGGGAAAAAAATATGGGAAGGAGAAGAAAAAGGAAAAAGAGAAAAAGGGAAAGAAAAATTGTAGGTTTAGATTTAGGTTTAGGTTAAATTAATTTAGGTTAGGGTACTAGGGTAAATTAATTAAATAATTATCTAGGATTAGATTTTGGTTAGGAAAAATATTAATAACCCAAAAATAAAAATAAAAATTAGGCTAAGATTTATAATTAAGGAGTTAGGGTAAGATAGAAAAATAAATTTTCGATGTTAGAATTAGGTTTTGATATTAATTAATCAAGATTAGGTTTAGCTAAAAATTCGAGGTATTACATTTACTCCACTCAGCCTATGCCTTTCTAATTTTATGCCAACCTTCTACTAACTACATACCCCAATCATGACTTTACCTCCCTCACACTCCCTTTTCATTTCATTCCACCACAAACTACAACTCAACAACTCCTCTTTTATCCCTTTCTACTTGTCCATCTCATCTTTAATTGGGATCCTCCTTCTTCATTCATTTATGAGTTTTCCTTTTCCATTCAACTCTCAGCTCCCTCGCCCTTCTCCTCCTCTTATTTTGCTTGCCCCTTCATGTTGCACTTGTGGTTGTCCAATATTGCACTTTTGGTAGTCTGATATTCCTTTCACTAGCTACTATTACATGCATCAACCACCACCAACTTGCATCCATATCTCATAAAAGCACTACCTTGCACCCATACCTCATGCAACCATCACTTTAATTGCATTAATAACTCACACAAACACCCCTGGGTGTGTTAACCTCTAATGAAACCAACCACCACAACCTTGAACCATAATATCATTCTCCAAGCCTCCTTGTGCATACTTTATTCACTTAGCCACACTTCACCCTATGTCATTCCTTCACATAAGCCACAACTAGATGCTTTAATACCCCACAATAACACCCTTACTTGAGTTACAACCTCATGCAACAAGCCCTCTACTCACGTTCATTCCTCACACAGGTCACCTTGGTTCCCCAAGAAGCCTAGCCAAACCAAATGTCCAATGTTCCATAATTCCTTGCTAACCTTGGCAACCAAACGTCACCTTTGTTATCCTTTTATCCTTCATTTTCTCCCTTACTTATCCTTTTCAATTCTTCATTATTTTTTCCTAACACCTTTCTATTATCTTATTAAGTGATCCTAAAGTTTTAGTTGAAGAATGTGATTAGGAGTATATTTTTCTAAGAGACCAATGTAGCAATTAGTAAGGATACACAACTTTATATTAGATCTTTTGTTGTTATGCATTATATTTTGGTATGCATATCCATGTTAGTATGTTTTTGTGTTGGAAATCATGTTTAGGCTTTACTTTAACTTATCATCATGTGTTACTTGGCATGTTCTTGATTATATAAGTTATATGATTTTATATGGAAAATCCATGCTAGGCTATGCTAGTCTTTGTTTGAAATTCTCAAGTATGAAGTTATGCGTTGTTATTTTAATTAGAATATTGATGTGTGAATTAATATGTGGTTAAGCAATTTTGTTAAGATTTAAGTTGAGAATTGATTTTTTTGGTGAATTAAACTATCGATGGTTTAAACCATAAAGCATTTGGTGGATCTATGGACTATTTTAATTTAAGAAAATTATGTTTTTGGATGTCTAATTATATTTGGGAGATTATATGTAAATTTTGGTAAAGTTTAGTGGAAGTTGAAATTTGGGTGTTTTGTGCTAGAATCAATTATGAGGGAATTTTTTTAAATCAGTGAGTTTTTTGGTGAAAAATAATTATTCCACTACAATCCTTGAAGTTCTTACATGAATTTTGATATATAATATGATAGGGTTTGGTGGAGTTTGGTTCAAGTTATTTTAATTAGAAATATTGAGGTGTTTAGGTGAAAATTAAGGTTGTCTTAGTGTTATTGGATTTAAAATGTGATAAGTGTGATATGTGATTAACAAAAATATTAATTTTATGTGAAAATAACTTAAAATGGGATTAGAGACCTTAACGGTAAGATTGATATTTTATGCGTTAAACGTGGGAGTTAAGTCCTAATTTTTGGGCATGGTGTGTATAGTGATATATTGGGGTATTATATTAAATTTGATGAACTCGTGAGCCTTACGAGAAGAGTTAGGATGTGAATTATGGTTTGTGAGGGTATTTTAAAATTTTCATCTATGTATTGTCTTCTTTTATGTTTGTTGTTTTTCCTTATGCCTTGTCTTTCCTTTATGTGATTATATCATATTTGATTTGATTAACCACAATACAATCCAAAGTGTTTTAAATAAAAATAATTGCTACAATGAGTTCAGTAATACTCGATATTTCATGTAATTATGATAAGAAATATCCCATGTGATAAGATAATGATTATATAAGTGGAAGTGTTATGATGTTGAGTAGAGCAAGTGGTATATTTGTGTATTCTTAGTACCTAGCTAATGGTCAAGACATTAATAATTAAATTAAAAATTCATGTGAGTCATGACCGCTATGCTAGTCTGTACCATCAGACAATAATAGTGGTCATAAGCGTTATGTGATCAAAGTTGTTTTATGACATTATTTGTTTCACTGGACAATAATAGAGGTCGAGAGAATTATACACTATGAGTTTTTAATGACATAATTCGTTCCACAATATGATTATAGTGGTCAAAAGTGGTCTACCTTAGGAGTTATAATAATATGCCATGATATTTGTAACACCTCAAAATTTACTATTAAATTTTTTTATTTTAAGCGGAAATGTATTATCAAATAGTTACCTCAGTAATTGACATAATTCTGGCTTACAATACCATATTTACATCAACAACAAGGTAAAATAATTAGGATGTAAAACATGATAAATAGAAAATAAGGGACTTTCATAAACATTAGATAAGACTTTGAAGGTTTACTCTGAGTACAATAATCTAAAATACAAAAAGGGATACCATGGATCTAAGAGTAAAAAAAGGTATTCGATTGAAATATCATTTGGATAACATGAATGTATGCCCAAAACTATGATACAAAAATCAATCATCCACATATAATGTATCAAAGGCTGCAAACTCGTTCACTAGGTCATCATCGACCTACACAAAGACATCTGGGTCGTCTACTCATGGGAATGAGCAACACCCATGAAACATATGATTAGTAATTGCCGTACTGAGTAAGGTAATGGTACTGACTAAGTTATATAAATCACAGGCTCATGTTCATAAAAATTTTCATTCTAAGATTCTTCCATGACCTAAAGTATTTATATATTGTTAGTTTAAATATTTGAATAATATTATTTTATAAATTACTAATATTATATGCATGTGGATCAAATTGTGCTTGGTCTTGAAAGGTTGTTCTAATACAAGAACAAGATGTAAACAAAGTGGCTAAAGGAAAACAACTAGAAATTCAATAGCTTTGCTTTTGACCAAAAAATGTGGAAGAAGTGTGTGGAGCCATCATATTAGTGAAGCCCTCTCCTGTGAGCAACATTTGTAAATAAAAGTCTACTATCAAGGCAAGACCCTTTGGGGCAACCCAATTGAAATAATGCAAAGGATAGGGCTCTACTCCCTAGAAATAAGCTGATTTTACAAACGAATGCCTCAAAAAGGGAAATCGACTAAAGTTCCAGACAAAGAAAATAACAAAAAAGAAGCAAGGTCCCAATTATTATGAGTGAAAATAGGAAGTGTTTTATTATTTTTCTTCCAATTCTCCTTAAAATAGCATAACCTACTAGAAATCAAACGATGTTAAAGTAAAAATTTATCTCTACTACTATAAATGATGGAAATTCTAAGTCATTTATTGACTTTATTTTATGTGTATAATAAAAATAGGTCTACTATGACATATTCTAGTATCCATGGATTTACATCTATTTTGTCTTATCGATATACAAAGGTATAAGTTGCATATAGGTGGCTTTCACATCACATAATCACCATAATAGATGACATAATCACCTTAAAAAATACCATTGTACAAGACACAATTACTATAAAATTGTATATAATAAACATAGTATCTCACCTAATCTACATAAAAACTGTAGTAACATACATAATTCCTATAAAATAAACATAACATATTAGAAGAAATAATCACCATATAAATTTATGTAATCATCCTAGAGATTGATAAAATTTTAGCATAAAAATGTGAAAATAAAATACTTTTTTATATCAAAAATATATATTAATAAGAGTCTCTATTTAAAGAAGGAAAAAAAAGTGCAATCATTAAAGTATATACTTTTTTATTTAATAATTTAAATTATAATGAATTACAAAAAAACTAACATCACCAGAATGTATCTAGTAATTTGTCTAAAATGGTTTTAGGTAACCAATATAGTATGGCGTTGGTAAAGTGCCGCCTTAGCTTTTACTGTTAGTCATAACGATCGCTTTTTTAATTAATTTAAATCTTACCTCTCCTTACACACCTATTTTACTAAACACACACCCATATAGCCCCAAATGTATCATCCTTTTCAATTTTACCCTTCTTATTTCTCCATCCCTCCTATCTCTCTAACATATTTTCTCTCCTCTCTTCTCCCTCATCTCAACTCCTTACACAATCACTCAATTCTTCTCAAATCTTCCATCTATTTAAGAAATCAGATTTTAATCAATAATCCAATGCATTCTACATCTAAATGTATGCAAGATTTTATCCTATTTTTTTTTGTTAATTTTTATGATTTTCCAAGTAGTTGCAATTATAATATTTGATTATTGTCTTTTTTTAGTTTAGTTGTTATTTGACTAAAATTAGTATTTGTATACATAAATCGAACATAAATTAGTAAATTTGTTGTAATTTTGCGTTAAAATTTGAGCTTCGAACGTAATCAATGGAGGTCAGAGGTGAAATAGTGGTGTCGACGGGTGGTTCACTCAGTAGTCATAACTACCAATGGGTAACTCACCCATTGAAACAACAACCAAGAGGATAGTTCATCTGTTAGGCATCCCTCCATACGGGTAACTCACACGTCATATAAATCTAATTGGTAGTTTACCCGTCAGCCTCCACCTCCACAGAGTAGTTCACCCATTACTCTTTGCCCCAAATGGGTGACACACTCATTGAAAGTCCCAAACCCCCGAAATCCTCTTCCTTAACCCTAAACAAGAACCCTCTAACCCTTAACCCTAACCCTAAACACTAAACCCTCTAACCCTTAACCCTAACCCTAACCATAAACCCTAACCATAAACCCTAACCTTAAACCCCAAACACCACACCCTAAACCCAAAACACCCCAAGCCCTTAGCCATAAATCCTTAACCGTAAACCCTACACCTTAAAACCTAAATCCTTAACCCTATAACCCAAACCCCAAGCCATAAACCATTAATGAGATAATGCATAATATTTATTAATGATATTTTTGTTATAAATGGTAGATGGCTGGTAGAGGAGGCATAGGAAAGGATATGAGGTAGATTACTCCCGCTACCACTAGGGTGGCAAAGAGGACAATTACTACCAGTGCCAAAGAACTAGCTATGAGGGAGTGTGGCAAAGCTCCACATAGAACAGATACACATCACATGTCATTGGAAGAGGAGTATGATGATCCCAGCGAGGGAGCTTTTGCAGGAACTAGCACATCTACCCATCGAGTAGGATCCATTTCCTCATTGGCATCGAATGACGATTGGAGATTTATTGGACTTACTGGTGGGGGTCCCCTCATTCCTAATCTTCTCACCAATTTTAAGGGTCATGTGGCATATGCCATATGGAATGATGCTGAGGTAATTTCTATTATTATATAGATTTGTTTCTATATTTTTACCATATAATTCATTATTCTAATATTCTTTTTGTTGTACGAACCACGTCTTGTGCGGACAGTTCAGTCAAGGATGAAAAACTTGATAAGACTACCTATCGATGATGCTGGCATGGGTATCACCTACGACTAAATCGAAACCATGGGCCTAAAACATCTACGTTCGACATACCAAGGCGGTCTGCACTTTATGGATGTTGTGGAGCCATACATGCTAGATCGAGTTGTCCGACAGTTTGGCAACCCCCAACTCATCACGATTCCTCATATTGTTCTAGTATATGGATTATGTCAAAGTGTAATCATTAAGAAATATAAGGTAGATTGCTCCCGTTGTTCATTATTTTAGAACACTTGGCCACACCACCAATTGGACTTCAACTCCCATTTTTATCGCTCAACATATAAGCATGGTGTCTTAGTAGAATACCTTCATTGGTATTATCCTTGGACCCATCCAGTAGTCCATCATGTACCATTAGATGAAGGGTCGAGTGATGCCCCATACATTAGGATGCAAGTGGATACAAATAATGCATTGATGGGTGGATTCTGCTAATGGTTCAAAGAAGAGAATATGGGTAGAATTGACAAGGATGAAGGTTTTGATAGGCTGACGGAGGTGTACCTCACTATGGGTAGGCTTAGACTCTCCTCTAGTGAAGAGGAGGAGGCCGACCAAACCCCTTGCTGATGATAGTTAGTATATTTTTTTCTTGACACTTTGATTTTAAATTTACATTAAGGATATTATGACTTTATTATCAAAGCAATTTATTTATATGATAATTTTAATTTCATGTTACACCAAGGATTATGGACCAACTATATTGGACCTCTTACTCTTCTTTTCAAATAAGTTAAATGCTCTACGACATACAATAAATGTGAGCTCCTTGAACAATATGTCATCTATAGAGTAATGTGGAATAATAACCCATGAGTGCTCTAGATCTTTTTTCATCTCATTAATTTGGAGTCTTATTAGTGTGTCGATTTTTGAACATAACGTATCAAAAGTCATCTGTGATGATGATATAAATTTCTTCAGCTTGCCATGTTCACTTTCCACTCTATAATTAGAATTTTAAAATATAAGTAATGGTTAATTGTTACTTAGAAATAAGTTAAATGACATTGAATATTTACGACAAAAAAAGTATACTTGTTGGTTGTATGAGTGCTAAAGTGAATAATTTTGTCAAGCCACACTGAAACAAACCTCTTTTTATATGGATTCAACTAGGTCTCATACACATATTGTAAAAGATGTGGAAATCTGCCCCATTTGTCACCCATAAGTAGAAGCTCGTTCTTATACGTCTTAATTGTAATCGCTTGTACAATCTTCCTCCAACCTCCTAGAAATCATTATTTCCCTACTATACTTTCCAGCTTTTATATAACATGAGAGAGAACATTCTTAATGTGTCATCTACACAAGAAGAGTGCTACATTAGAAAAGACTTTCAACACTATTTGTGGCAGTCCTAGTTTCCTATCAGCGATCACCACATTTGGTTTATGGGGCTCCATCAATCTCGTTACCTTGTTAAGCACCTATTCATAGTTATCTTCATTTTCCTTCGTCATAAATGCTAAGGGAATGGTAAAATTCATAGCACTAGGCACACAACCAATGACATCCTAGAAAGGAAGGTTGTATTTATTGATTTTATGAGTGCAAACCAACAAATGACATATAGAAATGCATGTAACAAAGTAATATAATTTGGGTGCACAAATATAATATCACTAACTACATCAGTGTCAGACAACTAATGATGTCATGAACGGTATTTGTTGATTTTCATAAAGTGCAATAATTGTTGCATGACTATCTGTACCCAGAACTTATGTCTAGCATTATAGATTGTCCTAAGTGCTGCGGTATTATCCCCATCACCTCGTTTCAACGTGTTGATAATCTCCTTTGGTTTGACATTTATTTGTGTTAGCTCATGCACCAACCCGCGTTCTTCTAGAATCACCTTTTGATGGATGACTTGCCCCTCAGAGTTGTTTTCGAACAAGTAAATCGTCTGTCAGATATGATTTATAACGAATAACTTATCCTCTAGATAACTAAATAAATAAATAAATATTGCATTACTATTGTTTCGTCGAGTTTATCTTTACTAAAAAATCATTAGATTTATAATCTTTTTCTATATTAATTGTATCTAATGTAAAAATACTTAAGAGGAGAAAAAAAAAGAGTACCGATAAAGTTGTGTATAAATAAAATAATCAAATTAATTAAAAATATAAAATATAGAATTTTATAGAGCGTCAACTAAAAATTTAAAATAAAAATCTACAACTAGAATTATATATATTTTTTCTTTAAATTAACATAAGAATTACAGCCTGAAGCCACCCCAAATCCATCCCAGCCTGCGTAATGCGACTTCAAGCCACTTCTTTAATTTTGTATGCCTCGTGGAGAGTGTACTGGACTTTTCCGAGTCCGCCGGTGCATGTTCGATTGTTCGGTCCTCGACGCACCTCGTCAAGAGCAGTAAGTAAATTCGTACCGTATTTTGCGATAAACATCTAAACGCTAAACGGCTGAGTCAAACAAGGCCAAAATATAAATAAACATAGACAGTAGACACGCAGAACCAGAAGGAGCAGGAGGAGGCCTAAGATATACATTTATATATATATATATATATTGTCGTGGTACTGTATTTTGCAGAAAAAACAGGAAAAAGCTGACAAATACCGATGCAGCTGAAAGCAAAATGTCAAACACTAGGGTTGTATATTTTTTTTCGGGAACTGAGGTTAGACAGCTATCTCCCTCGGCCCCTCTCTTATCTGGTGGTAATCTCTAATATTATAAGTATTTTTTCTCTTTCCAATCTCGTCTTGTCATCATCCGTCCTCTCTCTTTTTTTCCCCTAAACTCATGCATTTTCTTCTTAATAAAATGCCCGGGACTCGGCCTTTCTCCTCCTCTCCTCTCCCCCTACTCTCCTGACAAAACAATTCCAAGCGGCAAACGTACGTAGGGGCGAATCCAAACACCGATTCTCGACTCGCCTGTCTCCTCTCGTAATAGTATGAAGTTAAGACGCGCATACATAAATATTCACCGACTACAATAAAGAGGGAAAAGTCCATTGAATACACTATTGTGCTTTTTGAAAGATCACATAAAGACATGTAACTATTTTGCTGTTTGTTCATATCCGTTTCGTATCAATATAGATTTATTTCGGCGTGTGTGTTTTGAATTATTGTTTTTTTTTGGGTTAAAAGTATGGCTAATTTAATAAATAAATTTAAAATTAAAATCCAGATTCGATTTATTTGACTAAATAAAATATCTTGAACAAATTTACGAACTTTGTGCTTAAACAAACCAAATTCATAAACTTCGTATTATATATAAGTCGAGTCTAAAAAAACTTACAATCAGAATCGATTTATTTAACTAAACAAACGGATCAGGTCTAAAATTTATACAATCTTACGATCCTACGATCTAATTCTATAATTCAATTATGATAGCCTATATCAATTGTAGGTAGAATTCTAATTTAAATAAGCTTGCTCAAAACGAATATGAATTTGTGATGGTAGAAATCAATAGGATTGTTATCACTAGGGTTGTTCACGGTTCAAGTATCCGATATATTAGATACTTGATTGTCGGATATCCAAAATTTTGAATATCTAAAAATAATACTTGATATTTGATTTAAAACTTTAGATATTTAAAAGATCGGATATTCAAATTTTTTTGATCAAATATCAAATATAACCGATATTATCCGAATAAAATATTAAATATAAAAAAAAACCATCAAATCACAAATATATTTGATATTATCCGATTTACTGATCAAATATTCGATTTGCTCAACAAACATCCGATGTTAAAACTAAAATTAAAGTTGCTACATTACAATATTTAACTGGATTCTATTAGATCTAAAAGGGGATTATATTAAAACTATAATTTCAACTAAATTAAATGTTGGCCCAAATACTAAATCAAGTAAAAATTATATATATTCTTTGGATCGAATATTATTTGTATTTGTTGGATAGGATATCTGGTTTACTTGACTTTTCGTTGATCGGATCGGATATTTGATTTATAAAAAAAAAGATCAGTTATTTATTTTTTTCAGATCGGATCGTTTCGGATACCGGATTGGATAAACAGATATCGAATAACATGAACGGCCATGATTATCACTCTCTTGCATTTGTTAGACGGACAATTAGTTGGAAAATTTATCATTTAATAACACCAACTTAGTTGTATATTTAACGAGGATTTCCAAATTAAATGCATATCTATAGCCGGAAGGACTATTGTTAGTAAAACCGTTAATTAAATATATATATATATATACACTAAGAGTTTGAGAATATTCTCTCTCTAGAAAAAATGAAAAGATAATAGTAAGTTGATAGTATAAAATTAGCTAATTAAAAGGCTAACAAGAGTGGCGAGAGTTCGGTTAAGACGAAGAGATGGTATCGCATCAAGCATTAATGAGATCCATTATAAGAGCAAGAATTATGAAAAATCCAACCTTCTTATCCGGCGGAGTATATAAGGAAGGACATTCAATTCTTCTTAACGAAGATATAAACTTTTTGTCGGTCGCCTGCAGCAATGTTTAGGGTTCTAGCTAGTTTCCTCATTTCTTACTAATAAAAAGACTATTTACAGTTTTCTTTCTATCTATTAACAGTTAATCCATGATAGGATCTCGAACTATGATGATATCAGGAGACATGTACTATGCGGGGCTTCACGTGTGGTGTCTCAAATCCTAGTGTAATAAAGTGTTTTCTATTTAACTATAGCTTATAAGTTATAACTACTGTATCCTTAAATAGAATTCTTCTTCGGTTCTCCTTCCGACGATCGAACTTATCAAGATCCTCCTTCTTGTGCCGGGTAAACCCTTAAGCGTATTATTACTCCCTTTCTTGTCCCGTCGGCATCTGCTCCTATAATGTTGGTTCTTTTTGAAACATCATAATTGGGTCTCAAGTATAATTAGCTATCAAGTCTTTACTAAAGGGTTTATCAATCGTCTCATAGAAAATGACTTGCGTCTTTTTCTTTCATTTTCTTCGTGAACTTACGTATGTTGATCCTTCAATTATGCTAATTTGGACAAGGTTCTCAACAAAAGAACCTGTTCTCCCACAAACGTACGTGTGCACAAATTTTTTTTTTCGATAAAACAAACACAAATCGAGTTATATTAGCATCCAAATATAGTACTGACTATTTGGTTCTATTATATAAGAAACTCTTGTTGTAACAAAAAAGAAAAGAAAATAGGTTTTGCTATATTGTAAAAAGTTAAGCTTAATTGTGACCCAAATGATTTAGTTTACATTGGTGATTATAGATAGGAGCTATTTTCAAGCAACACACTAAATGATTCATAACTATATATAACAAAAAATACTTCATCCTTTAAAAAAAAAAGAATTCATTTTAAAAATGATTTTTCTTTTTGAGGCTATAGCATTTTACATATTTCTACTTGTGGTAAAAAAAACTCGTAAGTGTCATCTTTCACGGGAACTAATATGGCTCCTTGCTTCTAAATCTACCTAGCCTTGGCTTATTGGAGGGAATTTTAATGAAATCCTTTCTCACTTAGAAAATATGGGCAGTGTGTGGAGGAATGAGAAACATATGACACAATTCAGATCTGTCGTTGATGATTGTGAGCTGCATGATCTTAGGACGCAAGTTATGATTTTACATATGATCGATAACATTAGAGATGGAGATGAAAATGTGAAATGTCGACTTGATCGGGTGTTTGCCAGCAAGAAATGGCTTGGGATGTTTTTTCCATATAGGAGTTATGCACCTTGAATGTGCATGGTTTGACCATGCACCACTACTTATTCATGACTAGATGGGAGGTAAAATGAGGAGACCGAAGTTATTCAGATTTGAAAAAATGTGACTCACTCATGATGGGTGTGAAGAGGTGGTTAGATTGGGCTAGATTAATCACAGTAGCAGGGTATCACTATTACATAATCAACATTCAATAAAAATTACCATAAAAAAAAGATGTTAAAAGTGAGAAAATTTCAGTTATATGTAGAAATTATTATTAAAAGTCCAACATTTAATGACGCTTTATAAAGAAAACCACTATCATAAACATTTAATTATGGTTTTTATGAAAATTTGTTGTAAAAAGTTCCCTACACAAAATACAATACTTTTATTTATGACTTATTTCCTTTCTCTGGTATTGTATATAATACCCTATATATTTGAGATTTATAAAGTATGAAATTATTGTGTTTAATAGAGCTTGGATGATGTTTGATCTTGATTCAAAAATATATTTTATGTTTGATTTAAAAAAGGAACTGAAAAAGTTTGGAAATTTTGAGAAAATGAGTCTCTCTAGTATACCTGTTGACTAGTTCTATGAATTGATCAACTGATCTACTATTTTTAGCAAGGGTTTTGGTTTGATATAACCAATCTATTAGTTTGAAAAACCAATCGATTGGTCTATAGAATAGTTGAACAGTTTGCCAAGCTAAGCGATTATTTGTGTCTAATTTTTCTATAAAAATTCCTAATATTTTGGAACTTTGTTAATCCAACTTTGATATGTTCCTAAGCAATCTTTGACTATTTTGATCATGTATCCCAGCTTTATCCTTACCTCCAATAGATTCAGAGGTCAAAATTGACAGAAAGGGGATGGATGACTTGATCCCCTTGTCTTATTTTTCCTTTCTCTTCTTTGCAGGGCTAGACGTGCAATTTGTTCCATCAAATTGCTGTATGTCTAAATTTTTTTTTCCTCACCGATCTTCCTTTTCCCTTCTTATTTTCAACCTTTTTCTGAGAAATCTTGAGCTGCATTTTATGGAAAACACAATATGAGCTCTGAGAAGAATGTTAGCCATGTTCTTGATAAATTTGCCTTGTAGGTTCTAATTTTGAGTGGGATAATTAGGGATTTGAACTGTTGTACCTCTCCACTTCATTTCGTAATCGATTCTTGGTGTACAAATAACCCTACTTCTCTTTCTTCTTCACTTCCTTTCCACCATCAAGATACTCTAAGTTCTCCTATACTTGTGCTTCCATTATTTTTCATCTTGTGCCTTCATTCTAATTCAGTTACATCTTCAGATCCTTCCTCTAACTTCCTCTTGTTTTATCTCTAAGCAAGAAAGGGTTAGATTTGGGAGAAAGTTGAGGTTTTTAGCTGAGTTTTCTTGGAATCTCTTGGAGGTAGTCAATTTTCTTTCCTTGACCTAATTTATATTTCTTTGATTTATGATATTTATAAGAAGATTTATGAATCTTAATCTCTTATTTATAAGGTTTTTGAGAGTTGGAATCTTCCACCTAAATATTTTGCCTTTTGGTGTGGATTTTTGTTAAGGTTACAAGTAAGTCATTTTTGCCTTCGAAATAAGTAATGAAGAAGCATGTGAGATAGAGTAGGTTGTAAATTTTTTATATTCGCACGATCATATGATAATGTTGCTATTTTGGTGACTCAATCTATGGTATTTAAGGTTGTTGAGAAAATTATGAGTTTGTGAAAATGTTATTCATTCTCTATAAACACAGCATGATTTAGTATGTGGGCATGTCTAATCTCAATTTTTTGTAATGAAATTGTTATGCGTTTGATGTGGTTGGAGTTTGGAGCTTTAATCATGATTAGAAATGCTTGAATGTGTTGTTTGTGAGCAAATTGATTGACTGGTTAAGCCAGACCGATTAACTAGTTCCTAAAATAGTCGACTAGTTTGCCTAATATATTGATTGAGTTATCTATGGTGACTTTAGTTGCTCTCTATTTGATCCCATAGACTGATTTTGCCTAACCAATCAACTAATTGTTAGAATAGTTGACTGGTTAGCCAAACCAATCAATTAGTTTTCTAGTGATAATTCTAGGTGGTCTTTAGTTACACCTATTGGTTGGTTTGTTAAAATTGATTCACTAATCTTAGAGCAGCCGATTGGATTGACCAACTGATCAACTGATTTTGAAAAGGAACTTTATGGTTTGGCTAAGCCAAACCGATTGATTAGTTTTCCCATATTGATCAACCAATTTAGCCAAAGAGCGTTATTCTTGCTTTTTTAACCTTGATATGATTTGAGATTTGATATTATGCTATACCCCGATTCCTTAATGATAATAATACATATCTCAACATGAAATAACTAACCTATTGAATGAATTAGTTGGACTATGATTCATGGTATTTTCAATACGTGTCTTTGGAAGACCTTAATGAGTAAATTTTGAGTAAATAAGCTATAATGGTACTATTGAATGACATAATCCATATTCTTAGCATAAATGGATTACTACTAATGGAATTCTCATCCCATGTTTTGGATGGTGATGACAGTGAAGTGGGAATGATCATGTGGATGTGGTTGGTTTGGTTGTTATGTGGGACTTATGTGATAACATGACCTTAGTTGAATAAAATGATAATCACTTAAAGTGAAAGATGACAGAGTAATTAATAGGTTTGGACTACCTGATCCTCGTTTAGCTACTAGGAGTTAGTCTACCTTTGGGTGTTTATAGTGCCTTTAGATGGGATCCTAGTAGATTATGGTGATTTACCTACTCTAGATATTGATTATGTACCAAGAGATATCAATACTAAAGACTTTGGTCACCTAGGTGGTTTATTTGTCTTCAGATGAACTTTATATCCATTGTTGTTTAATTAGTTTTGGCCTAGCTTTATGTCTATAAGTGGTTATATTAGTTTCCATCAGACTTTATGTCCTCTGGTTTGGTATGGCTTCCATGGCATTGAGATACCATAGGGTGGCAATCCATCCCATTACTCAAAAAGAAATAATGGTTTATAAATAAATGACCTAATGGATTATATAAAATTGGAAAATGGACCTCATAGGTAATTTCTGCAAGAGGAATGTACAAGAACTTAGTGAGATGCTTAAATAACTTTCTTACTTGATTATACATTTTTATCCATGATATCTACATTGTGATGATAAACATGATGCCCTATGAAGTATCTAAGTTGGTATGACATAAAATCTTGATGTATTCTATAACCATAATAGAGCATGTGAATCTAACCATATTGGGAAGCATGATAAAGTGTTATAACATAATCTCTATACTTGTCTTGGCCTTGAATTTTTTTCACTACCATTAAGGAGATAAATTAGCTTACTCAATACATAACATAACGATGTGCCCGTTTGTTTGGCCACCTACTCAATCCCACAAGCAGAGCATCTTATGCGAGTATTTGAGGGTAGTCGGTAGCTGGCCTACTCTATGTTCGAGCTAAGGAAAAACGAACACGGATATCTAAAGATTTCTTTTGTTGGTATTGAGAGACCTAAGTTTTGATTTTTCACCCTATCACTTGCTTTGCCCCTTGATGTATTTAAGAACTATATGTTTTATCTCCTTTATGTATTTTATATATTTTGGGGACCTACTATTCTATAAACACTTTCCTTTAATATCCTTATATTCTATATTTTGGGCACTCTAGTTCTAGAATTTGGTTTGATTGGTTTTCTTAATCTTGTATCTAACATGGGTCGGGTGGTAGACGTCTATCTTATGTTAGATGTAGTGGTAACACCCCTATTTTCTAGGTGTGTTTGGTATTTTTTGCTTTCATAATGTTTTTTTTTATAAATTTCGTAGTGAAAATGGGGGTGTTACATTATACACGAGCATATCTACTTCATATCTATTTCTCACCATCACCATATCTCCTTTTGTCACCTTCACCGGATCTCCTTTTCTTAAGACAACAACTCCCTTCTTTGTGATTTCCTTTTCTTTCAATCAACTTCCCTTGTCTGCCTTCCATTTCCATTCTGATTTGTTTCCTTATTGATTTCTTTTTATTTCCAATATTATTTTTCTTCCTTATATTTCATCTCATCTCAAGCAAATTTGATAGCATTTCTTCCTGATTGCCTTATGTTTAAATGTTGTAGGTTGAACATTGAACATATTTGGGGGAAATATGAAACATTTTGGTTGTTTATAGTTACCAATAATGTAGGTAATTTCATTTGATTCCACTCCTTTGTGGTTTCTCTTTTTTATCTAGTGGAAAACCATTTAATTTTACATTTTCATCACGAGCATTAGGGTTTTAAATTTGGGTAATTTCTCTTTTAGCTATACAATTTCATTATTAAACTACTATTCTTTTAGATATGGGTGGAAACATTCTTCTAGATTTTGGAAAGGACAAATATATGTAGTTTCGTTACTATTCATTATAGACATTGACTTTCTTATGCAATCTGAGTTTAAACTTTTGGTTTATGTTCTCTTGATTCTTAGCTTGGTTAAATACTTGATGAATATATGGTGTAGTTGTTATTCTTAACTTTTAAATTTAATTTTAGCTTTCATTGTTGTTAATATATTTGAATATAACTTTAATACCCCCAAAATTTACTACTAAAAATTTTTATTTAGTATAAGTGTAATAATGAGATAATTGGTTGTTACCATAGTACTTGACATAAGTCTGGCTTACCATAAAAACTTTACATCGAATAAAAAGTAAAATATTTAGAACTTAAAATATGATAAAAGAAAAAAGAATGAGAGAAATTTCCATAACTTAGATAAGAATTGTAGTTTAACTTCGAGTACGATATAAGTAAAATCCAAGAAAAATAGATCCATTGGAACCAAGAATCTAAAAAGGTATCCGGACAAAAAACTATATACTAGATAACATCAACTTTACATCCAAACCCCAATATACAAAAAGAATCAATCCTCCACAGGTAGATCATCAAATGTAGAGAAAAAATCAAAGTGTTCCTCAATGACCAACACATCAAAGCCTAGATCATCTGCTCGTGAGAATGAGTAATACCCATGAAAAAAATGATCAATATATTATGTACTGAACAAGGGAACAATACTGTTATAGTAAAGACATACAGATACATAAGTTTGTATGGAAGAATAATTATATAAATTGATTAAACATGATGCGATGTAAGAGATGGTACAAACCATATTAGGTATAATCAAGGTCCATTTTCTTAATTACGTTGATTTATGGAATTTCACTATTCTTAATTTGGTGGAATGATCTGAAACATCTCTTAAAGAAAAGTGTGCATGACCACTATTATTAAGTTGGGGGAACAAACCTAACACCTTTCAGGGAAACATATGTCTATCCACTATTCTTAAACCAGTAGAATGATCTAAAGCACCTCCCAAGTCAAAACACTCATAGCTACTATTCTCATCCGGTGAAACGGACTCAACACTTTGGTCCTGACTCACGTCTTTAAGTGGTAGTGTCTTATTACTTGTTTTTTAATTCTATTTCATTATGCATAGATGAATATATATATTCAAAGCACATAAAACATATTTAATATAAACATGCAAAGCATATAAAGCACAACCACATGATAATTGAGACATTCCCTAAGGAAAAAGGCCACAATTCCTCTACGAAACCCTAATTTCACAAGATAAGAATAACTTCTCCTATTAAACTCATATAAACACTAATTTTGGTAAACCATCATAAAATAACATTATTAACAACATATTCAAAAATAAAGGTATAAATCCAATGTCTTATACATGCAATAACAAGATTACCTTTAGGGTTACTATTCACCATTTAAGACATTTTCTTATTTTATTTGACTTATGTTACTCATAATTACCACAAGTATTCCATAAAAAAATTCTTAGTATATCTCAAATCAATATCACATTAAAATACCAAATATCCCATATTTAACCCATATTGACTAAAATACCCTAACCTTACTTAAGTGCCTCAAAGTCATATTTTAGATAACTTATACCCTACTCAACCACCATTTGATCATATTACTTATGAAATAATTTATAAAACCCTCAATAATTATCATGCCATAAATTTTTTTATATTATCATAAATTGACTAAAATACCCTTAAGATAGCTATAATATCCAAATATCGATAAAACTATACAAATCCGACAACATTAATTTCCAGCTTTCAATTTATTAAATGACCATAAAACTTGACCATATCCATTACCTAATTCCCATACTTAATCAATACCACATTAAACTACTATAGATCATACTACCCCACTTAGGGTTTCAAGATAGGACTATTCACATAAAATACTACATAAGCTCATGCTTTCTCTTAGTACTCGATTTCCATACAATGAGATTACCACATTATTATAAAATGACATTAAATACATGACATTATCAATATAATAATACCAATTATGAGATTACACTCAAATTACATATAATATTCAAAAACCCTAACCACGACATATATCATTACTTAACTGACATCAGTCTCTAAGCAAGTGAAACCCTAAGATGTATCCTCCTAGACCACCAAAAAATCACATAAAAACTAATAATAATACATGGTTAGAACTTAAGAAAACAACCAAAGAAATTTTAAGGCAAAGTATGATTGAAAAGGAGAAAAACTGAAGCAAATGAAGTTGCAGAAAAATGTGGCACAAATGGAGCTAGCTAAATGGGATTCTAGTATAGCCAAAGGGGGTGTTACATGAAGAAGTGATGAAAATAATAGGGCTTTCATGGGAATTTGATGCAACTAGGGTTGAGTAGTGTATAAGAATCATGTAGGAAGATTAGAGTGGCATGAGGTGTGGGTTGTTTGCGTGAGGTGTGGACACAACTCAAGGGTGTGTTGTGTGATGAGTTGACAAATCTAGGGGTGAGTTGCATGAGGAGTTTACAGAGCAAGGGTAGTACAACATGAGGTTGAACAAATTATGCAGAGATTTGCTACACGATAATGGTAGAAACCAATGGAATGAAGCATGGAGAATTTGGGGAAAGAGAGAAGGAGTATAGGGAAGGTTTGGTGAGGAATTAAATGAGTTAAGGAGAGGGAATGGATGGTTATTTATAGTTGAGATAGTGTGTAGAGTTTTGAGAGACATAAGAGTGATACATAGGGGTGTATGGGAAAAGTAGAGATTGGGGAGATTTTGGGGGGAAGTTTCCAATGACATATCCAAGGAATTGTTGGAGGTGATGACGGTTTTAGGCTTACGTAGGCTGGAGGCACAACTGAATAAAATGGTTAAGTAGGAAAAATCATGCGAGAGAGAGGGAACCAAGGGAAGAAGAAGAAGAAGAAAAGGAATGAAAAAGGGAAAAGAAAGAAAATGGACAAAAGGAAAAAAGAAAAAAGGGGAAAGGAAAAAGGAAGAATAAGTGTAGTATTATGGTTATAAATAAGTTTAAAATTAAGATTAAAGAATTATGGTAAAATTAAGAATATTAATCATATAAGGTCATAATTAAGTTAAAATATTAATTACCTAGAATTAGAGTTAGGTTAAATTTGGATTACTACAATAACATCTTAATTTATTGCTTAATTCTAAGCTTGATTATTTCCAAAGTGTATGGTATAGTTCTATCAAGGACTATTGATGGTTCAAGTCCCTCCCACTTCCTACTTTCATTCCCATTTTAATTTGGATTGTATATGGCTCTTTAGTTACTAAACTGTGTTTTTATTTGTTTTGATAATAGTTATAGCAAGAATTTTCATTAAATCTCCCTTGCATTTAACCTTTGATATCACTAAAAACTAGGCACGGGTTTGTTTTCTAGGGGATATGATGACAATTTTTAAACCATTATTGTATCATTGATAATGTTAGTTTTAATGATCATTCATAACCTTTATTAAAGCCTTAAAATAACCATTATTAAATTCCTCTTTCATAGTAGTGTATGCATGACACCATGTAGAAAATCAAATCATATATAAGGAAGCTCAAGGGGTGGGAAAAGGAAGTTACAACCATGTACGATCAAAATTGAAGGTAGCTTGAGTGAAAAAAATAAATTAGATTGGACTCAATCAACGACAACTCAAATATAGAAAGGCGCGCCAGAGAGTTAAAATGATGGAGGTTTAGGATAGAGATGGGAACAACAATTACTTCCATTGCAAAGTAAGTGGAAAGCACAAACAAACCACCATCAAATGTTTGTTCAAAGAGGATTGAATTTGGGCATTAGAAAATGATGAAATGGAATGTACAATAAATTAATACTTCACGAACTTGTTCTCACTGCTTGGGAACCACTATTATGAAGTTGTTTGTGTGGGGTCCAAGAATATGTCATGATGGAAATGAATCGATAAATTATAAAACCATTCTAGGGAGAAGAATTCTAATATTAACTAATCCAAATGCGGCCTTAAAAAGTACCAAGCCCGAACGAGATAAGTGAACTCTTTTTTTAGAAACTCTATCACATTATGGGTCATAATGTGGTTACGATGGTGTTGTGGATGTTAATTAATCAAGGAATGTATTATGGAATGAATCACAACTTCCTTAATCTTATCCTCAAGGTGAAAGATGTGAATTTAATGATGAACAAGATTCCTATTAGCCTATGTAATATGGTGTACAAGCTCATCTCTGAGGCACTTGCTAATAGGCTCAAGAAGGTACTACCTAGTGTCATATCAAACAAACAAAGCATTAATACTAGGAAGGATGATTGCAGATAATGTCCTGGTAGCTTTTGAACTATTCCATTTCATGAAACATAAAAGGAGGGTTTGCATGGCTCTAAAACTTGATATGAGCAAGGCTTATAATTATACTGAATGGGGATTCCTATATATGGTGATGTGAAGGATGATCTTTGCAGGGAGTTGGATTTGGTTGATAATCCTTTGCATTTCCTCTTCTTCTTCTTCTTCTTCTTTTTTTTAATGGGAAACCATGTCACACTTTTTACCCATAGAGAGGCTTACTGTAACACCCCCATTTTTCACTACCAATTTTTTTTGTTAAAACATGTTGTGGAAGTAGAAAATACTTAGGTAAAAATAAGGTGTTACCGCCATACCTAACATAGGACAGACATCTGCCGCCTACCCCATATTAGATACAAGGCTGGACTAACCAAATACCAAAAATAATAGATTCCGTAAGTAACAGTTTAATTGAAATAATTCCAAAAAATGTTTACATTAGATGACCCTAATGAGTTCTGACCAAATCATTACAAAATACATACTAATAAATACAAGATTATAAAACATGGGTTGGGGTATATGCCCAAGTAAAAACCATGGTCCTCCACGGGTGCCACCAAAACCTTTTGGATGTCCTCGCTTATAAGCCCTGACCCAAATAAGGTCGACCTTTACTGGCCATCCCCCAAAACCCGCACATGGTCCTCTTCTTGTAGGAATGAGCAAGTGACCAAGCAAAATGGGCATATCAGTACGCTACGTACTGAGTAAGCCAAGTTTCTCCCTGGATGTACACAAGTAAGCTAATTTATCACTCATGACATAATGTACAACATGCATTATGGTAAGACCACATATATAAGTAAGAGTACATGAAACATGCTATCATATCTGATTTCAACACAATAAAACATCATGCTTAGAAATCATAACACTTTCACATAAACACTTACATAAGCAATAGCAGAGAGTATTCCAACAAACCCCTAGGTTTATTTCCATTCATCCAAATTCCTTGAATAAATGCCATCCATTTATCCATATAAGAGATAGGCCAATCAACTCAGTTAAGATTCCATTCCATAACTAGCCAGCCTAATCATTTAATCAACCATATCACTACTTCCATTTCAAAGCCAATTGTTAACCATTCATAATTATCAACCAGTATTTGCCAACTGTATTTTAATATCATCAAGCGATGGGCTGTGCATCACCCAATGGTCTCACATACCATAGAAGTTTATCCAAGAAGGGACATAAAGTCTCGGTCAAAGCCAATCACCAAGTGGACATAAGTCCAAGCCGAAGCCAACCACCTAGGTAACCAAACCCTTTAGTATCGATATCTCTTAGTACATCATCAGTGTCTAGAGTATATAAGGCATCGGGACCTATCGGGATCCCTTCCAAAGGCACCAAAAATGCCCAAAGGTAGACTAACCCCCAGTAGCTGATCAAGGATTGGGTAATCCAGACCCATACTCAACTCGACTTTCTTTTACTTTAAATGATTAGTGTTTTATTCACAAAAAATGGGTGATCATATAAGGCCTATACAAAACAAGCAAGTCAACTTTCTTGTTAATCCATATTAATCATTTTCTTTCTATTTTTACTAACCATGTGGGTTTACCATTTATCCTTGCCTAATGTTATTCACATCAATCATTATATTCAATTTCAGCCTAAGCTGAGTTCCATTACTCTTTTCTCAATTATCATCATTCATCATGAGTGAAATGCCCATTTAATCCTTCCATTACCCATAGGGTATACCATAACCCATGATCCATTTGATCTTTTAATTAAGATAATAGTCCATGATAAAATATGTACTTTATCCCTTAAATAGCCTTGTAATAATACCGGTCATAATCTCAAAGCATAACTAAACTTAAAAGAAGTGAATTAAGTAAATCAGTTGATCGGTCTAGTCCAACTAGTTGAGCAGTTTGGGTCGACCATTCGATTGGTTTGACTCAACCCGACCATTCTTTCTTCAACCTGATCAATCGGTTTTGGCAAACTACTCAAATATTAATAGACCAGTCAATTGGTTTTGCCAAACCAGTCGATCGGTTTAAGTAGAGAGCATAACTAAGGCATTCGCATTCATACCATTCGATGGGTTGAGTCAACCAGTCGACTGTTCTAGGAACCAATTGATAGATTTAACCTAACTAGTTGATCAGTCTACCCTAACACAACATCAAACCACAAAATTCATGTAATTTTTTTTCATGTAAATCATTTTTGGTCATGTTAAAACATGTATCAACAACAACTAACATATTTCCAACCAAATTATCATGCATTTCTCGCCATGGTATCATCATAGCCTATTTTATCCAATTTCATGCTCTTTACTCAACTTATGTCATTTAAGTATGCAAATCGTACATACAGTTACATTTCTTCATACCAACATGTATCAACCAACTAAAGACATCACCTATCATGAAGGAACACATATTAAACATTTCAAGAGCAAGAATTACTTACTTAATGCAAGGAAAAATCCTCTTAAATTCCACTATAGGAATTCTTAGCTTTGAAAACCTTAAAATCAAAGTCTTAAACTCATAAATTATATCATAATATTATCAAGTTCTGAAACCTTAAAATTAAAAGAGAGTAAAAACTTACCAACTTATGGTCAAAACATAGAAAAGGCTAAGTGAACTACTCAACCTTTTTTCCAAAATCTAACTCTGCCTTGCTTAAGAATCAAAACAAAAAAGAGCCAAAGATAGAATCAAAAGAGTGTGTGGAAGTAGATTAACAAGGCTCAAAATGTGGAAAGAATAGAGGGAAAGTAAGACTTAAGGAATTTCGGTGGCTAAAAGAAATGTGAAATGCAGGGATAATTGGGGCTATTTATAGCCAACCAATCAAAAGGAACTACTAAGGGTTCAGAGATCAACTCAAAACCCTACCATTGACCATTTGAATTCAATCAAAATGGACAGATTTGCCTAAGATTTGTTGACCTCTTCCCCAAAGCTCAAATTATATATCTAGAGAATTCAGGTTAATTAGGCTATAATTTGCATTCATGAATGGGAAAATAGGAATTCATCATGGAAGGCATATTCCAAATGCTCAAAAGTATGCCTGAGATAGAAAAATTTGACCTCAAAATCGCACAAAAGAGAAAGGAAGAAGAAGACAATTTCCAAGGTCATATGTCCCCTCTTGCATCCCAATTGACCTCCAGATTAAATCGAGGCAATATTTCTGGTTAAATGCATCATAATAATGGTTAGGAATCTCTTAGGGGAAATCTCGCATGGGTTGATAAGGTACTAATTTAGTCTAAGGGATTTTCTAAAAAAAATTAAAACTAAAAAACGTGACCAGGTCGACAAATCAGTCGGTCAGTTTGGATCTACCAGTCAACTGTTTATCCACCAATTGATCGATTTCATCGAGGAACTCAATTTGGCTAAAATGAGAAACCAATCAATTGGTTCATAGAACCACTTAATGGGTTTGACTATAAAACTTAATAAACTTCGTTTTCCACCATGATTTCAAATCAAAATTTATCCCAAATCAAATCATAACCTTAAATTAAAATCAAAGGTCCAAAATTTGATAAAATTTCCCATTCAACCTTCATACAAAAGTGTGGGGTATTACACTTGCACCGGGGTGAGCCCATATCTTTGTATCTATGTTTTTTTAGTGGAATCCCTCTCTGGTCTGATTTACCATGCCCAAACTAGTGGGGATATCCATGGGTTAAATTTTTTAGAAGATCCCCAATAATTTCCTATCTATTCTTTACATGTGACAACAACCTATTTGCAATATCCATGAAATGGTAAGCCTGGAAATGGAAGAGTATGCCCAAAGTTTATGAGGCAACTTATGGTTAGGTTATCAATCTCTAAAAAAAATGTGTAGTCAAATTATTGAGGAGGAAATAAGTTGTACCCCGTAGAGTAAAATGGATTTTTTAGAGGTGGATTTATATAGTAAGTATATTTGGATACCCACCATGGCTGATAAGTTCAAGAAAGTGAACTTTGCCAATCTAGAAGGTAAAATTTGTAATAAAATATGAGGGTAGAAAAGTGAATTTATCTTAAAAGTATGTAAGGAGGTACTGATAAAGGTGGTAACCTAAGCTTTACCCACGTATACCATGCGCATTTTCAAACTACCCACTACCCTTTATTTGGATTTCCAAAGTCTGTTAGCTCAATTTTGGTAAGGAAGTACAAAGAGGAAGAGGGAAATACATTGGATGAGCCAGGAGAGACTGTCTTGTCTGAAAGAGGAGGGCAATTTAGGTTTCAAAAACCTATAATGGTTTAATTCTGAAATGCTTGGAAAGAAAGATTATCCAATAATGATGAATGAGGAATCCTTGGTTGCTAGGATATATAAGGCTCAATACTTTCCTCATTACCATTTCTTAGAAGCCCATCTTAGAAATTAATCAAGCTACACACGGCATAGTGTGTGGGGAGCAAGATGGATTGTTGAGGTAAGTACATATTAGGTTATTGATAATGGAAAAAAAGTGTTAAGGTCTGGGATACAAAATGGTTGCCAAAGCTAATTAATTTCAAGGTGTTATCCCCAAAGGTGCAACATATGGGACACCTAAGGGTCATTGAACTACTTGAGGAATCAAGGAGCGGGTGGAGCACCAATCTCTTACGCCAACTCTTCTTGCCTATGGATATGGAGCATATCCAAAGCTTATCGATTGTGGGTGATGGGCACCAAGATCAAAAGGGCATGGTTCTATAGTCCTAATGGGTTCTATTCCATTCAGAGCATATACCATACCATTTACTAATGGCACAATAAGGAGGCTAGTAGTACGTTAGTAAGGAGGATCAATCCCTTAAGGCACCATATCTGGATAGGATGGACTTCACTCCATATCAACATGTTTGTTTGAGACTCATGTAGTGATACACTACTTACTAGAACCATACTCTATGATAAAGGAAAAGGTTAAACCCCATTGCACTTTTTTATGGACAATGGGAAATGCCTCTACTTGCACTTTAGAAGTGCCCTACCACAAAAGAAACTTAGCATTAGTGCCCGATTATGCTGTAAAGAAATAAAAAATTTCACCTCGATGAAGGATTGTTTGGAATAGACCTATAATAGAAAATTTTATGATGTCATATTGTTTTTCTCTTTTGTGTGAGCTTTATAGTGGAGATACAATGTCATGATCTTTAGAGACACCTTTAGAAATAGCCAAGAGATTAAAGACTATGTGGATAACCTACTTTGTAAGTATTGGGATATGGAGAAAATGGAAGCAACTACCCATGTCATCACTAAATGGTTTCCACCAAATCCAGGAGCATTGAAAGTAAATGTTGTTGTTGGATGGGCATGGCTTGTAGAGACTATCATGGTTCAATTGTGGTTGTAGGCCAAAAGTTATTAGGTGACCATTGGGTTGTGGAAGAAGAAGAAGCTATGGAAACCCTTGAATCACTTAAGATAATTAGGGAGCAAGACATGCATGTGGTGGGTGTGAAGCTAGACTACCTACCCTTGGTCTTAGAGCTCCATGGCAACACACAAGTGTGATCCCAAGTGGGATAAATACTATAGGACATTACGTACTTGATGAGAGAAACAAGACAGATGAAATGGCTTGATGTAAAGTTAGGGGGACTATTTAACTTATTTTATTACAAAATATTGATCATCTAGTGATAATTGTACGTGGTTTTATGATTGTCCACTCGAGTTACTTGATGTAGGTCTGAAAGATATCGAGTAATGAAACACCCCGTCGCACGTTTCATCTAAAAAAAAGCTAGTTTTCAAGAAAATGTAATTTTAGGAAAGTTAGAATCTAAGTTCACTTTTATCCTTATTGTTTCCTTTCATTATTTATATATTTATTACATTGTTGGTTCCCACTAAATGGTATAAGTGTAGTGTTATTATTAGCTTGTTAGTTCTTTTAAAAGCATACAAACTGCTAAAATAAATTATCTTAAAGAAGAACTGCATTATAAAATAGCAAAAACATATGATGGATATTGTTCGACGATATTGTAGTAAAAAACTAAATACCGAAAAGCATGTGTGTTGGGGATGATAAACTAGCCGATCCCTTTTTTATTTTTTAACAAAAATATAAGAAGAATTAAAAGACCTATTTAGTAAATAACGTTTCACCAACTTATAAATTACTCCATTTATTTTATAATATAAAGCTCGGTATATTCTAAGACAAACTTTGATTATTAATATATATCGATAACTTTTTTTTATTAAAAAAACTAAAATTATAAAAAATAAATTTAAATACGTATATAATAATTATATTTTAATTTATTATATTTCAGAAGAAATTTAAAGTAAAAAATTCATTTTGAATTACGAGGGAAGTTTATGTTATCAAAAAGCAGTTTTTATAAGCTAATAAAATAACTTATAACTTTTTGAACTTTCAACTCCTAGTTTTTTAATCCTTTTAAGATAGTTTTTAAGTTGATTTTACGGAACACATAGCCTATGCATACTTTTTGCGTGGTTCACCGTTGAACTTCTAAGATGCTAGCTGATAGGCTTGGCTTTTACATTTTATATTAATGCAAAGTGAAAAAGTTTGCGGGGGAGAGATTTTTAGATACATTTCTCTGCACTATATTTAGATTATTTCTCTGCTAGCGTGCCAAAATGAGTGACTAATTAAGCAACAGTATTACTATAATATCTTGTGGGATAATTGAAAGGAAGAAGAAAAAACCGAAGAATAAGAATCCCAATAAAACATGGAGCTGTGGGCTGTCGGAAACTTGCAGCCATTTTCTGTTTGGACTTTGGAACCTCTCCAGTCTCCCCCCTCCTCCCAAGGGGAAATAATAAAAAAGGTACTCACAAAATTTATTCTATTATTATTATGATTCATTCAGACGACGACGACGACGACTAGTACACAAGGAGCGAAAATTCGAGCTAGCTAGATTAAGCAGCAGCTGCAGTGGTACTAAAATAATTAAAACCAATCAAACGACAAGTGAGTACCAATCTGCTCACATCCTTCTCGCCATGAACAACAATCAGAAGATGCAGAATTAGCTTTCAACCTAACACACGCCCTTTTCCCTCTCTCCCTCCCCCCTTTTTTGGTTCCCCGTCTCCTATCTCTATGGCAGCTTGCGCTCTGCTTAACGACGGAACCGGTAGTAGCAGTTCCGGCTCTGGGGATTATTACTTCGTTAGTGTTGGTAATAATGCAATCCCTACTGCTACCACTTACAACGCCAAAGACAACCACCACCACCTACTTCCACCGCAACGACCGCCGCCTAATCATAACACTAGCAGTCATACTTTCGACTACTGGAGCAAGATGGTGAGGAAAAGGACAGCTTCAGAGATGGAAGAGCAATGTAGGCAGATCGCTAACGGTGGTAATATTATTGGAGTTGAAGATGACGCTCGTAGAACATTTATCCGTCAAATGCCCAATACTCATCCCACCGCCGCCGCCACAACAACCACCATGGTCGATGCAACTTATTCGATTAGAGATCAGCGTGGGCATGATAATTATAGTAGAATGCTTCATCGTCATGATATGGGTCATGAAGCTGCTGCTGTAACTCCCCTTTTTAACTGCTCCACTAATACCGTTTCAACCAATTCGTCATCAACAAATAGTATTATTAGTCTAACAATGACGTCAGGAACAGCTGCAGCAAGAGGAGGGGTTTCAGTTGGCTCTTCTGGATTATTACCTGCTAGTGTTAGTGCTCCTTCAAGTTTATCTAATTACATTGAAGCCCTAACAAGTTACGCTACTTTGTCTTGTTCTTCAACTACTAGCCAAGGCCAAGGAATTCATCTTCCTCCTACTCCAGCACCCACACCCACAATATGTGGGTACTCAGGTTTGCCCCTATTTCCACCGGTGTTGACTGCTGAAATTAATAAAACCCAAAGGAGCGGCGCCACCGGAGGCGGGATTGGTGCTACTAGCGGTACTAGTCTATTGGTCCCATCTCCGAGTAGTAATCATTCAATGGAAGATCCGTCAACTACGGCATGGATTGACAGTATCATAAAGGATTTGATACAGAATTCTAGTAATATCTCAATTCCTCAGCTTATTCAGAACGTAAGAGATATTATCCATCCATGTAATCCAAATCTTGCTGTGCTACTTGAGTATAGGCTTCGCTCGTTAATGGACATGGCACTGCCGTTTCCTAACCCCACTCCAGCTGCCGGTACTAGTAATAATAATAATAATGGCAGTTCTAGGAAGGAAGCCTTGGTACCACCGGGAGGAGGAGGTTTGCAGCTTACGAATTCTCCTATGAGAGCAGTGCTTGATCATCAGCATCATGTTTCGTCGTCGTCGTCCGGTGGAGGCGGCAACGGTAATGGTTATCCGTTTATTGACTCGTCCTCTGTCGCCGGGGGGGTTCATCGACAGCATCAACCACAACAACAGTATCAGGTGTTGCAGCAGAATCAACAACAACAGGGTCCTGGTTATTCGAATTGGGGACCGTTAATAGCGACGCCAGGTGTTGAAAATCAGCAGCAAATTAACAGACAACGTCCCCACGTTGTTCATTACCACCAGCAAGAAAACCAACCTTTCTCTTCCTCCTATGGAATCCCCAGTCCCTCTTCCATTCTCTCCTTGAATCAGCAGCAGCAGGAGGTACCATCCGTAACATCAGCTGGGCGTCAGCGAAGGCAGCATCAACAGCAACAGCATCAGCAACATATACAACCACCCGCGCCTCATCAGGTACCGTCTGCTTTACCTCCTCCTCATCCTCCTACCCAGATTGAAGAAAGTCATGATCAAGAACAACAACAAACGAATCAGGATATTCAGGATGTCACCGTGCAGCTAACACCTGCTGCTGCTCCTACTAATACCAACAGTACCGAGGCCCCTTCAACCTCACAAACAGTCATTAAGAACACAAGCAAGGAAGAAAAACGCCAGCAAGAAAGAGACGAAGAAGGTCTTAACCTCCTCACCTTACTCCTCCAATGTGCCGAAGCCGTCTCCGCCGACAACTTCGAAGAAGCCAAGAACATCCTCCTTGAAATCTCAGAACGATCAACACCCTACGGAACATCAGCCCAGCGCGTAGCTGCATATTTCTCAGAAGCCATGTCAGCACGATTAGTGAACTCGTGCTTAGGAATCTACGCCACATTACCAACGGCAACACCTCACAATTATCTATTGAGTCAAAAGATGGTTTCAGCTTTTCAAGTGTTTAATGGGATCAGTCCCTTTGTCAAGTTCTCTCATTTCACGGCTAATCAGGCTATACAGGAAGCATTTGAGAGGGAAGATAGGGTGCATATTATTGATCTTGATATCATGCAAGGTTTGCAATGGCCTGGTTTGTTCCATATCCTGGCGTCTAGACCCGGCGGTCCTCCTTTTGTCCGGCTTACTGGGCTAGGGACGTCCACTGAGGCTCTTGAGGCTACTGGCAAGCGGTTGTCAGATTTTGCTGATACTTTGGGGCTTCCGTTTGAGTTTATTCCTGTTGCGGAAAAGATTGGGAATGTGGAGGTTGAGAGGCTTAATGTGAGTAAGAGGGAGGCTGTTGCAGTTCATTGGTTGCAGCATTCACTCTACGATGTTACTGGTTCTGATGCTAATACGCTCCGTCTTTTGAAAGGGTGCGGTATACGTCTACCTGCTTGCCCCTACTAGAATAATAATTATGATTGATTGCTAGCTACATGTTAACAATTTGCTTGCAGGTTGGCACCGAAGGTGGTCACTGTAGTGGAGCAAGATCTGAGCCGAGCAGGATCATTCTTAGGTCGTTTCGTCGAGGCCATACACTATTACTCGGCCTTATTCGACTCACTTGGAGCAAGCTATGGTGAGGACAGCGAGGAAAGACATGTTGTGGAGCAACAGCTCCTGTCTAGGGAGATTCGGAATGTGCTGGCAATTGGAGGACCGTCGAGGACGGGAGAGGCCAAGTTTCAGAATTGGAGGGACAAGTTGCAGCAGTCTGGCTTTAAGGGTGTATCCCTTGCTGGTAATGCCGCTGCTCAAGCAACACTGCTCCTTGGCATGTTCCCTTCCGATGGATACACTTTGGTAGAAGATAATGGTGCACTTAAGCTTGGATGGAAAGACCTTTGTTTGCTCACTGCTTCTGCTTGGAGGCCCACCTGAATAGCAATTGTTAATTAGTTGGGGTTGGCTCACCATGAGAGGCGAGCATCCCTCTCTCACTCAGCTGATCGTCATGTGGGAAGGTTAATCACGACCATTGCTGCTTCGCCCTTGTTTGCCTACTGCTGCTTCTCTATCCAGGACCTACCTTACTACCCTTTTTAGTCATGCATAGTATTAAGTTTTAGTCTCTTATCTTCTTATTAGAGTTCTTCGATTGTGTTCAATTTGTCTTGCACCCTCATCTTACCCTTCCAGATTTTTACAGTAGTATTTTATATACATGATTTGCGTTGCATGCATGCTTTCCCCAACACTTGCCATTGATTACTTAGCACTGTCTTCCTTATTGATCCGCTGCAAAACCTTGGGAAATTACAGGCGAACAAGTTGAACCTAATTTACAACAATCACCCGATGTAAATTCCGCCGGTATGAATTTGGCCACCAGCAGCGTCTAAAATCCAAATATTATATGCCACATCAGCGACGGATTATTTCCAATAAACTAAACCTAATTTCTGCCTAAATATTTGGAACGGTCAAAATAGTTATGGCTTGGTTTGGCAAGCACCTTTTTATTTTCCGCTTCAGCTTTTCGATTACAGTTTTTGGTAATTCATACGTGATTTAGTATTTTTTTTTTCTTTCTTTCTAAACATTACTCACCAGATTTTTATTTATTTAAAATATGTAGATATATTTTTTAGTCATTTGTAAACATTTTTTTTTTGTGGGAGCGGCCATTCGTACAACTTTTGAGTGACAATTAAAATTGGTATCAGCGGAAAATAACAGAAAATGTATAGATAATGGGAAAACAAATAATGTTGTAAGTAGAAGTTGGGCATTAATTTTTTTTTTAAAATAAATTATTTTTAAGAATAAAAACTCAAATCTAAAATAACTCTTTTTGTGTGTGTGATAGGTTGGATCTTTTTATTATAACATAAAGGTAGTCATACTACCTCAATTCTTCCACCCTTTAACGTCGATATTTTAGATTTAAAATTTTTTCAATAGATTTAAAATTTCATAATAAATAGCCTATTCATCGATGATTTATCCCGATTTATCGTCGATATTTTTTAATTAATTAGCAATTTATCAGATGATAAATGTAAAATTTTAAAACCATAGTAGCTTAAGAAAAGAAATGCATCCTTGCAAAAACTTCTACCAGTACCAGCATCTCCAAGCAGCCGCTATATCCCATCATAGCCATCAATAGTGATCCCAGCCAAGCAATTTCTAAGGGCAAATCATCTAGTAGAGGCATCCACGATGAAGTATGACTGTGTGATGCTAGGTTTCATATTTCCTCTTGATTTTGAGCTTCATTAAGTTCAATTAGAGGGCATTGAGTCTAATCTTAGTCTTCAATGAAAAGACAGAGCAACAATGATATGCAATGGTGATTGAGCCCAGATTCTTTGCTGAAGAAAACACATAAATGTTTAGCTTCTAGATTATAGAACTCTTGTGTTGACATGCATTTAATAGGGAAAGGATAGGACCGTGAATACTCATTATGGCTGTAAATAAGCCGAGCCAAATATTCCTGAGTTCGAGGAAAGGATAGGAAGGTGAATACTCATTATGGCTGTAAATAAGGCAAGCCAAATATTTCTGAGTTCGAGCTCGGCTCATTTAACTAAATGAGTCTAAAATAAAGTTCGGACTTGATTCGTTTAACTAAATGAATAAGTCGAGCCAAGTCGAGCTTATAAGTTTAAGTCAAAAAATAAACCGAACCTCAATTTTTTGAAATCGAACTCAATTCCTTTAATAAACGAGCTCAAAAGTAAGACTTGAACTCTACTTATTTAACTAAACGAACGAGTCGAACCGAACTTTTAACAAGTCGAGCCGAACCAAAAATCAAACCGACCCAACTCATTTATAGCCCTAGTATTCATAAATAAAAACCATGTCAAACTACACTTTCAATGAAAGCACCAAATGATATGAACACTTCCACTTGAAGTGGGAAAGAGCTACACAAAAAAATTATTTATCTCAAAGAGGTCTATAGAAAATTTTGGAAAAGGCCAACGCCTATTGGCTTATTTGTCAACAAATAAAATAAAATAGAATAGGTTATAAAGAATTAATCAGTAAATTGCATATTCAAGAGCTAAAGAGAAGAATTAGAAATGTGAAAGAAAGCATCTTGATAAGAGAGAGGAAACCTTTTCATTGATGAATTGCCTACCTTCCATTCTCAAGCCTAGGTTCACCATCTGGTTAGCAAACATTATTTGACTCTCGGTGGAGGTCGGTGAGGGGGAGTATAACAATATCGACCTTATTAACCAACGACAACAATTTCCCCAAACCATCCCTCTATAGATATACCCAAATATACATGCAAGGGGTGAAGGAATGAATGAAAGGAAAATCTAATATCAAAGCTGCGGCTGTAACCATAAATCAAACCTAGCTGCCAATTCAGGAGCCACTATTCAAAATGGTGTAAAAATAAATAAAATAAAAATACATATTGCAAGGGGCACAACGAAGAATTACATGGTGATGGGGTTTTGTATCTTACAAATTGTATCAGCAAGATAAATGACCAAAATGTGGGATACAGATACAGAATTGGCAGCAAGGCAATTTTCAAATGAGATGCCTATGGCTCACATCATAATTATTTGCAATCCAACCCTGCTAATAGTAACACATGGCTTTCTGCTTGACGCCTGTACGATGTACCCTTGCTCTGTTTCCCACAAAAATTTATACCATCAAACCGCATCCTGTCTGCAAAAGAATCATCACATTTTCTTCCCTTCCCATAACCAAACTCTAGAAAAATCTTATGATTGAAGCCAAAAGAGCAGTCATCTCCATACAATCAATGACCTCTTTCAAGTCTCCTTAAGGATTGCTCCGCATGAACACTTGCATAATAACTCCTGATTCTGAAACCTCTTGCTCCCACTTTAACGGATTACAGGCTTCTCTATGGACTGACGTTGCATTCACTCAAGAAGTGACTTTCACGGTTTATATACTTGGTCCAAAAACCTTTGTACCTTGGAATCCCCAGATCAAGCCAAGGTTTCATGTTCCCATTGTAATGCAACACGGCAGCTTTCCTAATTGCCTGCAGATCAAGGCCGTAGTCATGGCCGAGTCCTGACATGACATATGCACCATCAAGTGCATAAACTTGGTCTTGGAAGGTGAGTAAGCTTGCACGGGATGCCACGGCACCAAATGATGTACCCTCCATATTCAACTGTTTGGGGAGGGGGGGGGGGGAGATAAGGAGTTATAAGAACTGAAACATTGCAGAATTCAAGCATGATGGTAAATTTAACTGCCACTCACCTCCTGCACCAAACTTCTGAATTTTCTTGTAAGATCAAGCTCCCTCCATCTCGAGAGATCAACCACATTCAACCCTGACATCCAAGCACAAGATTTTTGGTTGAAGCTACTTTCACCTAGAAATTTGTTCAACTGGCCCAATGTCACTCCACAATACTCAATGGCCCCGTTGACTTTTCCTTTCAAGTCAATATTCCATAATGCTGACAAATCTTGCTGGACAAGCACATCATCATCCAAAATAACAATTTTATCTAAACCTTGGAATATTTCAGCGAGTGTATAGTGTGAATAAGAAAACAGAGACATGTATTCTATTGTATGTTGCATTTTAGCACTTTTCAAGGAAACGCGGAATTCCTCTGGCATAGAAAAATGTGGGACAGCTTCAGTCTTAAACATCAGCTCCTGATCTTCAACATTCAAAATACGAACTGCAGCTTCTTTGTAGGAATTTTTCATGAACCACAGCCTCATTGAGAAATAATTCTGTTTATCAGTAAGCACATGGAAAACCAGCCTCCTACTGTCCTGGAATAATGTTAAACATCATTAGATGATTGCAATAAATATGTAATTATTCGTGCAAGAAGATGTAACTCATTTACTTTTGCATTTGTGACAGTTGAGTTGATGACCACAGATGATGCTAGTATGTTGTTAGAGAAGATGACATAATGATACAGTGTGGTATCCATGGATCTTTGAGCAAGCAAAGCCTCCTCGTCCAGCAACGGTGATTGAAAATATTCAAGAGCTAGCCTCATAGACAGGCAATGGTGCGATTTTGGCATGGTCTGGACTGCTAGTTTGTACAGAAATGCACTCTGCCTTGTGTGGAAATTCGCTTCATCCTCCGTCAGGTCCAGGAGTTGTCTGAATTTTTTGTCAACATTACCACAATTAACACCATGGACCAATTTAGACTTCGAAATAGCAGATTCCATTTTCTGAAGTTTCTTCTCAACCCTGATGGAACGTACAAAATTACAAAACTCGTGACTGTAATTCGAATTACATAACCAAAAAAAAAGGTAAAAATCAGAACAGATTGATTGTTACAAGATAAATGAGCAGTCTGACGAGTTCATCAGAAAACCAAGTTAAATTCGACAACCAAACATATGGGTCTCACCATCTGATGAGCATTATATTTGCCTCCATAGAGGTTAGAGAAATTATTTAGGGTTAAGATTTTAGGAAGGGAGATAGGAGAATGAGAAGGGATACAAAGTGAGGAATTAGAGGAAAGAGAGATGAAATAGGTAGAAGGGAAGACTGAGAAGTTAGACAATCGGGAAAAATACTTAAATCGCTATTTAATAACAATAGCATTCAATGACCAAAGAGATCACTAGTCATAGACTTAGAGCTACCAATATAGGCATAAAAATCCCTATCTAAAATCAATAAAATCTATTAAATAATATTTAAATCAAAATTTTAAAAAATAATAATGAAAAAATTGATGTGACAAACTATCTAAATCCTACAATATGAAAAATATCTTAATTTGTACATACATCCTACAAACTCATAAAACATCATTCTCCTTTTGTTGGTAAAATCTTAACCTCAAGTTTGATCACGCAATATAAACATGATCATGATCAAGGCTTCGCTAAGGATATTTTATAAGCCGTAGCGTGATTTTTTTTTCACAACAAATATTAACAAATGTTGACTGATAATTGATATATTACCCATAAGCTTGACATCTGAAAAGGTCAAGTATCGCCAATTTCATGCATCAGCTAACCCAAATTTTGATAAATATCAACCGATATTATGTATCAAGGTTGATATTTAATTGAATAATTTTGATATTAAAAAAAGAAGAAGAAGAAGAATTATGAAGCCCAATATATCATATCCATAAGAAAGGGGGTCCAAGGCGAAGAAGGATAACATACAGAATTTGGAAGACCTTGAAATTGTCAATCCAAGAGTTGAAAAGATGAACATACAACATTGGTTTCCTCCTCAAACTTAGCTTGAAGCATCTCTAATCATGAGACTCCTTCCCAGGGCCTACATTACACTCGATTATAAGTGGTGTAGCATCGACACATAAAGTCGAATTTCACATCTTGGGTGAGCACATTGAAAACGAGATACCACATGAAACTCCATAATAATTCTTGTTGCATTCTTGACTTGGAGCTTAGCTTCTGATAGGATAAAGCTCATCTAGCTTCCTATAATTACTTCTTAGACTTCGGTGAGGACTTCCTTAACTTCAATAGATAATCTTCACTCACCAATGTCATGTCTACCAGTTTACTAACTAGCAAATCAAATATTCAATTGAAAAAATTTGTCATGAATGCATGAATAATGCTCTCTTGGTAGTAGAACTAACCACATCTGTGAACAACATCAAAGTTCATGAGCCTTATAATTTCTCCAAATAACCATAAGTAAAAAAATACTTGGGCCTTCAGACCTTAGAATTGACCAGATATGAATGAAACTAAGAAAAATCAATCAAAACGGATAATATTTTCTTTTGGGTGGAACTCCAATAATTTGTCTTCTAAACAAGAAAGTGAATCAAGGATCAATCATCTGCCTATGAACCTTAGACAATTTAGGCCTTGTTGACATAGACTTTGTAGTGTTGATCTACTTATGTTCCAAACATTCAAGCTAACAAGATGTATGGAATAAAATATTGATCCACATGTCAATATATTGCTGATACGCATTGGACTGTTAGTGCACCAATACACATGGCATGACTATTACACGCTGATACCCACCAATATTTCTCAATACGTACCGATATGGACCAATATGTATTTATAAAATATACATCATGACAGCTATGACATTTTTTATTCCCACAATGCACTAACACCACAGTTTTATTGCTAGAACAAGAGTGGACCATAGACAAAAGGAATAATGTGAGCATCGGGAAAAAAATATACCAGTAATAGTAACAGAAGAAAATTACTGAGTAAAGAGTTGTTAGCTAATGGATCTCTATTAGTAGGATTGACAGTGGAAACAAAAAAAGGGAAACAACTATCATAAAAAGACTTGTCAGCAGGGCATCTGCAGTTGAAAGATAACCGTAGATTAAATATCTTGGTGAGAGATAGATTAACTACTTAATCTTTCAGATTTAGCCTAGTATCTAGTCCTATTTAATTGGCCATTACGCGAAACAAGAGCATAAGACAAATTGTGGATTAAACATTTATTGCCGTTTATCAACTCTACCATTTCTAATTAGGTGAGGTGAGCATAGGAGTAGAGCTGGAGCAAGAGTAACTTACCCAGTTAGCAAGCCTCAAAAGCTAACTGGCAACCTATCTAGTCTCCATAATTCCTTTTTTTTTTAGCCTTTCAAAATTTATTATTACATATTAGTTGTTTATAATCTGTATGGAAAATCATACTAATCTAGGACTCTAACTGGCTGCGTTGGTAGGCTTAGATTTCCATGGGTGGTCTGCTAATGAAATTAACCTGGTATATCTATCATCTAATTAGAAGTAGTTAATTAACTCACAGGTAGTAGATCCACCCCACCAAGAGCAATTAACCCCATGATGTCTGTCTTCTGAGTGCTGAACAAAAATAAAATAAAATAAAAATAAAAATAAAACCTGGGTTGGAGAAGTAGGAGTCAAGCTTTTGACTTGCGGTACTTTTTGGTTCAATAGTGGTGTACTAGTTAGGAGGGAGGAAGCAAAGCAGAGCATGGAATGGTAGCCATTATTTGTACTCTGCTTCAATTTTGGTTGAAGGGCACGTATCTATTGGACCTTCTAGACCACAAGAAGAGTAATGGATTGTCTACTGGGTTGGGTACTATTAGCCAGAAGGAAAAGAAAAGGAACAGAGGCTAAAATACATTTACGTTAGTAGACAGTAACCATCTACATGTCAACAAGAAATCACTCGTAGCTTAATATTGCATGATAGGTGCACAACACTTTAAATGCCTATCTCATTATATTAACTTTAAATTATTGCTATCATTTGCGTGTGTAAAACATGAGTCATTATATTTAATTTGTATTAATAGAATATTAATACTTGTAATTAGTATTAATAGAATATTGATTTGAATTATAGGATGGTATGAGCAATTAGTTCATGTTGGTTTGGATAGCATTTCAGGTAAGTAACTCGTCTCTCGACCCTTCAGTTTTAAGGTGTCTATCACTCTATAATTTTTTGTCAATTAGTTATCATTACTGTGCCCTCATGCAGCAACAGTTACACTGTATATAATCTGACTAATATATGTTCCTACTTTAGATTTTGGTTTGACTGCTGAACTGTCTACCTCTACCAATTGTTTTGTTATATATATATATTATTTTTATTTTCTGGTTAACCACTCTACCAATTTAATGCCAAATTGACTTTTCTGGATTATCCTATTTGACAATACATTATGTTTAATTGTTAAGTTTCTCATTTATCCGGTTTCATTCCGAATAGTATGTTTCTAAAATTGCTATATTAAAGATATATATTATTCAATGCTTGATCTTTGTTTTGGCAGATTGGTCAATTACTTGTTGAGTTGTGATTTTGCTCACCCTTTTTTTTCTAACATTTTAGATTTGGAGCACAAGGCTTAGATCAAAGGTCGGGATCAGGTGTCATTGTAGAGGCTTAGTGTAATAGAAGAACGTTATTGGTTGATTGCTCTTGGCTTAGCATTGTAGTTATTATGTTTATGCAGTTAGTTGGGCTTTGAACCCTTGGATTATTATTTCTATTGTACTTCCATATTGAACCCTTATCATTTATTCGTAGTTATAAGAATTATTATTATGGTTGAAGGATATTGTTCAACTAGCCTTTGCTATCTTTATGAAATTCTATGTAAATAGCGGCGTGTGGCAATTTCCAACTAAGGGGTCATTTGGAATGCTACAAATAGACATGGCGCGACTATCACACACTAATGCCCACCAACATTTGCCAACATTTCTCAATATGTACCAATATGGACCATTATTCATTTATAAAAAATCACATCATGACAGCTACAGCATTTTTATTCCTTGTAACGCTCTAACATCACATTTTTATTACTAGAACAAAGCTAAACCTTAGAGAATAGGAATAATGAAAGTATTTTTTTGTTTTCCTTTCAAAAAAATTCATTCTCAATTGAATGTTTTGCCTTTAATTATATATTCACTTTAACTTTTCTTTTACACTAAACAAGAGAAAAATAAAAATAAATAAAAATTAAAAGTTAACAAAAGCACAATATGATGAAAATCTTCAAAGTTGAAGCCCCTTGATGATCTACAAGTTATGGGCATGGCAACACACAATGGCAAGGTAGTGAAGGCGACCAATCAACCACGAATGGTGATCATGGATAACAATTAGTGAAGAACAAAGATGGTCGTGAACTTGACATGCAACGGGATGTAAATAACAGAGAGGCCAATAACGAAGATGGTGAGGCAATTGGCAACAACTTACAAGGAAGTAATAGTGGCCAACATTAGTGTGGTGAGAGAGCGTAAGGTAGGTCACGTGCACGACTATGTGGGTAAGATTTGACAGTGGAGGCTAATATGAATGTGTAGGGATATCCAACTAGGGTTTAGGTTGACTACTTGGTGGTGGTCATGAGAAGTCTTCGATGCTTTATGGTGCGGTGGCAAATGGTAATGTTGACTTTGTGGTTTCTTGAATGTAGGATCTATTAGTTTCAAAGGCGCTAGGAATTCTTGAACAATAGAAGCAACCTTTATTCCTTCCTATCCTACTCATGAATAGTCACCACAAAGAGTTTATGGTCAATTTAATGATAGGATCATACATGCAGCACTAAAGTTATATATTTTTCAATTGCTTCCTACACCTAACCAGGAACCAATTAAGTATAGGTTTGAGAAAAAGAATGAAGATGCATCACCTAAATTCTAGGTTATTCCGATGCAGAGCTTAAATAAAAGCATGCGAAAATTATGATTACTTACTGATGAGGAAGATCAGCATCCGAACTTGATTCACTCAATACACGCTCAAAATCTTGTATGTTCTGTCTCAATTCCTTAGACAATTTCTCATGGACTGAAAGTTTTGCAATACTTGGATAGTAAGCACGGGCCACAAAAAGAAGGTCCTTCATTTTCTTCACAATTGCATCCATCATATTGTCCCTATATTTACAACGCCAGAGACAATAACTTCCATATCTCAATTCACATGATAATTCATTTTCATCAACTTTTGCTTGCTCTGTGCCAATAGGACCATTGACCTTAACCTCCTGCTGTAATTGAGGTACGGAATGTTTATAAGAAATATGACAATACATCACACTTGAAAAGTACAGTGAAATCTATGCATACACTTGATTCAAGAATTTGCTTGGCAACATTTTGGTGTCCAAGACCTGTGAAAACAAACAGAATGACATCAGCTCTCTTTTAAGAGACTGGGGGAGATAAGTACCTTCAAGCTGAGATTTTGATTCATATACACCTGTTAATTGATGATCTTGCCCATGATCATGATGTCCACCATTAGTCTTATTTGCTGCAACCCGAATGTCCTGACACTCGATAATTGTATACCATATTAGATGATGGCCCATCAGCAATAGACATGATTTTTAGGGTAGGGTTTATAAAAGAGGAAATATTAGAAGGATAAAGGGAAGCAGGAAATGGACGAGGAAGAAGGGAATTAGAATGGAATTAGGAAAGACAGAACAGACTTGAGACAAAGAGAATGAATTCAGAAGGAAGAAGCAACAATCAAGGTCAACTGTCAATAACTCAAGGCCTAACCATTACAAAGAGCTAGGACCATCGATATAGAGGCCTAAGATGCAAGCAAGACAAATATAGATCTTATAGCACAACCCAAAGTTTGGTTGTATGCGAGAAGCGAAAAGATGAATCATACAAGTCAAGCCAAAAGTTGAATCTTACTAGACAGGCCAAAAGCAACTGCTATCTGACCCTAGGATGATACTTCTAAAGAAATCATTTTTTCCCTACAACTCCATCAAGGCAATTATAAATCACGCATGAAAAGATAGATGTAAAAGCCACAATCACTAGAAATAAGGAAAATCCTCACACAACCTCCAGAACTACACCTAAAAAGTATGCACAACAATCGGCTCTAATTTAAATTTTTTCTCCCTCCATGTGCATGATTTAGTCCCCTATTCCTTTATTTGATTCTGGAAAGTCCTACCATATAATCTTTCCAAAAATAAATGTGAAAAGATCACAAAAAGTTCCTAAAGCAACAGGCAGATTATTAATCATGTGCTGTCATAATCAATGGATAGTTGATTAGTCAGTGATCATTCTGAAGAGTTGTGATCAATTCATGGGACTGCGTATGCACTTATTAGTTATTACATTACATATCCCCTTAAAACCCTAATGCTTCAAAAAGAGGACAAAAATATTATGACACAAAGAACATGAAATAAGCATCTAGCTGCCCAGCAATTTTTCCTAATCATATTAATACTTTGACACAGATTGTGATCTAGACAGGCTTTCACTGCAGAAGGTACCGATCATTATGCATCAAACAGGCAACTGAAACTCTGTAAGAAATTAATCTGTGTTGCAATTATAACAAGAACCCGCAACAAGAAGTTGTTTCTTACGTGGAAATACCACATGACATCAACCAAACAACACAAGAGAAGGGAAAAAAACTCATAAAAAGAAACTCGGTTCACTTATGCCATTTGGCTCCTAAGCCCATATTTTCAGCAAAAGATGCAATCAAACACTCAACGTACTCTACATATAAATTATTTCATGGTAGAAGCTCTCAATCTCAACATCAACTCCTCAACCCTATAGGGCAGTCTCCCAAGACCAATCTATTGGATATATTATGACCAAATTCAGGGCGATTCCACATTAGCCTGTAGAGTTAGAAAGATATTGGGGCAACTCCTGGATAGAGCACTACCAATACAATTAAATACTAGTGTTGTTATAGTGTAGCAGCCACTATTTAGCGGATTTTTGGCCAGTCAAGACGCGAAATTACTGATACGCTACGGTTTTAAAATTTATCACTTTATTGGCCGATAAATCACTGCTAAATCACCAGACAATTTATTAAGAATTCTTAAATTTCCTAAAAAATATATGCATGTGTTGTAATATTGATAAACTCAAAGAGAAATAATATAAAAATATAGAGAGGAAGAAAGACTGTGGCTTCTTATTCTTATTGATACGTGTGAGTTCTCTCCTTACATTTACAATTCACAATATCTCATATATATAATATCCATCCTTTTTACATCCATAATCAGAAGAAATTAGATAATATGAAAGGAGGTGGAGGATGTGTAGAGTTGGGAAATCCTAATAGAAAAGTTGTTACAGCTTATGGTAATAATATCAATATTACACCTAAGGTTTAATATAATATACATTCTTAAATTGCACATCCACAATATGTAAAAAGGATATTTACAATGGCATGATAATTTCTTATCCACTTACTATACATATCTTGGACCAAGTTACTATTAAATTATAATAAAATATTAGTATTTATTACCTTCGCATAGCATGTCCCTTTTTTTTATTTCAAGAAAAATTTAAGGTTATTAGGACAGTTTAACATATAATGACTCGTTTAAATAATTCTAATATAAGATAAATTATTGTTTTATTGAATATTTATATTTAAATGATCAATAAATAATAATTAGAGCATATGATGAAATAAAAAAAAAATTCATGCCACAACGACTACAACACATAATTTATCGTTCACAACGGTCTATTACCATGATATCGCAACCGCAACCGCAACCACGATTTTATTGCCTGACACTAACCCTTTCCAATGTGGAAGATTTACACAAAGTAAACACAAAAGGAATGATTGTAGTATAATATGACAACAAATAGGAATGATGAGTATGAGATGCCTAATCCGCAAATTATCTATTATGTATAGGCTAAATGAGAAAACTAAAATAGAACAAGTTGCGGAACACAAATTTATTTCTTTTTATAGAAGAAATGTTCATAACAAGGAGACACAACAATACCACATGAACAAGAGAACAGCTATCCTGAAGAGTATATCATAGCAATTGGAAAAAATTAGGATGCAGAACCATCTGCACTCCGCTGAATCCAGCTGATATGACTCCTATTTTAAGCTTGATAAAAAACCCTAAAGCCAATCAAGAACTAACAATCTCTTGTAATATGCGAACACATCCTCCCAAGTAAAAGCTAGAATTGTTAGTCAATCAAATAGACCAAGCAGCTGATAAAGTTTCAAGCAAGATGGAAGGATTTATAACACCTACACTTGATAGACAGTGAAAGACTCTGAGGAGGGAAACAAGGTTTGTGATATCAGCATATAACTTGTAAAGTTCTCTTGGTTCAATGGGACAAGGTAGCAGGGGTTTTGGCCAAAGCAGCAAGAAGCCCACAGCCAGACCATGCCTCATGTGGTAAAAGCTATATGGTGGGCTGCAAATAACTAATTTGGGGCAAGAGTGTTTAATAGATTGGGTTATCCAACAACACGACTCATGAAAATACATTTGTGGGTTAGATGGGTGGTGTTGATATTTTACTTGAGTTAGTATGGTCAGCCGACCTTAAAAACCAATCTAGAAAAACAAGACCAAATAACCAATGTAGGAGTCAGTGATTCCAAATGCCTGCTAATACCAAATCCCACCTCAATAACTACTCCAAAAATGTTAATGGCACAGAAAAGTGACACCATGACTTTCAGTAGAGGCTCGAGTTCCTGTCAATCCCTAAAGATGAGCAGCGTCATGAGAAAATTTCACAGATGGGTTTCTTGCTAAGAAGTCATGGATAACGCTCAGTCATGATATCAAAGAGACAAAAGAACAAAAAGGAAGATTGTCCTGTGCATAGGATCCAAATATATGTTCAAAAAAAGGGACAAATTTGGGCTAATGTGATTCATCAAGGACCCAAGTCAAACTAGTAATATATAATATTTTTTGTATCACATAAAATTTTGAAATCTTACTTCATACTTTGGAGATGTATTGATGTTAGTTTTCCGTTATTTTACATATATTGTTATATGGATCTTCAAGAACTTGGATGAAAGACACATTCATCCAAATAACTGATATACTAGAGAGATTTTACAAATTCAAGGATGGTGAAAATGAAGATCACTATTCACATTGGATTAGAGGATAGGACTTGTAAATACTAGCAATTTCAATGCATTCAAAGTTCTAATCTAATTTTACCTATATTCGATCTACCTATTTTCTTCATAATTCTTACGATATTTTATTGAAGTGGTGTCAGGAAATTCAATGCTTATTCTATTTAGGAAACAGGTTTCCCAGCTCTTCATGTTTTCTAAATTCTTCCTTTCCTAATGCATAAAGTAATTTTACAAAGAGAATACCAGCTCATGCTATTTTGTTGGGATCATGTTGCAAGTATAACCATGGGTATGATGTCTTCAGAACTCCACGTGTTAAGTCTAGAAACCAATGTATCATGCTAAGACCTACACTTTTTTATCTATACTCTTTCTAGTAGGCCACACTATCTTAACCATTTACTTAAAAGAAAATATTTAGATAATAGCTCAACATTAAATTGATAAATTGAGCATTAAAAACTCAGGGAAACAGCATCGGAAAATTGAAAGAGAAAAGAAGATAAGTATTAACCATCAAAGCATTAGGCAATGAACCTTTTGAATCCATGGCCCCAATTTCTCCATGAGCTCATCCACATGTCTAGAATTATCTTTCTGCAAGTAACAAGAAATCAGATACTGCAAAAGTAAAATTGTCAATGACATCTACTTGTAGAGTCACGATGCATCAGAAGAACACTTATGAATGAAATAATACGTTAACACAACTCTACTAAGCTAGACAACTAGAATGGTCCTCATTTCCTTAATAAAAATAAAGAGGAGGTATTGGATACAGATCGGAAGTTCACAAAAGAGATTAAGTTATTTCAACTAGTGGGCATTGTAAGAATAGTTGTTAGTGGATGCATACCTCACTAGATGTTATTAGAAAGGGAAAACAAGGTACGGACGAGCATTCCTATGATGATCATAAAGCTAACTACACATGTTCCATATGATCATGAAAGTTGCTCAAAGCAAACAGAAAAATACATTGCTACCTTTGGTTGAGTTGTTAAGTTCCTGGAATCCTGCAGACTGTTTTCTCCATCACTGTTCTGCTGTTTATTTAATTAAAATTAAAATGAGGGGGTATCAGCAAGGAAACTGATCTGCCAACAACTAAATTAGGAAATAAAATAAAATAAAGGGAGAAACCAAAGATGCCTATAAATCACAATCCTTACCGAAACTGAACTTTGTTGCTCAGGCAGCGACCCTACAGGAAAGCAAATTCAGAAATACCGACATGGATAGTAATTGGGACGGGCAGCAACAATATCATATAGAGCGGAGCAGCGTTTGTAGGATGACAAAACCAAATCCATATGTCTTAAATGTCTTATGCAGCAACTCAACAGAATTGCAGACGGAGATTAAAAGCTTAGATATCCATAATAACTCTTAGCTTGGAAACCATTAATTTCACCAATTTCATAAGCAAACATCAAGACAGCATCTCGCAATTCGCACAATGCTAAAGGCAATAGCCCACTTGATGTTAGCTAGGCAAAGAGGTGAGTTCCAAGAAATATGATGATATCACTAAGGAACGCTAGACAGGAAAAACAGTAAGGTACTACTTATCAATATATCTAACAGAGTAAATGAAAGAGCAAACTAATAAAAATAGATCTCAGTGTAGAATTGTTATGTCGACAAAGAACAGGAAGGAAGGGGATAGGCGCGTGGAAATCGTGTACGTGAGCAATACCTGTAGAGTGAAAACCATTATGAAGACCAAGCAGAAAGACAAGAGGAACAAGCATGGAAAGTATGACGAGGCCCAACACTGCAATCACCGAGCCTCTCCATCGCCTCTTTGTTGAAGGACCATAAGAAGAAATCCCAGTTCCACCGCTGAACCCACCCTTCATTTATATGGTTTCAATTCTCACTACTATTTCTTCAATCACTCCCCCTGTTCTTATTAAATTCAGACAGATTTAGCAGACTGAAACCGACAGCCTCGCTCCCCGCAACCGTCAGCGCTCTTCTTCTCTTCGGTTCTCACTACATCAGTCTCTAATCAGATAGTACTGCAATCCGCAGATTAATTCCACACATGCAAACTGTTTGGAAAGGAAAGAGTCGCTTTACTTAAGTGACCGCGATAAAGAAAGAATAGTGAGATGCACATGGAATGATCTATTACCGTCATCCGTGATCTCGCAATAGCTCCGTTGCCTCATGCCAGATCAGCGTATTACTCAAAAGACGAGCCTTCTCCACCAACACAATCAATAACTTTCACGCCGACAGATAATGGTCGTAGATGACGGAAATCTAATTGGAGTATGCGGACAACAAACAAATGTCCCACAGCTGGTATTTGGATAGGGAATTAAAAATGGGAATAGAAAATAAAATTTAAATTTTTTTTATATTTGTTTAAAAAATTAAAAATTAAGAGAGAAAAAAAAAGAATAGAAAATATTCTATTTTCAGATGTTTATTTTTAGGGAGGGATCGGTAATTTACTTTTAAAAATTGTAGTAAATTGTCTACATAATTATATAAAAATTTATTATAAATTAAAAGGAGAATACAGTAATAAATTATCTATTTTATTTTCAATCTCAATTTTATATATCAAGCACACCAAACATTTATTATCAATATATTCTCATTATATATTATATATGAGAATAGAAACAAATAAATTTATTTTACTCTTCAATTATTATTTTCATTCTTATTTATTAATTCTCAAACTCGTATTTCCTCGACCAATGTTATTTTCTCAAAGTAGTGTATTACTATTTGCCTATATTTTTCATCTTTATTTAATTAACTAGATTATGGAGGGGTGCTGAAATAAAAGAATGCTCATGAGAGTTGATAAAAACAAAATATTTAATGGATTTTATGATGAATCATGAAAGTTTTAGTAGGATAACATATTTTTTTTTCTTTATTAATTCTCAAACTCGTATTTCCTCGACCAATGTTATTTTTTCAAAGTAGTGTATTACTATTTGCCTATATTTTCCATCTTTATTTAGTTAACTAGATTATGAAGGGGTGCTGAAATAAAAGAATGCTTATGAGAGTTGATAAAAACAAAATATTTAATGGATTTTATGATGAATCATGAAAGTTTTAGTAGGATAATATATTTTTTTTCAAGGATATTTTAAGTACTTTAAATTTTGTAGATCATAAGATCTTCTCTCTTAAAAGTAGGAAAAGATATAAAGAGAAAATAATATCTTTTGTAATATCTAATTTGTTTCTAAAATAACTTATCTTATTTTTATTTATTTGTTCTTTTATGTCAACTCTCATTCTCTCTTAAATTAAAAGTTACAAGATAAACCCGAGAGTATGTTACACGGTAAGCTCAAGTGCGTCAAATGGCTATTAAGGCTGTAAACGAGCCGAGCCGAATACTTCTAGGCTCGGCTCGTTTAACTAAACAAATGAGCCGAGATTACGAGTCAAAATTAAAAAATAAACTGAGCCTCGCTTTTTTGAACTCAAGCTCAGTTTTTTAATAAATAAGTCCCAAAGTTTGGCCCAAGTTCGGCTCATTTAACTAAACGAACGAATTAAACTGAGTTTGTAACAAACAAAGCCGAACCGAATACTAAACTAATTCACTTCATTTACAACCCTAATGGCTATATATATTAAAAGGGATTATTTTCAAGAATAAAAGTTTAAAAATAAAGATAAATACAACATGGAGTTTTGGTGAATAAAAAAGTCTTTTATGATGCAAAACTTAGGAGATCAAAATACAAAATATATCATCACTACTTTATACAAGATAATCATCATAGTAGACAGAATAATCATCAATATTGACAAGATAATAACCAATGTTGCATTTATTATATAATTACTTTTCTACATGGGATAAACATCGAAAATGAAGCATGAAGTTTTGGCAAATGAAAATGTCTTATACCACAAAGTTTAGTAGAGAAAAATGCAAAGTACATAATAGTTATTCTATAAAGGATAATCATCAATGCGGACATAATAATCACTAACACTACATGTACTACATAATCAATTATCTAAATAAGATAATTACTATTTAATTGATTATGTTAATTATAATTATACTTATTATCTAATAATATAATTATGTTTATAATTATAACTATAATAATGATTACGACTATATAATAGGATAATCATAAAACTGTTATATGATAATCGCCATTCCATAAATGGATAATCACCAACAAGACAAAATAATCACAATTTTGTTATATGATTTTCTTTCCTTAAATATGGACATGATTTATTAATTGATTACATGTTTATTGGTTCAAAAAGCACTATGGTTCTATATGATAATAATCACAAACTTTTATCACTAATAATAATAATAATTACAATTTAAATAATTAATATAGTTATTTATTTTGATTATAATTATGATAATCATATGTATAGTAATATTGGCTCAAAATAGTTATATCTATAATCAGTATTATAATTATGATTGTAAGTATAATTATTGTATTTATATTAATTGAATATGGGTTAATGGCTGAAAAGGACATGGTGTACAAGTAGAATTGTTCAACAAGTCAATATGAACTTCCATATAAAATGAGATTGAATAGTTCTTATACATGGGAAAATATATGTTTTAAATAAAGGTTTTAGAATTACAAATGTATACATAGTTTCTTTCAAAATACATATGTAAAGATATACACAACTTATAAGAATATGCATATTTTACAACAAAAATACACATATAAGAGAAAGTAAATACACATATTCTAGAACAAGACTCACCTCATGCATAATAATAGTTAACATCGGTAAGTATATATTTACCATATTTTAAAATAAGAATACATATCATTTACGACAATAATAATTATCTTTCAAAACAAAAATATACATCCTTTATTTATGAAAATGCAAGGGAGAGATACATATCTTCCAATATAAAATTAATACACGTGTTATCCAACAAAAATACATATCTTGTAAGATATAAAAATACATTTTTTAGGATATAAATTCATATCATCTATCATAATAAAATATATTTTCGAAATTATAAATACACATCTTCTAAGATAAAAATGCACATTCATTACATATACTTGCAAGTATAAAGGTATAAATATATATGTCTTTTGGTGGTTGTGTTAGGGTTGACACGGTGTAGAGATTCCCACCACCATTGCTTGTGCTTTTGAGTTGGTGATGATACCAATCATAATTTTTTATACATCTACTCAAGAAACAAATTCAGTGAAATACTATGTGGTTTTGAAGGTCTCTTCTACATGTGTGACTGCAAACACATTTGTTTCATCAACTGAGAAATGTGTGACTAAGCTTTTGGTTATTATGTTATCTGCATGCATAACCACGACAACACAAATTACTTGTCTGAATGAAATTAATAATCTTCCAATCTCACAATACACATATTACATAACAATAATACACATTTTTTAGTAGAAGAATACACATACTTTTAAAACAAATATAAAGGATGAATACACAAGTTTGAACATAAATGAACATCGTACAAGAAAAAAATACACATCTTATAGGATAAAGATACACATCTTCTATGATGAGAATGAATATTTTTTAGGATATAAATATACATCTTGTAAGAATACACATATTCTCTAATAAACTATACATTTTTTTAAGATAAAAATATACAGTTTCAAAATATAAATACATATTCTATAGGACAAAAATACACAATTTTTTTAAAACAAATAAATAGAATTTTAGGGGATATACATACATATTATTTAAGATATAAATACACATATTGCATGGAAAAAAAACACATATCTTTCATAATAAAAATACATCCTTTATTTATACTATACATGAGTTAAAATATATAAAAGAATATAAAATTTTGAAAACGGGTAGAAGAAGATGATGACAAATAGACATAATGATGATAACTGAATCCAAGCATCAAACATTTTGCGTGTAAGTGATAAGCATACCGGAAATGCACGATTAATTTCAAAGTTAATAACTACATAATAACTTTATTTTACTTGAAACCAATATCATAAAATACAAGAAGCAAATCACGAGTGTATAAACATTTGAATTTAACATCAAAGAACTCAATATGTACAATATGTACAAGGGAAATTGAATCCATCGATGACCTAATAGATAAATACTACTCCCTTTCATGATCAACTTGAATAAGATTGTTACCATCCACGGCTCTATTATAGTCGGGATGTGTAGGGACAGGTTTATCTTATGATCTCAGTCACCATTGTGGGCGTCGCCATCACCACCTTTTCCGTATCTCTCACTTTCAATCAAAAACTCAAAAAATAATTTGTTGCGTTGGTTGGAATATGAATAGCAGGCGAGAAGAAGTATGGATCGAAAAAATAAAAAATGTAGGAAAAATTCAGTAAATAGAAAATGGAGTGGCTACCATTTCTAGCGAGCTTGCTGGAAACGGAACCACCATGTAACGATTGATCATGTTATTCATATTGCATGCTAGGGGCTTGTTTGCTATAAGGGTAATAGGGGTAGAAATTTTTTACTTTATTTTATATCTTTTATATCAAGTATTTAATAATAAAATATCTATTTTAGATCAAATTAAGGTCTAAAATAAATATTTATTTGGAAAAAAAATAAATATATTATATATGGTATATAAAATTTAGGGGTAATTTTTCCACCTCTATTATCCCTATACTAAATGAGCACTAAATATAAGTTCTATTTTTCCGAAAATTACTTGTGACTTAATTATAATTTTTTTTTCTCTTATGAAGTTATATGCTCCCTCGCACTTTAAGTTTCCATTATATTTTTTCTCTAAGTGATATAAAATTAATTTAATATTGATCTTGTATTAAATGTTGCACTCTATATTTTTGTTTTTTGTAAATTTATAAAAACATACTGCATATTTGATTGTAGTTGTATAGATATGATTTTGCATCCATGCAATAAGTAATAAATAAAAAAAATTAAATTTTGAAGCGTGTAAGCCACATGACAGAAGATTAGACCCAATCTTCTTGAGTTGAGCTACCTCACCTTCATCTAAAGCTGCTTACATGACCAAGGATCTAGCATAGGACCACTAGGAGTAGGCCCATAAGCAGTCTTCACTTCTACACTATTATAAATAAGAGTCTTTTTCTTCTAGGTGGTCGTTTGGTGCAAGGTAATATAGGTGGAAAAATAATCATTGTATTTTACATCTCTCATATAGTTTATTTATAATAAAAGAACTCTTTTTTACATGACTACCTATTGCAGATCTTAATTTAAACTAAAATAGCTATTTAATATTTATTAATTTTAAATATTTGATATAAAAGACACAAAATAAGGTAAAAAAAATTTACACCCCTATTACCTCCATACCAAACAAGAGGAGGCACTCTCATATGTACACCAGTCACTTCATTTCTTTAAATATGTATCACTTCTTATGTTTAACCCCCACCTATTAACCTAAAATTTTCCACCAACATTTTGCGTCAATTGTGGGGACTTGGACAAAAAGTCACAAGCCCTCTAATCTGAGCCTTCTAGACTAACCCCATCAGCCAAACCCCTTTGGCAATTTCTCAGCTAAAAAAGGGTAAATGAATAAAGAAAAGAAATGGGATTCAACTAAAAGGCCCTTGGTCAAACCTTCTCTACTAATGGAATTCGAACAAAGGAGGGGGAAATTACATCAAATAAATTCATGAAAATACTGTCGGTCCGATAACCCCCTCCCTTCAAATCCCACCCAAGATAAGTGATCTGGTAGAATAGTCCAAATCCACCTATACTCATATAAAATTGCCATAAAATAAAAGGCATATGTTGCAAAATAACACCAATTAAATGAATCTAAATGAATACTGAAGTTAAAAAGACAATTAAATAATTTATAATCCAGTATTCATATAGAACAATTAGGGGGGAAACAAAGATCTTTATTCGTGCATATGTGTAATTACAAGATGATTTAACAAATCAATCAACTAATTACATAAATCAGTAATTATCTAACAAATAAAACACATGAATTGACAACTAGAGTTTCATCATATCTCTTGTACATTAGATAAAACCCTATAGGGCAAAAAAATGTGTTTTATAAAGTTACTAAAAAAAATTTCTATGTTGAGAAATATGGGACCCCCATGTTAATTTCCTTACTCTCAACATTTGTCCACAAAACTGGCCCAAAATATTTTGTGAGAAAACATGATCCGTGTTTGTTAATACATAGCCCCTACATTTGTCACAGAACGTACAATACCAACATCAAAATTTTCTAGCACCTGCACAAACCAAAACCATATATGTATCAAATACTTAGTCAAAACTCACAATTCTCCACCTTGACATAGTATTTGATACACATAACATGGAAAGACCTCTACAAAAAATATCTAGCTCTATAAAGGGTCTCATGGCCTATGAATACCAATCAAGTTTAAGAAACACTTGACCTTACTCATAGTTAGTTGCTTCGTTAGCATATCAACTGAATTATCTAGTACCCATTTTCTCCAATACAATTTTGCCAGCAACAACACTACCTTAGATAAAGTGATACTTGATGTCAATATGCTTCATTTGATGATGGAAAAATCCTGATCATTCGCTAAATAGATAACACGATGGCTATCACCTCGAACAACTGGAGCATCATGACCAAACCCTAGCTCATGCACTAAGACACCAAGCCACATGGCTTCCGGAAAAGCATTTTTCATAGCCATATACTTTACCTCAATAGTGGACAAGATAGTTACCTCCTACAAGGAAAACCTCTAGCTAATAGATTAACCATGTAGAAAACAACATGTATATTGGTGGAAATCCTTTGATTAAGGTCTCCACCATAATCAGAGTCCAAGAACCCAACCGAGGAATCAGCTGATCTCCCATACTCCATACAATATGATGACATATCCTTCAAGTACACTATGATCCACTTCAATAATTACTAGTGAGCCTTCTTTAGATTCATCATATATTAACTCACAACATTGATAGCTTGAGCAATATTAGGCTGGGCACACACCATAGCGTACATGATACAAAAAAATACATTTGAATTAGGAACTATAGCCATGAACTCCTCTTTCTCTTTGGATTTAGGACAATCCAAAGCTGGCAATCTAAAGTGAGTAGTCAATGAAGTGCTCGCCAACTTAGCATCCATCATATGAAACCTCTCTAGCACCTTGCTCACATAGGACTCTTGTGATAAGTATAATAGCTTTCACTCACGGTCTCTTATGATTTCCATGTCGAGGATCCTATTTCCAACTCCAATATCTTTCATCTCAAACTCATTCTTCAGCATTGTCTTCACCTTATCAACACTAAACGTATCTTTTGCTACACCAATCATATTATTAACATATAGTAAAAGATACACAGGAGATCCATCATCCATCTCCTTCGAGTACACACGTCCATACTCAGTCCTAGAGAAACCATGATCATGCGCTAATCAAACCGTTTATGCCACTATCTATAAGATTGATTCAGACCATACAATGACCTATTCAATAGGCACACATGGTCACGCATCCCCTTAATAGCAAACCCATCAAGTTAACGCATGTAAATCTCATATTCGATCTCACCATGTAAAAATGCAGTTTAATATCCAACTCTAAATCATGCATAGCCATAAGTACAAGTAAGGTATGAATAGAATATGAGTAACCATAGGAAAAAATACCTCTTTATAGTCCGTGCTTGAAATATGGCTAGATCTACGTGCCCCTAAATGAGCCTAGTACCTTGGTCTCTCAACCCTAGGGCTCCCTATTTGAACATATACACCCATTTGCAATAAGCTATTTTCTTCTTCTTAGGGTCCTTCACAAGTTTCCGTATCCGATTCTTCAATAAGGACTCCATCTCCCCCTCTATAGTAGCACACCACTCAACAGAATCAAAACTCGCAATATCCTTTGAGAATGATGCTGGCTCATGTACATCAATAACAATCTCTACACCAAATAAGGCATATCCAACCAACTCTTCAAAATTATACCTGGGCGGAGGCTTAACAATCATCTATTATCTGCCTAGAATGACGCCTATTTGCTCCACCTCCTCCTTAGATCCACCCACTTCAAGAACAAAAGGGTCCAAGTCAAAATCAACCTTTACTTGACCTGAAGCACTAGCTTTTCTAACCTCCTTAGATACATCATCACAAGACATAGTCTTCTATATGAACATCGACTCATTGAAGGTAGCATCCCTATTAGTTAAGAACTTGGATGCAACTAAGTCTTATAACATGAACCCCTTCACTCCATATGTAAATCCAAGAAAGCTACACTTCTTGGTTATAGGCTCAAGTTTACCATCATTTACAAAAGCATAAATAAGGCAACCAAAGACATGTAAATCAGAGTAGTCAACTAGCTTACTAGACCACAATCCTTATTTGTCTTCAACTTAATAGACCGATTAGGTAACCAATTCATCAAGTATGATGCCATGTGAAACATCTCAACCCAAAACTCCTTGTCTATCCCTCCCTATGATAACATACAATGAGCCTTCTCTAATAGGGTTATTTTCATCTGCTCAGCAACCCCATTCTACAGTGGTATCCCAATACAAGTGTGGTGTCTTATTATCTAATGGCTCTAAAAAAATCACTAAAACTTTGCTTAACAAACTCAATGCCATTATCTATCATGATGAGACACTTAACTTGACTCCCATTCTACTTCTCCAACAAGGTCTTTCCACGTTTGAAAACACCAAGCAAATTATTCTTACCTTGGATTTTCTTTCATCATAGGTAAAGTTAGAGGTTGTTGTCTAACTATAGAATATCAATAGGATATATATGTTATCTCCAAATTTAAAGAAATTCACCTCATATCTAAGAATTATTACTCATACTCGTATAATACAAAGGTGTTATACTTAAAGCATTTCAATGTGGGCTCTCATTATGAGTTTGATATGTTGGAACCCATGATACATTATATGAAACTTGAAAATTTGATGAAATAGACATGTGAGAAGGTTACCCCTTCGATATCTTATCATAATTTTACATCACCTCTAGATATATGATATATCTTCAACATATATTATCACTTTGTATTCATTTATTATATCCCTGCATAATTTTGCAACATACTCTTTATCAATCGAAACATGGATTCCATGACTAATTAGGCTATTATTCTTGGAACTTTTGGTTTTTACTAATTATAACACACACACACACACACGCCGATATTTTATATGTATTCTTACATTAATCATACACATACACACACACACATAATATGATAAAGGGTAAGACTAACAAATTGTAGATAAATATAAAAATGATAGCTAATTTAGTGTGGACATATGTTGGCTAAAAGGACATCATGATTAATGCAAGGTTTTTAGTAATCCATAAATGAGAAAAGTAATAGGGAATATCTAATAAACAAGATGAACATACCTATTTATAAGATAAGTATCAAGGAATACCCCATAAATGAGAATAAAACACTAAGCATCAAACAAGAAAGTTCAAGGGTGGAAAAATTACATCTCACATACGCAAAGAGGAAAAGATGGTTGTTCATATACCATTGCCCCAAATGATGGAAACCTGTAGGGGTTTCTCAAAAATTTCACGGATCGAAGTTGTAATCGAGCGCGGGGTTCGATTCGCCGAGAATCAGCCTAAGGATTTCTCCAAAGGAAGATCAAAAAATCAGAGCGCAGTTGTTATAATGGCTGCTGAAGTTGAGAAGTAAGAAAGATCAAGAATAGATCGAAGAGAAGAATCAGAAGAATGCGAACGAGGAGATCGCGAGAGAGAGCGAGAGAGAGTCGAGAGAGAGAGAGAGAGCAAAGACAGAGAAAATTCCAGACTCAAGATTTCATTCGACCAAAAGTGTCTCGGGAATACAGTATAGACCATATTTATATGGCGTACAAATACAAAAGGGAACGTACAAAAATACATATCGCAGGCCTTCAATCAACACACACGAGTCAACCCAAAATTCAGCCCAAGAATTGCCGATACAACAACAACAAGGGATCGACGGCTGGATCAACAATAACAGCCCAAAAAATACAAAATTACATGCCTTAATAATACAAGGAAAAAATGATACAAATATTTCCCATCAGCTAGTATTAATTTAGCTAATCATGGTTACCAAGGGATGAATAACCCACAGTCCAACTAACCTAGTTAATCATGGGTCGGGTGGCGGATCATACAGCCAACTTAATCCCCATTAGCCAATTTTGCTAGTGAATGCATCACATGGGATTTCCTAAACTTAAAATAAAAATTTCTGCAACAAATCCTCAGCAGCTACAACAATCTTTAAGTCCATTCCCCATATTCTGCATTAATTTTCCTATTCAAGCACACAATAAGAAAAACAATTATAAGCACAAAATGATTTATAACAATTAGCAGGATTAATTAAATATAAATTTTGGAGATTCATATCATTGCCCAAAGAGGGAAGGATGATGAATAAAAGGAAAAGACCAAACCCCATAACTCCTTAGACAAAAAATGTATTTGGGGAAGGGTTTGGCCTACAGTCTCTTTAGCTAAAATATTTTTGGAAGAGGGTCATGAATGAAACCAATGGTTTGAATGAATAATACCAAAGGGAAGTATCCAAACCCCACAACACCTTACTATTTATAGTAGGAAGTTATGGATAACACTAATGCCCCCATATGAATAACACTAAAAAAGTGATCGAGACCTACAACACCCCTTAGCTGAAAGGTTGAAGGGTTATTAATAAGTCATAAAAATGAATTAAACCATGGAAGGTGTTAAACTAATGGGGAAAGTGTGTAAATATTTATGAAAAATGAGCATAATTCAGTTGGTTTACCTTTTATCTTTTTATACTCGGTTAATTTGAAAGTGTATAGTAGCAAATCAACTTAGTTTTGTTTGAACTTCTTTAAAGACTCATACTCAACTCAAATTACCCTTCCTTTATTGATTATTTTAGATTTCAAAGGAAGATAATGAAAGAGACAAGTGCAAATCGACATAAAAAATGATCTTTTAAGACCCTTTTCACTATTGTTTAGATCTAGAGGATCTTGAAAAAGGAGGAAAAGATGGATTAAATTGTAATACCCCACTTTTATATAATAATTTAAATATTATAATTATGAAAAAATAGTTTAAATATAACTTTATTACATCCTTTAAACCTTTGTTATGTTAAAAAATGTTTTGTTCTAAAATTCCTAACTCTTTTTATAGTTTTTAGTTTCGTAAGACTTTTAAGTCACTTTTAACCATCAAATGGTTTTGAAATCATTCTAATTTGTTGAAATTTGGATTCTTTGGCTTTTTCTAATTCTTCTAACCAATTTCAAAATGATAAATAGAGATTTTTATTCAAAAAGTGCATTTACTATTTCACTCAACATTTTTCACATTTAAGCCCTAAAACAAGTCTTTTAGCTATATGATATTTATGAAACTTTAGGGATAATTAAACTTTAACATATTTGAACTAAAAATGAAATAAAAATGTTCTCTAATTAATTTTAGTATTTTCATCCACCAACTTCAGACATAATTAGCCAATGAAACTCATTTTTATCTAATATAATCTAATCATTACACTTATAATCCATCTCTATCTTTATGATTTACCTTTAATAAAGTTGAACAAAAAATCACCCATTATCCCTCAATGATCTACGAGATTATTCCCCCTTTCTTTATTTTTTTAATTAATTTCCTAGATTTATCTAAATATCCACCTAAATATCTAATAATATATATCTTACCATCATTTTATCCTTCCTACCTATTCTTCTTCATCCTTTTCTCTCTCTTCTTTTCCCCTAATAAATTTTCACTCCCCACCATCTCCCTTCATTTTAAGTTTTTTATTATTATTTTTTTTCAACTTCTAACTATTAATATTTAGCCCTTAAGTGTTTAATTAAGAAAGTTAGGATTAAATTTTTAGGTGATTGAAGGATATCTCTTCTCTACCATTCATTTATTCAATATTCATCCATTTAATAGGAAGAGTATGCATTTCCTCTCCTTTTATTTTCCTGGGGTTTTTGATAAATTTGTGAAATTTTGTGGTTGTTTTGTTTGAGGACTTCAATAAGTGAATTCAAGCTTAGAGAATGGAGATTTTGGGCATCTATGAGTGCATCGGTTTAGGTAAAATACAACTAGGATAATGGTAGAGAAATTTTTTGGGTTTATGTTAATTTTAGATGAAATGGACTTTTTTGTTCATTTATGTGACCCATTTGTCCTTTGACCTATCAGGCGCGTTGTCTTTACTTTAATTTTTTTATGCTTACATTAGAATTTTTAGGTGTTTTAGGTCAAATTTGATGCATGAAATGTTTAGGCTTTGTTTGGATTAATTTAAGCATTCAATTATTTTATTAAATGCACTTGTTGGATGTGCTTTTATTGAATTTTATTGGTTCCATTGTATTTTTCATGTTTTAATTGCTAAATATGCATTTTTGTGAATTAATTATACATATATCATGTTTTAGGGCCAAATCATGTTTCAAGACCCTTTAGGGGTATAATTGTCTATTCACATGTTCCTAAAATTATTTTGATAATTTCTGAATTTTATTGTGTTGTAATTGAGTTAAGCATACTTAGATTAAATTTTTATGTTTTTTTTGGTAAGTTTTTAGTATTTATTTGATGGTTTCTAAGTTTAGTTGAAATTAGAGTTAATATGGTAATTTTACCTAAATGCTTAGGGGCCAGTGATTGAACATGACCTTAACCTTCAGAATAGTAATTGAGTATAAATAGTGATCAAGCATGAATAGTATTTTCTAGTAATTAGAATTTTTTGCCTTTTTGCCATATTGATTCTTGGTATAATTCAACAGATCCTATCAACATGAATAATGATTCTTATAAATAGTGAAATTCCTGAAATTGATGCATAAGCCTGTTTTCAGTTGTTGATTATAAATATATCTAAAATTCATTAATAATTTTAATGTAAGACTGAGTTTGGGTGTTAAGATGGTTTAACCATGATTTAACAACAAAATGTGTGTATTAAAGTTTGGCTAGCACCTTGTATACTAGTTTAGCCCCTTTCTCCTTTATAGATAACCTATAGGCCATATAGGGGTGCACGTACTTAAAAATTAGGGTGTCATCAAATTTTTGGAGTTTCCCTCGTGCCTTTGTGCTTGGGGTAGTTTCCATGTTCCTTTATAACACTAGATTTACTTTTAAAAGAACCCTAGAGGGAGTGAATAGGGTTAAATGGAATGAAAAATACAAATAAAAAATTTTGATGCATGACTAAAAATGATTTAAAAGGAAAAGCTTATCTACATCCACAACTAATGGCTTTCCCTTTGGATTTTGAACTTTAAAGACGTGTTTATTAATGTTCTTCTCACTAGGCTTAAGACCCTATAGTCTTAGTTACCTCTTTTAGAATGACTTACAACTTAACTTATTAATCACTTCTAGGTTTTACACTTAGATTTGTTTTATAAAAATTATAGACACACTTGCAAACCCCTTATGGTGAGTTTTTAAGAAGAGTAGCTGTGATTAGAAGATTTCTTATTAGAATAAGGATATGAGAGTTGAAGAGCTCTAATTGAGATGTAATCTAGGCAGAAGAAATGAGATCTTACAAAGAATAAATGTTAATAACTAAGAAGAGTGAGAAATTACACTTTTGAGAGAGGGGAACTCAACCAAAATTGAAATTATGAAAGTGAGAGTTGAGAATTAATTGTAAGAAAGTATAAGAAGTGTTTTTGCAATAACTTGAGTCTCAAAAAAGTTATATAATTCTACCCAACAACTAATATATATACCTCAAGCTAATCTTGTATCCATTAATGAAAAAGGTAATATAGTCATTCTTAAAATAAGTGGTAGGATTCTTAGAATTTAATGCTGACTGGTCAATCAGTCAAGAGTACAATCGATGAGTAACCCTAACTATAACACCCCAAAATTCACTATATTTTTTTAACGGAAACAATTAAATTAAAACTTGTGAATTTCAAGGATGTTACTACCACACTTAGTACCATACTGGTTCATTCCGACCATTCCGGTACCAAGTGCTAAAGCTAAAAGGATATTCGTTAAACTTAATCAATACTTAAACCAAGAGTTCATAAAAAGAGAAACTAGAAGAGTCAAAGCATATAAATTAGAGTACGCATAAAAAGTTACATATCTCAAAGCACGAAATCAAAATTCCTCAAAGGGAATAATGTATACAAACGACAATGTTTAACTCTGGAAAATTTAATACAGAAAATAAATATCATAAGGAAATAGAATGACATAAAGAGAGAATTTGGCCACATTTCTCCCGGTCCACAACCCAGGTCCGACTCAGCACTCAGCCCCACCTGATGCCTCATGTATATCGAAGGCATCAAAATAAGCATCACCTACCTACACCACGTCAAATGGGCCTCCTACTCATGGGAATGAGCAACACCCATAAAAGGGTGATCAATACGCTACGTACTGAGTAAAGTAACAATGCACTAAGACCAATACAAAAGCATATAATCCAACATGATAACGTAATAGCATATGAGCATTCGAGTAAAAACATAAAGGCTCATTTATAGTCCGAATTAATTAATTAATTAATTAATCTCTTATTGATACTTATTTCACAGCATGATTTTTATCAAAACTATGCAAGTACGGGAACCCCACTATTTTAGCCGGTGGATCAGAAACATACAGGACAGAACGCTCCTGACCACTATTTTTGCCGGTGGATCAATCTCTAGGGTAGAACGCTCCTAGCCACTATTATGCCAATGGATCGGTCTGGCCCCAACTTTCATGGTGTTCCACTGTAATTACATAGTATCTTTCCCATGATTCAATTGCAACTTAATGTTTGGTTTGTTGAGCTCGGGATCCCTCACTATTATAGCCGGTGGATCGATCACTTATAGGGCAGAACGCACTTAACCACTATTATATGCAGGTGGATTGGTCTCCAGGGCACCCCGGCACCTGGCCACTATTATGCCAGTGGATTAGTCTGGGCCCAGCTCAACAATCTTACTCTTTAAGTGATTAGTATCTTATTCGTATCTTATTGGATAAAGCTTTCACCCTTGACATGCATGTCAACAACCCTCTACTTCTATCCTCCCAAGAGGGTCCGTCCTATCACATCCCGATATCAATTCTCCCTTACACTTACACATAATGAAAACCAACTCCTAAGGGTGTGGGTTAAGGCCCAACACCTCATGACATCAAACTCCACCCACTATCACCCTCTAGGGTTTTCCCATGAAAACCCTAATTGGACCGATGTGGCCCAACTTACTCTCACTTACACTATCATTATTTCATTTATCGCCCCGCACTTTAGCTCATTTAGATTCAATCCCAATTCATATCACTTTACCTCTCGATTTCACATGTGACCGGAAAACCCTAGTTGGACACTTTAAACCCTAGTACCTTTCTTCTCCCACAAGTAACCTCTCTATTTTTCACCTAATATCTCTTCTCTCCCATGGCACCCATACTCACCCTATATATAGTAAATTTCCACTCTTAACCCGTACTCCACTCTCCCTTAATTTTTTTTACTTCCACATTTTTTTCCAGATTAGTGCTTCCTCTCAAAACCCTAATCGGCTCCCTTATATACCCTTACACCAACCTACTTACTATTTTCCGTCCCAAGTCTCCAATCACTCCACAACTCTCCCCTTAGCTTAATTACACCCTAAACCAACTTTTCTCACGTAAAGATAATCCCCATGCAAGTTTTATCCACCCCATGCAAACTCTCGAAGTCCCCATGCAAACCCTATAATTCCCATTCATTTTAGTCACCTCTTCCTCTTTATTTTCCTCTTATAGATCATAAGGTAGTTTGGTCAACCTCATATCCCCTTTTGTGAACTCGTTTCCCATTTTCTTTCTTTTTATCCTTTCATTGCCATATCATATTATCAATCATCCTAGCATGCATGTCCTAGAGGGTCATATCATATCACATCACAATCACCATATATACATATCATACTCATGTTATAAGGAACCACATAAACATACCTCAACTCCAAGCTACGCTACACATAAGACAAGTTAATGACAATCATACGATACGCGACATAGCATGATATATAACATCCAAGGCATACAAGTCGCACAACACACATGGGCCTTAACTACATCCTTACCTAAAACGACGTCGGGCTTTGGAGCATGATCCTACGCCTCCTTAGGGTTTTGACTTGATTCACCTATAAGAGGGAAACACTATGGATTAATCTCCCTCTTACCAAAGATTATTATTATTTCTACCCTACCCTTATCATACTCTACTATTAAGGCTAATGATGGTAATGGTAGTTTTATAATTAAATGTAGGGTTATTATTCTCAAAATAATTACTCATGCTACTACTAACTAAGATAAGTCTTAATAGTCATCATGGTTTATGTTTAAGTAGTCATAGTGATATTCATAGTGTTAGAGTTAAATAATATTATTATTAGTTTTAGTGATAATACTAATATCAACCCAAACCCTGGTAGTAGTAGTAGTAGTAGTAGTAATAATAATAATAATAATAATAATGGTGACATAAGTAATATAAAAGTAGTGACCATAATAATTCTTATATTAATAATGGTAGTAGTGACAATAAGTTAGTGGTTATGATATATTGACAAAAAGACATGTTAGCAATAATAATATTTATAGTAGTAGTAGTAGTAGTAATAATAATAGTGATAATAGTGATAATATTAATAATAGTTCCCATCTTAAGAATAATACTAATGAAGGTCCTAGAAATCATATTAATAGTAGCCTTAGTGACAAGGTGGTCAAATGTAATAGAACAATAATAATAATAATGATAGAAATGATAATAATAATAATAATAATAATAATAATAATAATAATAATAATAGTAGTAGTAGTAGTAATAATAATAATAATAATAATAATAATAATAATAATAATAATAGTAATAGTAATAGTAGTAGTAGTAGTAATAATAATAATAATAATAATAATAATATTATTATTAGTATTATTATTATTATTATTATTAATGTTAAGCATAATAAGGATAATAATCGAAAAGGGTAATAGTAATATAAGAGTCCCAACATTTACACTAATAATAAAAGTGATAATGACCAAGTTAGTATTAATAGTATTAGTAAGAAAATAATAATAATAATAATAATAATAATAATAATAATAATAATAATAATAATAATAATAATAATAATAATAATAATAATGATGATGATGATGATGATGATGATGATGATGATGATGATGATGATGATGATTGTAGTAGTAGTAGTAGTAGTAGTAGTAGTAGTAGTAGTAGTAGTAGTAGTAGTAGTAGTAGTAGTAAAGATAACGATATTAATACTAAAGTTGTAGCATTTTAAAAAATAATAATACCATAGTTATAAATATTTCTGAATCTAGGTTAGATAATAAGAGTGATAACATAATAATAATAATGATAATAATAATAACAACAACATTAATGATAATAATAATAATAATAATAATAATAATAAGAGTAATGATATTAATATTACTAAAAATTATTAACACTTATAGAAAAAGAGTTTAAGGGCTGGGGAGGTTAGAATACCATATAGGGTTAGTGGCGGAACCTACGGCGGCGTGTGGCGGTGGAGGAGAAAGAGAGGTGGAGAGGTGGAGAGATGGGGGTATAGGCTAGAGGAGAGGGAATGAGGGGGTGTTTGAGGTGGTGGAAGGTGTCTCAGGTGGAGAAGGGTGGAATGGAGGTGGCGGTGCAGCCAAAAGTGGCCACGCACGGCGGCCGATGCGGTGGCGGAAGGTGGTGGAAGGTGGAGAAGGGAGAAAGAGAGGGAGGTAGGGAAAGATGGAGGTATGGGAAGGTAGGGTGAAGTCCCCTAGTTGTTTTGGAGGGTGTAGGAGGTGTTATTTGCGGCGGAATTGGTGGCAGACGGCGGTACGAGGGGCGGCTCGAGGTCGAAGTGGGCTGGTCGGGATGGCGATTTTACACGGTCGGGGTGGCTCGTGCAGGGCAAGATAAGGGAGGAGGGCGGCTCATTTCTGTAGAGGGCAGTGCGGGGAAGGTTTGGTGGGCGGAGTTTGTGGCGACGATCGTCGACAGCGGCGAAATAGGGAGCTTTTGGGTAGCGGCACAAAAATTGAGGTTTCTGAGCTGCAAAAACAAAGACCCAATTATGGCTGCCTATGGGGGTATTTATAGGCTAATTTGAGGGGGGAAACAATGAAGGAAGAAGAGGAAAACTAGGGTTAGGTGAGGCAAGTCGCCGAACGACGATGGCAAGCGGCGCATGCCCTGTGAAATTGTAGGGTACGTTTAGTCGGGTGAGGAGGAAAAAAGAGGAATGGCGGGCATGCGTGAGGGGGAAGGACAGATTGGTTGGGTCGAAATTGGAAAGAAAATGATGGGGGTGGCATGGAAGGACTGTCGGACAAAGCAGTTGGCTGCTAGCAGGAGCAGGGCTGCAGGTTGGGGGTGCAATCCTCATGAGGAAGAAGAAGACAGGGATGGGGGGACCAGACGGTCTAGGGGAAAGAAAAGAAAAAGAAAGGGCCGGTCGACTGGGGGAAAGGGCGAAGAAAAAAAAACTGGGGCGGGCCTAACCGCTCGGGACGGGGAAGGGAAGAGAGTTTGGGTCACAGGTTGGCCTAAACCGGGGAAGGAGAAGGGAAAAAAAAAATAAGAAAATGAGAAAGGAGAGAAAGAAGGAAAAAGGGAAAGGTGAAGAAAGAAAATAGGGGGTTGGGGGTGTTTTGAGTATTTGGTATTATTTTTTAAATATTAAAAATTAATAATATTTATTATAATAATAATAATAATTAAATTCCTTTTTAGATTAATTTGGCTATTTTGGATAAATTTTCCTTAACTTCCATGTTAATTAGTAAATGTCCAAATTTTCCTAAATAATTTATTTATTATTTTGTCCTTAATTTACCTTAATTAATTCTCCCTTTATTTTAATAAAATAATTTATTTACTTAAAATTTTCTAATAATTCCTTATTTCGTCATAATTCCCTAAATTAGGGTTTCGGGGTATTTCAGAGATTTATGTCAAGAGGGATAAGGAGGAGTGCTTCTAGTACATCGAGAAGTTCACCCCTGGTCATCATTGCAATAAGAGGTAGATTTTCATGATGGATGTGATGGATGATGAAGAAGAAGGGTTGGGGGAAACCCTGGTAGAAGAAGAAGTTGTGGGAGAGACAACACTAGAGGAGTCCTCTCAAATTTCAGTGCATGCCTTGAGTGTGATGTCTACTTACCAAATCATACATGTTATTGGATATATCAAAAGGAAGGCCATTAATGCACTGATTGACACGTGAAGTACTCACAACTTCCTTGACACAAATATCGATAAATAGGTGGGATGCCACCTTATACATACCCAACCTTTTATTGTTGTTGTAGCTAATGGTAGAGCCCTCCAAAGTTGTTAAGTGTGTAGAGGGTTGTTCTAGAGAATCTCAAAACATGAATTCTAAAGTGATGTTATAGTGATACCTCTAGGTGGATGTGACATGGTTCTGAGAGTACAATGTCTCAACACATTGGGACACATAACCGTAGATTACCACTATCTGAGTGTGGAGTTTTGGATTAATGATAGAAAAGTCATATTGAGGGGTGTCCAAGGGGTCAAATCGAAAGGAGCCAAGGTTAAAGAGATAGATAAGGTTATGTCTAAGGCCTTAGGGTAGAATAAACCTCAAGTATACGCCCTTCAATTGTATGATGGGTCACTAAGAAAGGACAAACCTAAAGCTCTTGGGGGTTAATAACACATAAACCAATCAAAAGGGGCTAAAAACTTTACTTCAGATGTATTTAGTGGTTTTTGAGGTTCCAAAAATGCTATCTCTCAATAGGGTGTGTGACCATCAGATTACACTCAAACTAGAGGCAATACCCATCAATTTGAGACCCTACAGATACTCTTTTATCCAAAAGGATGTCACTGAGGATTGGTTTAAGAAATGATGAATGAAGGTGTCATCCAGCAAAGCACTAGCCTCTTCACCTATAATTCTTATTAAGAAGAAAGATAGAAGTTGGAGACTATGCATTAATTATATAGAGCTCAACAAACAGACCATTAAAAGCAAGTTTCTCATTCCAGTTATCAAGAAACTACTAGAGGAGCTTCATGGGGTCAATTACTTCTCTAAAATTGACCTCCATTCAAGGTATCATCAAATATGCGTGACCCCTACTATTATTCCTAAAACTGCCTCCAAAACCTATGAAGGGCATTATGAATATTTAGTTATGCCCTTTGGCTTAACTAATGCCTGCTCCACCTTTCAATCAATGATAAATGAGGTCTATTAGCCATATTTGAGGAAGTTTATTTTGGTGTTCTTTGATGATATACTAGTTTATAGTTCAGATTGGCCATCCCACTTGATCCATTTTGAGTCAAATCTAATATTACTATGCACAAACTAGTTATACGCTAAGGAGAGAAAGTTCTTGTTCAAGGCTACCCAAATTGAATATTTAGGACACTTTATTTCAATGCAGGGGTAGCCAAAGACCCTAAAAAGATTTAGGTAGTCCAAACCTAGCCATTACCCACCACGCTCACTCAATTTAAGGGGTTTATATGCTTAACAAACTACTATAGAAGATTTATTAGGCACTATGGTGTACTTAGCAGGCCCCTGATTGACATGTTGAAGAAAGATCCTTTGGATGGTTAATGACAACACTGGATGCATTTGAGAAGCTTAAAAATTCCTTGAATACAAATCCAATCCTTGTGCTGCCAAATTTCAACAAGGAATTCATCATTGAGAGTGATGCGTCCATGGTTGGAATGGGAGTTGTCCGCATGCAAGATGGTCACCCTATAACCTACATTAGCAAGGGTTTTTCATCCAAGAATGCCAGATTGTCAATCTATTACAAAGAGTTGCTTTCCATTCATTTTGTAGTCGACAAATGGAAGCACTACCTGAGGAGGAGACACTTCAAAATTAAGACTAACCATCAACCATTCAAGCATCTTCTCAACCAGAGGGTAGTTATTGACCTTCAACAAATTTGGCTTGCTAAGTTGATGGCCTATGACTATGATATAGTGTACAATAATGGTAAAGAGAATGTGACAACTAATTCACTTTCCAGAATTCAAGGTACAAAGCTATTTGCCATCTCACTTTCAACCCTACACCCTGACCTTCTTACTAAGGTCCAGCACAACTAGAATTATGATTATAATATCTATGAATTGATACATTAATTATAGAAAAATTCCCTAAACAACCCCAAGTATAGTTGTTCTCATCAATGATTCTAGAGGAAGGGTAAGTTGATGGTGGAAAATGGTCCTAACTTGCGACAACAATTGCTCGAGAGATACCATACATCCCCTGTAGGGCAAAATTTGAGGGTACATGCCACCTACAAGAGGCTAGCTAGGTTGTTTTACTAGAAGGGATTAAGAGATAAGTCAAAGACTACATTAGAAGGTATGATACTTGCTAGAGATATAAATATAATACAACTACCTATTCGGGTAAATTGTAGCCTTTACTCATTCCTCACGCAGTATGGACAAACATTAACATGTACTTCATTAGGGGGTTGCCTAAATCTTAAGGCAAAGATGTTATCATGGTAGTGATTGATAGGTTGGTAAGTATGCTCACTTTGTGGCACTTAGTTATCCATACACTACATCTATTGATGCCAAGAATTTTATTGATCATGTGTACAAGCTCCACAACCTACTATAGACTATTACCAGTGATCAAGATCCAATATTCGTGAGTATGTTCTGGCAAGAGTTTTTTAAACAACAAGGATTCAAGTTACAACTATCCACAGTCTATCACTCGCAAACAGATGACCAATCGAAAGTGATCAAAAAATGTCTTGAATCTTACTTATGATGCATGATCGGCAATGCACCTACAGACCAGTGCAAATGACTTTCCTTAGCAGAGTATTGGTACAAACTACTTATCACTCATCCACCCATACCACCCATTTTGAAGTGTTATATGCACAACCCCCATATATACACCTACCTTATTTTCTTGGTGATTCATTAGTAGAAGCTATAGATTGAACTCTTACTACTAGATAGAATGCTCTGGTGCTCCTCAAATCTCACCTCAGTCGATCATGGGCTAGAATGGAGAAGCAAGCTAATGAGCATTGGAGTGAGAGGAATTTTAATATTGGTGATTGGGTCTATGTCAAGCTACAACCTTACAGGCATGTTTCATTGGCCAATAGATTAGTGCACAAGCTGGCCCCCAAATACTATGGACCATATCAAGTCCTGAACAAGGTGGGTTCCATTACTTACAAGCTAGACCTCCTACCCTCGACTTCAGTACATCCTATTTTTATGTCTCTTTGCTAAAGAGGAGTTATGTGAGGTAGATAGTGAGCCATTTTTCTTCTTCATATAATACCACCTCTGATTTTAACTATGTGCCAATGACTATTCTTGATAGACAGTCATTGAATAGAGGCAACCATGCTGCAACAAATGTGCTCATACAATGATCTAATGGCAGCAAGGAGGACGCCGCCTAAAAATATTATTATGAACTCATTCAACAATTTTGATTTTGAACTTTGCAAATAAGAGTTGGCAGAAGGGGGAGTGTTGATATGCCTCTTGCCATGTGAAGCCTGCCATTGAAGTCTCTCAAGCTCAACAACGGACAATGCCAATGTAGCTCCTCTCATCCAAATTTAGAAATTACTTAAACGATGAGTTTTGTTATTAAGCAGTACATTTTGATGTTTTCCACCAATAGGGTCGTTGTAGTCTACGTTAGCTTATCCTTCCCCTAAATTCTCTCTTATGTAATATACCATTGCAACTACCTTTGGAAAGAAGAAAATTGATTCTCCTCTCCTTGAATTTCTCTCCATTAATATCCATCTTATTATCTTAACCTTCAAATTCCATTTTTGTTGTTGGATTTCTTGGTAGTTATTAGACAGTAGCGTAGTGGAACAATTGCATTGACATATGTACAAGTAGAAAGCAATTGTTAGTTCAATATCACATTGCTTCTTCTACAACTGATTATTAGAAATTAGATTTATTATAGTTTTTTTTATCTTTCGATTGTCCAGATTTCCATTCCTGCAGTTCACCCTGTAGATCTCGAGCTCTAAATGAATCAAATCATTAGATGTACTAATTATATCAGGCTCAGTCAGGATATATTTGGGATAAAATAGAGTGGGAGCCTCTAAGGCTGGTGGACATTCTCATCCTAAACATATACACAAGTCATCAAAATTGATAGCTGCTTGGGTGGTTGGAGGGATAGTGCTTGGGTTGTCGGTATTGGGGTTTTACGCCACTTATTCACCGACATGTCTGACTCTATCTCTGATCGAGAAATGGAGGAGGAGGTGGAAGAAGAATCCAATTCATGTGTACATGGATGGTTGCTTTGACATGATGCATTATGTTCACTACAATGCTCATCGTCAGGCTCATGCACTCGGTGATCATTTGGTTGTTGGCGTTGTCAGCGATGCTGAAATTACTTCCAACAAGGGTCCTCTTGTTACTCCTATTCATGAAAGGTGTGAATATCTTTGGATTTCTCATTTAGTCCTAGGGTTTTGTAGCACTTTTATGACCCATCCCTTACCCCCACAATTTATGGACTGTAAACTAGTTCTTTGACATGATGAAAAGCCTAATGTTTTTCTAGAGCCACCCACGCATTAAAACATTGACATGACGAATCAAATCATCCATCTATCGTATCATATTGAACCCAAGTTTAGGATTCACTCACTTTTGTCTATCATTCCATCTATTTCATGTATGTTATCTATATGAATCTTGCTTATATCCCAATTAAGACATTAGGTCAAGTTGGAACTTTTGGCCAAGTTGCAATTAAAGCAAAATCATTTGTTGTGTAGTTGTTGTTATTGTTGTTGTTGTTGCTATTTGGCTCTGATAATAGGATAATTATGGTTCAAGCTGTGAAATGGGTTGATGAGGTCATCCCTGATGCACCTTATGCCATTACTGAGGATTTCATGAAAAAACTATTTGAAGACTATGACATATACTATATAATTCATGGAGATGATCCATGTCTTCTTCTAGATGGTACTGATGCTTATGCTCTAGCCAAGAAAGTAGGTCAGTTTGAGTAGATCAAGCGAACAGAAGGAGTCTCCAACACAGATGTTGTTGGAAATGCCTTAAGTCCTCTAGGTCCTTATTTGGTATACATAAGGTGAGCTTATAACGAAGTGCGGGGTCAAACTTCCTAGGAAATAACTTACCAAGAAGTGTGTGGTTGAGGATTTTATATACTGCTATTTGATTTACATTAACCAAATAAAATGAGATAGGAAGTTGTTTTATTTTTAGTTTTTTCAAGGGAAAGGAAATTATGGAGAGGAAGTGTTATTTATAGATGGTAGCTCAATGAATAGTTTCTTTTAAAAATAAGTAGTTGTGAGATAAGATGAAAAGTTATTGTTTGACTTTTTACTTTCTTTTTACCTAAGATACTAAAAAAGATCAATATTTAAGAAGTCGTATTCCTTACTCTACTTGCCCCACACCAAATGAAGCTTGGATATACAATGGTTGTTGGATGAAAACTTGTATACCTGACTTATTCTAATCCACGTTATGGTTTGGGCAGTCATTCTTGGGTCTAAGACTAAAAGAATGTACCTAAATTAGGATGGGGATAAGAAGTAGCTAAGCAAATTGCACTTAAGATAGGTTTAGAATTGGTATAGAAAGTACCCATACTCAAACCTATCTATTTTACGGGGCTTTAGGTTTGAGTACTATATATACACAAACACTATGTTAACTTTTGTTTAATCAATTTGCATTAAATTATACACCTTTTTTTTAAAGTGAAGTAATTGAATATAATTTATCATTGTTGTTTGGTGTAAGTTTATTTTGGGTTTGGGTAGCGCTTATGTTGTGTAGTATTCTATGGGCGTCATATGGGTAAGGACATCAATATTTACTTTTTAGTGGTTTTGCAAATAGTCTTGGATAAAGAAAATATGAACTAATATAGGAATGGTAGTGTGTGTAACAAATTTCACAGGTGCCTTACTGTTACCATCCTTTGTACCTTGTGTGATGCTGGTTACCAACTACTTTACCATGGTAGATTCTTTAGATATTCTATAACTATGATGTGCTTCTACAGATTTATTCATAAGTTACTTATTATTATGTTAATTTTTTCTATTTGTGATTATTGTTTCATGTTGTTGCGGACAGGTCACATGCTTCTTTGTGTTAGAGAAAGATCACTAAGTGAAAATCCTAATCATTCATCCTTACAAAGACAGCTCAGCCATGGTCATAGATAGAAATTTGAAGATGGTATGTCAGACTGTGTAACCCACATATCATATCTTCTTCCAACATCTCATAGGACTGTCCAGTTCTCAAATGGAAAGGTGTGTGCGAATATAATCTCCACGATTGTTACAAATTTCTAATGTTTATGAAATTTAGGATCCTACAGAAACTCTGAACTTGATAACTTCTTTGAATTGAACTTGTTATTCCTTCTGTTTTTGTCTTAGCTTCATGTGGGGTTGTGATGAGCCTATCTGCACAATGATGAATTTGCACATCTAAAAAATTTTACTTCCTAAAGTAAATCATGCAATTCAATGCTTATTAGTGAATATATGAATCCACATGCATCTAAGCTTGATTGGAAAACACTTGTTTGTGCAATAAAATCTTAGAAATTGTTAAAATTTATAATTTCAAGCTGTCTATGACTTTTACAGGGATCTAGGTGAGAAAAAATATTTTGTGCCTCATATATGTATGTATGAAAATAGAAATTTCATGCACTCAAATGCTAGAGTTTTATAAGATTAAATTTGTGCATCAACAAAAACAATTACTAAAAATCACACCTTTTTGCATTTTTTGAAGCAAATGCATCGCTTAAGTTCTCATCTTGAAGCTTGTATAATATCTTCAAGCAAAAGTACTAAACTTTGGACTTAGGAGAATCTCGGTTATAATGCCTATTTTCATGAACTTATAGCATCGAAATTACTTTGACCAGTCACCTTTCTTCCTCGGTTGATCACTTTCCAGCTTCCCATCCCACTTATCCTACCTTTCCCAGACATGAGCCACTCGCCTTGGAGTCCTCTATCAGTCACGATCCATCTTATTATACTCCAATAACGTCGTAACATCATCCAAATTTAGCGTGTCTTTTTCCCAAATTAAATTATTATAGGAATCAAAGTGAAGCAATGAAAGAAGCATTAGTGCATTATATTCATCCTTAAATTCATGATCCAACCTAAATAGATTTACAATTAATTGAATGAATTCTTATGCTGCAATAATATGTTGACGTGAATACATGTGGCTTATTGGTTGATTGTTTGGCTTTTATCTTTTTCCCAAATCTCCTGTGGAGATGCCTAATCCATGACACGAGTTATATCTACATTTGCAAGACAGCTTCAAATAGTTGTCTCCTCCATCTTATTCCAATTGTCATTGGAAGTTTTCTCTAGTCTCTTCTTCCCCGGCAGAAGTATCCCTCTGTATAAAAAAAATAGCCTCCATCCTTCTCTGCCACAATCCAAATTTCAATTTTTGTCCATTGAACCTCTTCACATCAATTTTTTTAGCACTTGAATTTGCAGCCATAGCACATGTTAAATAGTTAGACAAAAGAATATAAGGTAAAGAAGACAGTAATAGCACAGAGATCTAATGTGTGAATCCAATTCAATCTATGAGCATCACAAGAAACATAGTTTATAGTGCATGTAACCCTAGGGCCAAAGCTCGAACACCCAAATTCAAATAAGTGCCTTTATTGTAAGAGTTGTCCTCGCAAACCAATTCTATATCACGCACCTAAGAGTACCTTACAAGGTGCTCCCATGTGCAAAATAGAAAGAAAGAAAAAAAAAGAGCTATCTACCACAACATGCAAATGCTAAATACAAACACAAATAGTAGATATATAAGATTTTTTAGGTGGTCCCCCCTTTGTGCTATAACTTTTAACTAAATTATCTTTAATTTGGATAAACATATATAATAATTATACCAAAATAATTTTAATTTTTTATCCATAAATAGATACCTATATCGATAAACTTCCGACGTATAAAAAAAATAAGAAAAAATCATATAAAATACCCTTACACATTATACACGATATGGTAACATTCGTCAATTTAAATTCTAATATTCATCAACTCCATAGTCCATACTCGTCAGCTAACAAATTTATATTCATTCGACCCAGATAGGTGACCATTCATTGATTAAAAGGTCAAAGACGACTATTCATTACCTTTGCATATTATTGTTAGGTTGATTATTCATCGACATTCATTAATTATGAACTCAACATTCATCAACCTTGAAGTGAATGTTCATCAGCTTTGTACACATTATCACTCCGAATACTAACACAATATTCAGTAGCATGCGGTGAATATGCTAGCTGAATCTATTAGTAGGTTTGCAATGGATATTGAATAAGTATGCAGTGAATATATATGTATAAAAATTTTGGGAGTGGCTGACAATTCGCAAGTTTGCAATGAATATTAAATTATTATGTATTGAATATATGTGTAAATAATTACTGAATATGCGGCAAGGCTCTTATCTGAATAGAAAAATCGATGACAACGTACATAATATTGCCGGAATTGCCACCCAGTACACAACGCTAATCGAAGAGTTGTTTCCATCTTAATGTGCATTCCCTCTACCCTCTTTGACTTTTCTTTCTTCTGAACCTTCTCAATTAAGAAGCAAACAAAAGCGTTCGAAAAGATGTCACCCAAATTTATCTGTACTCGTATATTTTCCTCTGCAAAAGCCACCAAAAACAAGGATGATTGACTCAGAACCTTAATTCACAACAAATTGCCAATGCATAATTGAACAGCTAGTGGAAGTGTGTACAGTTTGACTGATAGAGAGCTATAGAAGAAGGCAAAATTATCAGATTGATTATGACATCATCACTCCTTGTATAATTATGTTTGGCTTCAGTTGTTGTGGTTGTAGTTGTGACGATGGCGGAGGGAGAGGGAGAGGGGGAGGGGGAGGGGGAGGAGTCAAGGTGGCGATATTGGTGAGATGGTGGTGGAGGTGATATGAGACGGCACAGACCTGAGGAGGATAAAGGAGGAGGTTGGAGGAGGGAGGGGCGGGTGGGTGAGGAGAAGAGAGTCGGGTTTGGGAGATTTTGATCTGTGCTGAAAATTATTTCCTAATTCTTAATACTATTAATTTCCGTACCTGTTATTTGGCAAACCTATATTTACTGTACAGAAAATATTTCTGCAGTAAATAAAGATTTTACCCCTTATCATTTAAATCGTCGGTGGCTTATTTTTGACCAACCGTGCCTTTATTTTTTGACCAACCTTTCTTTTTTCAATATCTTCTCTCTATCTCTCAAACATCTGGTGCAACTCTCCTCTGCGAGAAGAATTTTCAAGTAACAACAAGGTAAGTTTGATTTTTTATTTTTTATTTTTAATTTATAATATATAATTATCTGTAAGTATAATTTTTTTATTGATTAGATCTAGTAAAAAAATTATTAATTAGATCCAGTAAGAAAAATTTTTTTTTATGGAGATCGATAGATCTGCGATTATGCTGCTAGGTTTCGACAAAATGCACCGAAAGATGGGGTGGGTTTCGGCAAAATGGACCGAAGGGAGGCAGGGCTTTCGGCAAAATCAACCAAAGGCAGGCTGGGTTTCGGTTAATAATAATTTGTTAATTATAATTTATCTTAATAATATATATTGATTATGGTTAATTGATTAATTTTAGAAAATATATTTTTAGATTTATTATACTATAATATTTGAATTAAATATAGGTTTTAGTAAATTATCTTTCTATTATAGGATTTAGGTTATTTTGAGGATGTAAAATTATATATAATAATTATAGTTTATTAATAATATTAATTGTACTCTAATATTCTAATTAAATATAGGTTTGGTAAATTATATCTTTATTCTATAGTTTTGGTTATTTGTAGGATATATAATTATATATATTAATTATGGTTTATTAATTATATTGATTATGCACTAATATTTTAACTAAATATAGGTTCGGTAAATTATCTCTCTATTGTAGGGTATTTGCTATTTTTTGGAAGTGTAATTATATATATTAATTATGTTATATTAATTATAATAATTATGCTCTCATAATTTAATTAAATATAGGTTTGGTAAATTATCTCTCTATTGTATGGTATTGGCTATATCTTTGATGTGTAATTATATGTATTAATTATGGTTATTTAATTATATTAATTATGCTGTCATAATTAAATTAAAGATAGGTTCGCGTGTATTATCATTAGGGTATCAGCTTAATGATTATAATTATAATTATAATTATAATTATTAATAATAATTTGTTAATTATAATTTATCTTAATAATATATTTTGATTATGGTTAATTGATTAATTTTAGAAAATATATTTTTAGATTTATTATACTATAATATTTGAATTAAATCTAGGTTTTAGTAAATTATCTTTCTATTATAGGATTTTGGTTATTTTTAGGATGTAAAATTATATATAATAATTATAGTTTAGTAATAATACTAATTGTACTCCAATATTCTAATTAAATATATGTTTGGTAAATTATATCTTTATTCTATAGTTTTGGTTATTTGTAGGATATATAATTATATATATTAATTATGGTTTATTAATTATATTGATTATGCACTAATATTTTAACTAAATATAGGTTCGATAAATTATCTCTCTATTGTAGGGTATTTGCTATTTTTGGAAGTGTAATTATATATATTAATTATGTTATATTAATTATAATAATTATGCTCTCATAATTTAATTAAATATAGGTTTGGTAAATTATCTCTCTATTATAGGGTATTGGCTATATCTTTGATGTGTAATTATATATATTAATTATGGTTTTTAATTATATTAATTATGCTGTCATAATTTAATTAAAGATAGGTTCGTGTGTATTATCGCTAGGGTGTCAGCTTAATGATTATAATTATAATTATAATTATAATTATATTTATATTTATTAATAATAATTTTTTAATTATAAATTATCTTAATAATATATTTTGATTATGGTTAATTGATTAATTTTAGAAAAATATATTTTTAGATTTATTATACTCTAATATTTGAATTAAATATAGGTTTTAGTAAATTATCTTTCTATTATAGGATTTTGGTTATTTTATGATGTAAAATTATATATATTGAATATAGTTTATTAATAATATTAATTTTACTCGAATATTCTAATGAAATATAGGTTTGGTAGATTATATCTCTATTCTATAGTTTTGGTTATTTGTAGGATATATAAATATATATATTAATTATGGTTTATTAATTATATTAATTTATGCACTAATATTTTAACTAAATATAGGTTCGGTAAATTATCTCTCTATTGTAGGGTATTGGCTATTTTTTGGATATGTAATTATTTATATTAATTATGTTTTATTAATTATAATAATTATGCTCTCATAATTTAATTAAATATAGGTTCAGTAAAGTATCTCTCTATTCTAGGGTATTGGCTATATCTTTGAAGTGTAATTTGTATATATTAATTAAGGTTTACTAATGATATTTGTTAATTATATATTTTAATTATGGTTAAGTTGATTAAATTTGTTTATTATGTTTATAGATTTGTTAATACTTTGTTAATTATGTTATTGTATTATTTATATATGATTAGATGTTTATTAGATTTATTTATATTTTCATTAAATATGTTAAATATTGTTATGTGATAGGGATTATTGTTGAATGTTTTTAATTATATTGATAGGATAATAGGTTAGATTTGTTTACTATTTTTGTTAAATGTATTTATAATAGATAAAATATGTTTATATTTGAATTATATTTAATTATGTTGCTAATTTTTATGGAATATATTTGGATAATTGTGGTTGGATTATTGAAAAAATAGATGAGGACATACCATAATTAAGTATACTTTAGTTGTTATATTATACTAAACTCCTACTAGTAAGTAATACAAATATTGTTGATATATTTAATGAATAAAGTAGAGGATTAATGTAAGAGATTGTATTTGAGTTATATGGTTGGGTATACAGATTTCTTTGGCTATCATAATATGGGTTGATATTTATTAATGATATTAATTTCATGTATGTAATTAGGTTTTATTTATGTTATCACGTATTACCTTCAATTCATATACATAATTAAAATTGACTTTATGCATTTATTATTGAAATTCGGATGAGTCGCAGACAAGACAATGTAGTAGATAGAACCGATGGTCGTCATGTGACTGCTTCTGCACGACGTAACAGAACTGCTACTGAGCTACCTGCGTCGATGGCTCGTTTGAGAAATTTCGGCAGGAGTATTATCAAAGGATTATGACGAGGTAAGAAATCTGGAGAACAAGAACCGGAAGAAGCATCAGAACAACAAGATTATGCAGAAGTTCCCGAAGAACCAAGGTCTAGTCAACAAGGTCATAAATTTCCCTCATTTGCAGACTATGCAGGTCGTCCATCATTTGTGGCTGATGTTGGCACTGCGGGGTTTGGAGGGTACGTAGGTTTGGGGGCAGGAGGTCCGGGGTTTGGAGGTTCTAGGTATGGAGGTTCTAGGGTTGGAGGTTCTAGGTATGGAGGTTCTGGGGTTGGAGGTTCTGCAGTTGGAGGTTCAGGGTACGGAGGTTTCGAGTCAGGAGGTTTTCCATTATCTACTATATATATAGATTTTCTTACCTCACCAGCGCAGCCTGCTATGGGAGCATCGTCATTGACTTATGTGCGTAATGATGATGATGATGAGGAGGAGGAGGAGGAGGAGGATAGATATCATCATGATAGGGATGCTGGTGATGCTGGTGATGCTAGTAAAGATGAAGAGATTATACAATTAAATGATGAATGGTACTTGCTTGGGCCATGTCCTGGAGGTCCAATAATTCCTCATTTGATTCCTAGCTTTGGCGGTTATGCAGCTTTAGATTTATGGTTAGGAAAGGTAAGTTTAACATATTCATTATTTCTTAATTATTATTTTATATGTAATCAATCATATATATGCATTACATTTGCTTATTGTATTGATCAGGATCAGGGTTGTCCCAAGATCCACACGAGGCAGGAGGTTTTAAGAAGTTTTCTAGGAAGCATCAATGATAGGATGTTCGCTCTGATACGACGAACAGGATTATCACACCTTCCATCCTACACATTTGAGCATGTGAACGTGCCGCTTATTTTAGCATTTATTGAGCGATGGAAACCAGACACTAATAGCTTTCATATGCCATGGGGGAGATGACAATCACTCTTTTAGATGTACATCGTATATTAGGGCTACGAGTTGATGGTCATCCATTACATTTGGACATGACAGCGGACACGCGTGGGCAAATGATTGGTGCAATGGGTGCCTTATTTGGGATGGAGGAAATGCAAGTGAATGAAGTCACTCGAAAGGGCGGACTTCCATTTAAATGGCTGCAAGAAGTATGTGAATCATACTGGTTAGGGGACGAGGAAAAAGCGATCGGGTATATATTATGGTTGATCGGCTTATCGTTGTTTGTCGATAAGACGGTTGATAAAGTTAATCCATACTTTATCATTTTTCTTCAAGATCTTAGCCGGGTTGAAGGTTATGCATGGGGTGCAGCCACACTTACTTTTTTATATCGACAACTTGGTATGGCTTCTAGAGCCGACGCTGCTCAAATGTCTGGATGCATGACTCTATTACAGGTAATTTTATAATCAATATATATATACATATATTACATACTCTATATTCATTATGATGGCTAACAATCGAATATTATGACAGACGTGGATATATGAATACTTTCCGGGTTTAACTAGGTATGATCCAGACCATCCTCGTTGTATGAGGTGGTCTTGTGGCCAGAAATTCAAATACTCAGCCTGAAAGGTATGATCCTCCTATATTATGTTTGTGATATCCATATTTACTTGAATATTTTCGTGAAAGGTCAATTGGGATCGTACGGAGTAGCTTATATTTGGCTGAACATGCGAACGATGATCATCATATACCAGCCGAAAAACGTCTGAACAAAGCACGTAAAACTATCCGTCGATTGTATTGGAGGGGAGAGGCAACTCTAAATTATGAGCAGTTAGTTACATGTATCGAAACCCTTGTGCGTGATTTAGGAGTTACTCCACCTCGGCGTAGCTATTTGTATTGAACTTCATGTATTACCGTATTGTTATGTAAAAACATTAAAATATGTTTGTTAGAATTAATACCAGCTATCGTTTTTATTTTACCATTGATGTAAAAACATTAAAATACGTTTTTGAATTGACTATTTGTGTTCAAATTTCATCAATATGTAGTGAAGGAATAAGAGACATGATGGGAATGATCTTCATAATAATGGCAACCGTGTTAATATGTGAGCTCACAAAATCTCAGTTTTCAAAAGTCAGCATTTAGCTAAGAATTAAAGAAAAAATAAGGAGGTCTAGTATTTTCCAACACGAATAAAGTGTTTTATTAATCAATAAATATCTTCATATCCTTATTCATTAACATCATATCAAGTGTTTTATTATATATCCATAGTTTAGATCTTCGTGATAGAAAGTATGATATGTTTAATAAAATTAGCACGTACATGTTACAAAGGATGTAAACACAAATAAATGAAGAAAAAATTACAACAATTCTACATTAAAGTTGAGTCCGAAGATAAAGGATGAGGGTCTTGTGTGTCATCATGTACCAATGCGCGTCATTGTTCGAATCTTGAAGAATATTGGGTATTCCACGTTGAAACGCTGCTATCACGATATCTATTCCAATTGGTATGTACTTGTGGGAGTGGAAAACTTTCTAAAAGATATACCTGTAGAAAAAAAATTATTATGCTAGCCATTCATATCATATTGAAATGGAAAAAATCTTCATTAAACTTAGTACTCACCGATATGCAGTGACTCATGTCTTGTAAGAAAAATATAGTGACTTCAGTTTCAGAACCTTGAATTCCGTTCATAGCCACTAAAGGTAGGAATGAACTGCATGCATTCAATGAGTAATATGCGAACAACACAAAGTAACGGGTTGTAATGACATGACCAATATCAGACATTTCCATCCAATGTGTCATCAGAGTTGGCCCTTCCCAGTGGGCAATAGTATTAAGAACTTGATCAACGCTTTCATATACGAACACACTCTCGTACAACTGTCGTCTCACCAATATCTCGTGATATAAGTCGGTATGAATCTGAACCCACCGTTCTTCATCTCCTAGTATAATAGAAGCAAATGCTCTGAAACCACAATTCTCATCTCCTAAAACATTACACCAGCTACTAATATAAGGAACTATATGTCGATTCATCTGAGTCATATATGGAAATTGAAATTGGCCTGATGACAGAAATGCCGATTGTCGTCCTTGACCCCAACCCCGACCCCGACGTTGAGTTGATATGGGACGACTACAAAATTGTTGTTCTGTATACTCCCAACTAGATTATTCCCTTCTAGTGGAGTTCCTTGGCCGACCCCTGTGATGCCGTACTGGTGGCTCATGGAGAGGTGTTCTCTGGGGAACTGCAATATTAAATATCTCTCTGGCTAACTGATTCTGTATTTCTGGTGGCTGGCGCATAACAGATTCCATGGAAATATGGAGTAAGTGAGATGCAACATCTAATGGTTCTTGGGGTCTCGGTGGAGTAATCAGTCCATCTATGTTGAGTTTCTTCCAAAACAGATGAATAGCCGATAGGGGGATTAACATGTAGTTATGAATGTATGTTTTAATTTCATGCGTACATGGTATCCCGTGCGTACGACGCATGTAAAATCCGCATAAATCATCATTCGTACTTACATGCTCAAGTCTCTGACACTCGTTGTTCACCAACTCCATTGCATATAAAGAAACATGGCCCCTCAAATTGGCATAAAGATCTCTTGTAGCAAAATGAGGAGTGTTGAAACGAGACCTCTCCAGCGATGCTTTTATCTCATCATGTTGTAATTCGAGGAACGTGTGCATTTATTTGTGTACTGTATTAAAGCTGCCCCGTGATATCTCCAGGAATCTTTTTAAAGATCCATGAGCTCCTTCAACCCTGTTCATAACAAAAATTTATTTACTTAACTTTATCAACATAAAAGAAGCTAAATCAGCTATACTAAGCAATAAAATATAAATCATACCTATTCGTTGTAAGTTGATGGATATGGAACACGTCACCAAAGAATGCAACAACAATTTTATGTTTGTAGGGTTGTAGCCAATTCGTCTTTAGATACAAAATTAGGATGGGCATGCTTCTGTAATCTTCCTCCATTGACAACAGTCGTGCCTCATATGTTTGTTCGTCTGTGGCATCTATCAAAATTTTCCATCGTGACATAAAACCACGTACAAACGATGAATGATCATAGAGTTTCTTACATTTTTCCTCCACATTCTTATTCACATGAAATCTACATAATAAATGTTTTGAAGTAGGAAAAATATGTTCCACAGTTGAAATTAAAGCAAGTTCTCGGTCGGTAATAATGGTGGTTGGAAGCATATATGGATCCATTAAGCTCTCTAATCTCTCAAGTACCCAGAAATAATTTTCCTCCTTCTCAGATGACATGTATACACATGCAACATTGAAATTCAATTGTGTTGGTGTTAGTCCGACAACTTCAAGTAAAGGAATTTCGTATCTATTTGTCTTATACGTGCAACCCATTTGCAAAACAAAAGGAAATGCACGTAAAATGTTAACAGATACGGGATGTGCGAACAGATGTTCACTTATTACGTTTGATTGAGGCTCACTTCGATGCCACTGAAAATAATGATTCTCAACCAACATAATCATAACATGTTGTAACATTGTTTGACCATCCATTTCTTCGAACCTAAGCTTCTGTCGAGCATTATAAATATGCCTTCTCATACTTACATTACCTTTAAATTATTTTTTAAGAAGCGGTATAATTTGTCGTGGCTTTACGTTAGCTGTGATAAGTTCATCAACAAATTGAACTTCATTTTCTGTCAACTTACCAAGAACAACATGGCCTTGCTCATAATTAGCCAATTCGTGATTGTGTGTCACGTTCCTAACTACCACTTGCCATCCACCGTTATTATTTTCAACACCAATAATATAAAAAAGGACAATCGTTTTTTTAACAAGTATTACGTGCACCTTTGGTATCTGTTGGTCTAATACGGACGTACGTACCACTTCGTTCACATCTTATCGAGACTCTACCCGCTCCTATACCATTTCCTTTTCTAGAACCTTTGATAATCAAAATCATCTTATGAGTTCTACCCATATTCTTAACCCATGTCACAAGTTCATCTCGATCCGAAAATATTTGATCCGTTACAAAAAATCTCTGATAATTTTCAATCGTAAAAGATGTATTCTCCATGTCCTGAAAAAAAGAGTTTACTATAATAATATAATAACAAAAAACTATAAATTTCATGTAACTAATTTTGTCGCCACAATTTACAATACTTAAAAAATAATATTTTACCTCTTCGTTGAAGTTGTAATTAATATTGGGAGAATGCATTTGCATATCTTCTGCATATCCATAGCTTCTCGGTATTGTAAATATGTCATCGTAATACGATGGGGTTCTGACCCCATCTTGGTAGCTCATCGGACTTCCGAACTCATCGTACCCTATCAAAGTTTCAAACTCTTCGTAGTTTGAAGAACTTTCAAATTCATTATTCATTGTGAGTATTTAAAAAATATTGAAAAATTATATCTCAACCTTCAACTAACAAAGTTTCTGTAGAATAGAAATATTGAGTTGAAGAATACGAATGATAAGTTGTTCCTGTTCCTAACTTCACGAGAACCACATACCATCCTACAATAATTTCATTTACAAAGATATGCAACAGTATATTTATTCTATGTATCATCCTACAATACTATCAGTGTTGCAGAAGCCACAAATATTGTTTATCCCCACCAGCATATGTTTCATTGTATATGATTCCACTACTATCGGTCAAACTTGCCGAAACACCAACAACAAGATCAATTGCCATATGATTCATTGTTAAGCAAATATTTTTTTGTCAGAATTATGCATTATTTTACAGTTTCAAATCTTTTCGAATCAGATGATAGTATACAGTTTTTGTTATTTGGAAAACAAAATTTTCCAACATGGAAAACATATTTTGTCCTAACTTCCATGTATAAATTTAATTCAATAAGTTTTAAAATACTAAAATAATTGCTACTTTTGACAAAAACTTATTTGTTTCATAATAAATCATATATTACTGATTTAAAAATATTCATTAGTATATATAATTTATATATTTTAGATATATTTATAATAGATATTGATTAAATTTATTTTTATTTGCAAATAATTTAAATTAGTTAATATTTAATATCGGTATTTTTAACCGATGGGAAGGTAACAAATTTTATCGATATAATTTTATTTAAAGCTACTTTTTAAAAACTCAAAATTTTTAACATAAAATTTATATAATGAATTTTTTTTATTGTAAATATGTTAATTTATATTTTTGTACAAAATATTTATATTATACATCTAGATTATGAATTTTTTTAAATTATAAATAAAAATTATTTCAAAATTGCTGAAAGAAAAAAAATTAGGGTGATAGGCATCGGCAATTATTGCCGATATATAGAAATTATTGAGGATAGAGCCAACTATTCATGATGGAGATGGGTCGGCAATTATTGCCCATTTATATTATATTCGGCAATCTTTGCCGAAGATATGGGGTAATTAATTTTTTTTAAATATTCTTTTTCTCTTCCTATAATATGCATAAATTTATAAGTTTAATTAAAGTTATTTAATGAATTTTTTTATTTGATTGTAATTATGTTAATTTATATTTTTGTACAAAATATTTATATTATACATCTACATTATGAATTTTTTAAATTATATATAAAAATTATTTCAAAATTGCTGAAAGGAAAAAAAATTGGAGTGATAGGCATCGGTAATTATTGCCGATATATAGAAATTATTGAGGATGAAGCCAACTATTCATGATGGAGATGGATCGATAATTATTTTCGATTTATATTATGTTCGACAATCTATCCCGAAGATATGAGGTAATTATTGTTTTTAATATATTTTTTCTCTTCCTATAATATACATAAATTTATAACTTTAATTAAAGTTATTTATTGAATTTTTTTATGTGATTGTAAATATGTTAATTTAAATTTTTTTACAAAATATTTATATTATACATCTAGATTATGAATTTTTTAAATTATAAATAAAAATTATTTCAAAATTACTGAAAGAAAAAAAAATTAGGGTGATAGGCATCGACAATTATTGCCGATATATAGAAATTATTGAGGATGGAACCAACTATTCATGATGGAGATGGGTCGGCAATTATTGTCAATTTATATTATGTTCGGCAATCTTTGCCAAAGATATGGGGTAATTAATTTTTTTTAAAATATTATTTTTTTCTTCCTATAATATGCATAAATTTATAAGTTTAATTAAAGTTATTTAATGAATTAATTTATTTGATTGTAATTATGTTAATTTATATTTTTGTACAAAATATTTATATTATACATCTACATTATGAATTTTTTAAATTATAAATAAAAATTATTTCAAAATTACTGAAAGAAAAAAAAATTTGAGTGATAGGCATCGGCAATTATTGCCGATATATAAAAATTATTGAGGATGGAGTCAACTATTCATGATGGAGATGGATCGGCAATTATTGCCGATTTATATTATATTCGACAATCTTTCCCGAAGATATGAGGTAATTAATTTTTTTGTTTTAATATTTTTTTCTCTTCCTATAATATACATAAATTTATAACTTTAATTAAATTTATTTATTGAATTTTTTGTATGTGATTGTAAATATGTTAATTTAAATTTTTTGTACAAAATATAAATTCTTTAAATTATAAATAATAATTATTCCAAAATTGTCAGAGATATATATCGGCAATTATTGCCGATGATTTAGGTAACATTCGGCGGAAAATGCTGAACCGAACCACATTAATAAATATATAACTAAACTTATTATATATATTTTTTAATTGTAAATATGTTAATTTAAATTTTTGTATAAAATATTTATATAAATTCTGACTTTTTTTAATTATAAATAAAAATTATTTACAAACTTTTTGGCCGAAATCGTAAAAAAAAAAAAAGGGAATCGACAATTATTGCCGATGGCCTTGGCCAGATTCGGCAATAATTGCCAAATATCATGCCTCCTTTCGGCTAAAATCGCCGAGCACATTGTGTTGCTTCGGTAAATTTTACCGATGCTGGAGGAGTGGCTTCGACAAAAATTACCGATGTTAAGGTTACTTTCGAAAATTATTTTCTGTCGAATAAAAATACGTTTTCTATATTAGGTGTAACCTGTATTCTACTCTTAGGTGCAGGCCTGCTAGGTATACTTTGCCCTCCCACACCCCCTGCTAGACTGCTAGCTAGCCTTGGTCTACAATAACTCCTAAAGTTGATGAGGCAGGCTTCACGCAGAGCCTATGATTCATGGAATTATTATTATGGGCCATATACGACAAATACCTTATTCATTTTTCTTGTTTAAAAATTCTGAGTTGCTTTTTAGCAATAACTATCTCATTGTACAGAATTTTCTTTCTTTCTCAAGCTGCTGGACCAGATTCTCAAATTGTTTATATTGATGGTGCATTTGATCTTTTCCAATTTCCATGCAGGGCATGTTGAGGTATTACTTATTTCTTCTAGTGTGTATATACATACCATGATACTGTACACTAATCTAAAATCTGGTGGCATTAAGCACTTATAGTTAGGGCCTGTTGTCTATGACTTATTTTTTATGATCGGATTTGATAAGAATGATAATATTATTAATTTATTTTTTATGATCGGATTTGATAAGAATGATAATATTATTAATATTAAAAATTAATAATAATGATTATTATTATTACTATTATAATAATCATACTGATAATTACTATAATAACTATATTGATAATTATCAAAATTATATTAATAATAATAATTATCTTAATAATGATAATAATATTAATCATATCGCTACTATTAATATTATTAATAATTATAATAATCATACTAATAATTATAAAAATAATGATTATGAGTAGTTTTATTAATTATGTCAATAATTAATTCTATATAAAAATATAATAATTATTATTACTGATTATTAATATTTATGTTATTTTTTATACTGTTAACTTAATTTTTATTGATATTTATCTTAATAATAAATAAATATATTATTATTAAAAAATTAAAACGAAAATTATTAATTATTATGTTAATCTAATATGATCTTCGTTGTCTGAACTATAATTTATTGTCGCAATTTTGCCACTATCACTCAGTCTGATTGTCTGAAGGATCAATGGTTTTAATTCTGTCCTTATTATTTTTCCTGCTGTAGCATGGATTGCAAAACTGGAAGTGCATTGCCTTCTCTGTTGCATTATTTGTGTACAGTTGACAACAATAAGGGATGTAGGAACTGCAAACCATTGGAGTATTGAAGCTCTCTACTATGGGAATTCAAATTCAATTATAATTACAGCATGTATATATTAGGGTAAATTATATTGTGTTCATCTTTGCACAGTGACGTGAATGGATGTGAAAATGGGGACTCTGGGAAATGATGGTTTTTAACAAACTAGATAACAAGGGCATTAGGAAACATAAGAATATCTATATATGTCTAACGAGAGCCACTTCTTTGGTGAGAATGAGAACTTTCGATTTAGGCCATTAGATCGTAGATGAAAGGTTGAGATCAAAGTACTACAATAATTAAAAAAACAACTCTTAGTTGTTAAGGAAACTACTCCAAGTGGTCAAGGAAACTATTGTAAGTAGCTAATGGAACTCAAGTATTGAAATGTCAAGAAGTATTGAGACAACAATGCATTTTCGTCATTTTCATCATCATTATCGTCATCTTTTTCACCCCATCTAACCAATCCATTGATTATTTCCTTCGTCATTTTTGTTAGTTATTTGTTGTTGTTGTTTTTTTTAAGATTTTTTGTTTTAGGTTTTCTTTTCTATTCTTTTTGGTGATCAATTGTGTTTTTTTATCACGTTATCAGATGTAATTCTTATTTTGAATTATATATATTTCAATTTTCTACTTTTCACTATTTTTTTGATATTCATGTATGCCCAAATATTCTATTTTGCATAAATCATAATATTTAACTAAATAATATTACCACAATATTATCTCTAGTGGAAATTTTGGTGCTAATATAAAAAAGGAATAAATTGAAAGAGTTTCCACACTTATAATAACTAAAAAAAGTTTACATATGGTATATGATCGAATCAGTAGCACTGGTGCACTCCACTCAGCCAGTTAAGTAAGGGGTTGGGGTTGAGAGATTGAGTGAAGAAAGAGAGTGGATGAATGTAAAATGAAATGGGGGGAGAGAGAGAGAAGATGAATCAGAAGGGCAAAGCAGTATTGCTCACAGCTGCTGATAATCTGTTTACGCACCATAGTATGAAGAAGAAGAGAGAGAGAGTTGATGCTTGTCTTATTGTTGTCATTGCTTGTTGGAGCAACTGAGAGTGAAGAGGAGATATCTGACACACCACAACGACATAGTGAGCTTCTAGTTATTGATACTTCTTGTTGCAGCTCCCTGATACTGTCCCTTGTTGCTGCACTTGACTGTCCAGTGCTTGTGCTGCTGCTACTGTGCTTCTTGGTATTGCAGGCAGTGAGTCTGTTTTCATGTTTTGAGATTTTTTTTTTACCAAAACGTTTTGAAAACTTGAAAAAGAGTTTCCAATGGTGTTTCCCTCCTCAAAGTGTTTGAAGGACTTGAAGACCCTCTTTCTCCACTCTTTCGTGCAACAATGGTGCTCACTTTGTTTGTGTCCAATATCAGTTGGGTGACTTAATGGCTTATTGAAGTATTTGCCGCAGTCATCTTTGAAAGAAACTGAAACTTGTCCTTTTCAGCTTGGTGCCATCATTATCGTGTACTGTTGTTTCTAGTTGTTGTTTCATTCTTGCCTCAGTTTTTTTCCCTGCCTTGTATCTGATATGTAGATATTGAGGCTTGCTCGTGGGCTTGGAGATTTTCTACTTGTTGGAATTCATACAGATCAGGCTATCAGGAGGGAACTATTTTCCTACCATTTATTCCAATATCCCAACAGACCGCTGATGTGTTCACTAGAGGACAATTCAACACAGTGATTGATTTTTTAGTTAAAGTTGGGCATAATTGATACGTATCAAAACATAATTTATGTTTTTATTAGTCTTATCTCTCAAATATTTTTTGAATATATTACTGTTCCTAGTTTTATTAGAGTTGTTACTTAGCTCCTAAGGTTGTTTCCTCGTTTGTAGGAAACTCCAACTAGGCAACAGCCTATTTAAGTTGTTCATGTGAACGCACTCAGCACATCGAGGTTGACCGACACTTTATCAAAGAGAAGTTGGAGGACTACTTACCAGAGTCGGATTGTCATTCAGGTCAGAATCTTAGCCTTGCGGAGAAATTGAAGGTCTTCTTTCAATGTATGTTCTCTTCATTGAGTAAACTTGCCCAAAGTGTCCGCTCAACTCATCGTTATTTCTGCGTGACTTTTCTTCACTCCGTTGTGACACTAGAGGAATAGGTTTTTCAATGTTATTTAAATCAGTTTGTTATTGGTCAACCATATTATTTTCCTCCTGATTTTTCAAGTTATCTAGCACACCGTGCACATTTTAATTCAGATCCTCTACACCTAGTTTCTCAACTTCTTGATGGTGTATCTTATCCGGATTAGAATTTGACCAGAATATAACCGCGTTATTTTAAAAATACTTTGGTTAAAATGATTTGAATATTCCTCCTTTTTTTGGATTTTGTTCAGATTTTTTTGGTAAAAATTCAAAACTGATGTTCCCCTTAAATACGGCTCGGAAATCTTTTTAAACAATCTACAGATTTTTTTTCTTCAAACAATCAACAATTTTGAAAAACATATTTGCATCACCTTATCGACATCTACTTCATTTGTATCTTCCTCTTGTAACCGCTCCCCCTAAATATGAGAGACAAAATAGGGTTTCATTTCAAAGAAGAAAGCATCCATGGTAACAAATATTTTCCTAGAAGTGGGATCATAATATTTGTAACCCTTCTTATTTGAAGCTTATCCTATGAAGACATACTTTCTTGCTCTAGGATCTAATTTACTTTGTTTTTTTTCTCATTAACAAACTCCGTACAGTCGAAGATCATAGTTGGTAGAGCTATTGAGATCCTTGAAGTAGGAAAGTGTCAATGAAATGCATCTAACAGAGTTTAGAAATTTAGGATTTTGGAAGGCATCCTATTAATTAAATGCATAGCAGTGAGTATGGAATCACCCTACAAATATTTTGGAACATTGTTTGTGAATCTAAGGGTACGTGAAACCTTTAGGTGTATACTTTTTTGCTCAGCGGTCCCATTCTATTTAGGTGTATTAATGCACGAACTTTGATAAATTATACCTTTTTCCAGGAAATCCCCCCTAAAATACTATTAACAAACTCATTCCCATTATCACTCCTAAAAAATTTGATATTGACATTAAATTGTGTTTGCACAATGGCATACTTGAAATGTTTGCTCTACTTCAAATTTTTCTCTCAATAAGTATACCCATTCCTATCCTTGTGTGGTCATTGATAAATGTAACAAATGAATGTTTGCTGAAAGTTTTGGAGTTTGGGAGGACGTCACTGTGAGTTATTGTGAAAGGAGTGGATGGTTTATAAGGTTGGGGTGGATAATGAGCACAATGATGCTAAAGCCCAAAATTCACACTGAAACATTGATGGATCTTTATTGAAAATTAATTTTGGGAACAAAAGTTTCACGTAATAGAATGTGGTATGGCCTAGTGCCACAACAATAGGATCTCCTTATTTTCAAAAACTAAAGCAAATTCAAAATAAACACTTTGACCAGGTTGTAAGTCCTTCGAGTCATCCTTCATGAAACTCTCAGTAAGTGGAGTGAAAGTTAACATAACAGCTCAGATCACAAGTGATTTTACTGACCAAAAAGTAAACTACAAGAGAATTTAGTAACATGGAGCACTTTTTTAAGATCCAATAATGGAGAAATATTGATGAATACAACTTCAACTATTGCTGAGAGGGACCCATCAGCAACTTTGATCTTTTTATTTTTGGAAAAGGGATTGTAAGACGTAAACATCTGAGAGCAATTTATCATATGGTCAGTTACTTCATAATCAATAATATAAAAAATTAGATAAATCAATACTAGAAAGAGCCATATGGGTCGGATTACCTTATTGGACCAATGAACTGGAAGGTGAAGTGGAGAATTGTGGAGATTTCATGAGTTCAACAATCTGCTCTACTCTACTAGCTCTTTTGTAAAAGGAGGTGTTATTGAGTTGCTCAACTCTCCTTGAGAGTCATTCGCCATAGTCTGCATGGCTCTGCCTTGGCTTCCCCCCTTTTCTAGATTTAGTGGGCTTTCTGTGCAGTTTCCAATAGTTTTCACAAATATGTCATGGTCTCTTGCAATAATTGCACCAAGGTTTTTCTGTTTTCTCTCCATCGACATCGGTTTCTCTAGAGAGTATAGCTGAACCCTCTGGTTCACCAAGGACATGCGAAAAGATGTTTAACACAACATGCTTACTCTATTCTTCCCACCCTAACTCTGAAAAAACTTCTTGTATTGAAGGTAGGGATTTTGGCCCCAAAATCTTCCATTTCACCTCGTTGAGTCTTTGGCGTACACCATCAAGGAACATATATTCCCTATCATTCTCCTCTTGTTTCATAAATGTTACACAATCATTTGGGTTTTCATATTTATTGTCATAACAGTGGTCTAGTTCATGCCACCAAGCTACCATTTCATTGTAGTATACTGGAAATTCATGATTACCTTATTTGGAGTTGCATGGTTTTAATTTTAATTCAATTATCTATGATGAGTGCTCCAAATCAAAATAGGTTGCACTAACAGAATTCCATATTTCTTCTGATGTTGTTATAAACATATGGGGCTTTGAGATGGAAAATTCCATCAAATTGACAAGCCATGCTGACACTAAGGAATTTTCAGACCTCCATATCTTGAATCATAAGTCGTTCACTACTGGTTGTTTTTCTTCATTAGTTCAATATCAATGTTTGCCTCTTCCATCCACAGCTAGTTTGACTAATTGTGCACATTCCAAGTAATTATTATTGTTTAATCCACAGATGGTAATTTAGAAAGACAAATTGGAAGTAATAGGGTCAACACTACTGGTTGGTAATGATGAAGTGGTTAGTTTCCTCTAATGAACCTAGAGTTTGGGTTTCAATAGCCTTTGTTTATTTTATATTTTATTCTATTCTTTTTATAAAAAAAAACTTCTTAGGTTTGATACTATGTAAGTTTTGGAGGATAAATTATTCCATCTTATTCAATAGCATATGGATAACAACACATAAGTTTTGTTTTCCTACATCTTCTAAAATAGATAAGACTAAATACTATCATTGTTCTTTTATCCTCAAAAATATAAATTTGGCATGTAGGTCTTCAAGTTGCACAAATGTAACCTAAAGAAATGTTGTTTCTAGAATTGTACCTCATATAACAATTTGGTTGTCATATTTAAGGATGACAATAGGTTGGCTACGGATCGGGTATATAACACCCCCAAAAATTACCATTAAAATTTTTCATTTTAAGACTAAAAATCACACATCATAAGAAGGGGTGTTACCACCGTAATTAGTATAAGTCTCACCCCTGGCCATCCTCATACCAACTATAAGACTAATCAGAAATAGATGCAAACAAAATAAACACAGCAAGAAAAGAGTTTCATAACATAAAGAGGGTTTAATGTTGATATCAAGAAACTACTGAAATACAAAACATTATTTAACTAAAAGGAAACATTAATCTAGAAACTAAAAAGGGAACATATCCAGATGACACTCTCTCTGGGACCCAACCCTAGGATACTACACCATCACTCTGCCCTGACCAGATAATCATACACAACAAAGTCATCGAGGGCATCATCAGTCACTTGCACAGACTCAAGAGGGGATACTACTCGTGGGAATGAGCAGCACCCATGAAAGGGATGATAAGTACACTATGTATTGAGTAAGATAATAATGCAGTCAAACAGGAATATAGTAGTTTGCGATACTACAGCAAAAACATATAGGCACATAAGTAGGTTATAGTAGTTTGTTTGTTACTGTCTAGAATCAAGCCATTAGTTTAGAAATTAATCATCTCTCGAATTATATCCATGTAGGTTAGGGGACCCTACTATCCTCATCGGTGGAATGGTAAATATAATGCAACCCAGGGCAGTACGTTCCTAGCTACTATTTTCACTGGTGGACTAGTAAATATAATACAACCTAGGGTAGCACATTCCTAGCCACTATTCTCATCAGTGGAACAATTTATATATAAGTATAAAGTACAGCCAGTCCCAACCCACATAGTATTCCACTATAAGTAAATAGTATCTTTCCATAAATTATTATTATCCAAGAGTTTCATTACTTGATCTCGGAGCCCTCACTATTCTCACTGGTGGACCGATAAATATAATATAAAATTAGGACAGCATGCTCCTGGCCACTATTCTCACCGATAGATTAGTATATATATGTGATACAACCCAGGGAAGCAGGCTCCTAGCAATTATTCTCACCGGTGGACCGGTATACAAATATAAGGTGTAAATGGGCCCGAATCAAGTGATCTTCCACATTAAGTGAGTAGTATCTTATTCATGTCTTGTTGGTTCAGATATCACACAACCATGCACAACCCATGTATGACTCCTGGCCTACTAACTCCCTAGGCCAACCCTGGCCCCATGGAAACCCTAACTTCCCAAATCTGAGGTATCCTCACTCCTTATTGATCTTTCGAGTCCCCAAATCATCAAGCACCCCAAACATGCAATTAGAACCCTTTTACTCACAAGCCATAGCCTTTTTCCCCCCATTCTTCACGTGTGATAACAATTGGCCCCTAAGGTTGCCCCTCAAAACCCTAGTTTGGACCAAATGGGCCCAACCCATCCTCCACTACTTATTTAGCCCTAAGCTCCCACAACCATGCATACATTACCATGTTTATCCATCCCCCAAAGTTGTGTAGCCTAACTCTTTCATTTCACACATGTGATAACAACCTCCCTAAAGGACTCCTCTCAAAACCCTAATCTCCTTTTTGTATTTGTATCCACTCCTACATATCCCACCTAACCATTAGACTTAACACACATTCCCCACAAGGCATATCCTACATCATAATTCAGAGGCATAACCCAACTCCCCCATCTCCTATATGTGGTAATGAGCCACCATCAGGGTTTTGCACCCCCAACCCTAATTTCACCCCCTTAGTACTTTTCCATCTCCCAGTATCCAAATACTCTCCCATGTTTTGCCAAACTACCCATCAATACCATCATCTTCCCCTATAACCTTCCTTCACAGCCATCTCTCCCTTAATCACCCCCGGACAACCACATTAAGTTTGACTCACCCTATGCATGGTCAACTCTCCTCATGCAACACTTACCCTAATCCCCATTCATAATTATCATACTTATTATTTAATATTTTTTCAAGGAATATTTAACTAACTTTTTCCCCTAGGGTTTCTCCATATGCCATCTCCCACAATATTCCGCCAAAATGCCCCTAGGCCTCCAAACCCTACCTAAGCCTCATAACTTAAAATGCACAAATTTCTCAACAATCCTCAAGACATGCAGTATCACATAATAAAACTTTACAACAACATATAAACCAAGCAGTCAAGACCACAGCAAGCCAAGCTGCACAACAACCTTGGAACATAAATTTTCATGCAGGTATATACTTATCACACAATAGAAGCACATAAGCACAAAAACCCTAACTATAACTATATCCTTAACAAAATGGCTCTGGTCTTGAAGCAATAAAACCTTACATCTCCTCTCATGTGAACACCGATACAGTACCTAAAAATGGGAACACCCAACTTAAACTAATTTATCCTTTTTCTACCTTTTTCCTTTTTTTTCTTTCCTTAATCAATATAATAATGATAATAATAATAATAATAATAATAATAATAAATTAAAAGAATCTAAAAATGGATGAAGAGGGGAGTGATGTGACCAGAATAAGCAAGAGGAGTGGATTTGGTGGGGAAAAGAGTGGGACATGGTTCTTTGGGATTGTGGGTGGTGCTAGTACTAGGTGGACCGGTAGGAGAGGATTCGCGATGGCGGCGGTGGTGCCCATAGGGGCGCAGCCAAGAGGGAGGAGGAGAAGAAGGGGGAAATGGAGGATAAAAGGTGGCAGAGAAAGCTGGCTACATATGGTGGACACCTATGCAAAGGTACAAAGAGAGGGAAATAGGTCAGTGGTGGTGGTGAAATGAGGTGGTGCAGGATGGCAGGACCCGCCCACTTCACACACTCAAGGAGAGGAGAGGAAGGTGAGAAAGAGGGAGATGTGGGGATTAGTAGGTGCAGGCGGATGCAGGGAAGAGGGAGGAGTGGAGTTAAGGCCGCGGCGGCGGTGGCCGAAGGCAAGGGTAGGGGCAGGGGCAGGGGCAGGGGAGAGTGCAACAAGGATGGATGAGGGAGAAAGAGAGGAGAGAAGGATCTAGGGGTATTTATAAATGGTGGGGGAGGATAAGGACAAGAGGGGAAGGGGACAAGAGTGGTTGGTCGTTGGGCGGCCAGCGGTGGCAAAGAGAAGGACGGGAAGGCTTACCTGTAGGGGAGTTGCGGGGGTACAGGGTGTGTAGGGGGACCGTGCGAGGGGGTACTGTGCAAGGACATGCCAATGTGCATGCCCTGCATGGATGGAATGGGAAAGGGGGTTAGTTGGGTGCAATGGTGGTTGGTGTAAAAATGGAAACAAGGAGGGGCACGCAGGGTCGTAAGCAGAAGGTAGGGGATGGGGAGAGAAAGGGAAAAGGAGAAAAAAAAAGGAGGGAGAGAAAAGGAAAAAAAAAGGAGGGTGGTCTAGGTTGTCACATATGGGGAAAGAAGAGGGGCTTCTGGGCTAGTTAGGGGAAAAGAAAGGAGAGGAGAGGAGAGGCGCACTAGGCCGCTACAGCATAACCTAGATTGGGGAAAATGAAGAAAAAGAAAGTAGAAGGAAGAAAAAAAAGGAAAGGAAAGGAAAAGAAAGGAGAAAAATAAGAAAAAAGGAAAATAAGAAGAAAAGGGGGAAAGAAAAAAAATGGAGAAAAGAATATGATGGGATTTTTGGGTAGTTTGGGGAAATAAATTACATAATTAAAAATTATAATATTTACCTATAATTTATCTTAGACTAAATAATTAAAAATAAGGCTTCTAAATGATAAATTTTAAATCCCATTGTATTATTATTGTTGTTGTTATTATGATTTTAATATGTACCTATATTTTATTATTATATTATTTATTCTTTGGGAAAAATTTTGGGGTATTACAAGGTACCCTCTATCTGTTACCCAAACTCAATAAGGAAATCTTTACCCATTTTTTGTATCTAAATTCGGCGAGTATTTTTTCCTCCATATCGATATCTATATCCATTTATTTATATTCATTTGGAAAAATCCATCGGTTTTAAGGTGACATTCATTAGGTTTAAAATAAAAACCGTTAAATATTAGAATTAAATACTTAGATTATTAGGGTTTAATTATATTTCTACTTTTAGCCTTAGAGGGTAAAAAAAATAACTTTGTATAGGATCAAGTACATGTATTCATATGAAGGCGGGTGCGGATTTGAGGATTTCTTACCCATATCCATATTCAAATCCAACGGATATTTTTCTCCTTCCTCTATATCTATTTATACATCCATCAAATTTTGGATAAAACTCATCTTATTGCCATTCATATTCATATTATGCTTTCACTTACCTATATCTACCTTTATTTAGTTTCCAAATAGTCAAATTCTATTAAGAAAATACTTTATGAAGAAAGTAATAGCCTCTGCTAATAATGCATCACAAATAGGTGTACCTTAACCTTCTTCGTAGAAATATAATGTATAAAGTGAGAAAAATTGTACTCTTGAGGTCATGCTATTAGTGTGACTAAGAAATATGACCCACAATAACAGAGATGTAACAAGCAAAAGATTCCTACCCTTTATTTAGTTTGTTACCCTCTTGAAATGTGAATCTCGTTACGAGTTAACAATTGCATCTTATCTTTAAAAATGAAGTTATCTCAAGTGACTAGTATGGAATTAATGATAAGAGAGGGAATATTTGAAGAATGGAGAGTCATTTCTCATGTAAATATGTCTTCTCAACTTCCAATTTCTTACCATCTTGCTTAATGAATTGTCGACCTCTTCAAGAAGAGAAAATAAGAGTATATAAGAGGGAGGATCATAATGAAGTTCTTAAGAAGAGGTGAAGAACTAACTACTAAGAATTTGAGAGGTTTACATGTATACAACCTCACATCACCTAGCTCAAGTTTTAGTAACCAATACCCACAAAAAAGGCTGGTTTAGGAAATTTTATAAGTACTTTGGTAGATAAAAACAATGGACTATAAAATATCTTCCTATAGTTTGTTATTAATGTATTATTTTGTCCCATCACCTAGAACAATGCCATATGCTATTAGCAAATACCAAGGCACTCTTTTGTACTATATTTGGAAAGTTAAAACAACAACTAGCTCGGGCTCGTATCATGTATAAATATGGTAGTTCAAGCTCGGCTCGAGCTCAACCCAAGCCTTATAATAGATGTTCGAATTCGTCTCAAATATGACTCACGAGCTATTCTGCTCGACTCCTTTATTATAAATGAGCCAAGCTCAAATGAGCCTACTCGACTAGTTTGTTTAAAGCTCATTTATGGATTGTTAGGCATGTTTAGAGCTCGTGTTGATTTTTTGACACTTTTGGCTTGTTTAGAGCTCATTCAAAGCTCGTTGGGCTCTCATTTTGTGATTGTTAACACCTGTGATAATATAAAAATCAACAAAAAGAAAAGAAACCAACACATCCATCTAGCTGTACTAAAGACCTGGAGTCATTTAGCTATCAAACCACATCATCATCATCTATTGGCTACTAAACAAAATTATCATGCCAAAAAAGCTTTCTTGCGACATGTTTGTCCAGCTAGTTTTCTAGTAATATAACTTAAATCATCATAAAAATACTCCAAAAATAATACAAGAAAATCCATCAAAATAAAATAATAAATTACATAAAACTTCTAAAAATTTCAATATAATTACATAAAGAGACAACAAAACATGATCCACCATGCTTCTTCAAATCCTAACAAAATGAGACTATCATAAGTTGCATTATGCCCAGTTGTACACACAAGATCCACCATGCTCATAGGATCATAATAGTTTAGATGCAAAACACTTCAATATACTTGAAAGCACCAAGCACAACATAATCAAGATAGTAAAAAAAAATATACACAAGTAATAATCAAGGAACCATAATATTTTCCTTTCAATATAGGTCACCGCCTTAATATAGCGTTAGACTCTTATTAGTGTTGCAAAATACTTCAAGGAAGGAAGTAAACAAATCAGAAATTCCAGAAAACATACCAATAAATTAGTAATTGGACTCTAAACACAAGTGAAAATAAATACAAAATCAAAACATCCAACAAAATCTTGTATTGGACCTAATATATGGAAATATTATTGGCTATTATATACAAAAACAAACAACGAGAGTTGTGTAAAGATAAGTAGCAAAATCTATTACAATGCCTATATAATGTATAAAGTTGGAGTCACTAGAGAGTCAAGTACTTTATATGAGAACATTACAAACCAAACTATGGCAAATCATATTCTTGCATACCTTTAGATTCTTTTTCCTATGAAAAACATAGCAAGCCAATAAAAAATATTCTTAATTGGTTGAAATAAGGCTAAATTATTTGATAAATTAAACTCAAATACAAAATAGAAAAGCAATGACCTTTTTCTTAAGCTTCTTACTAGAAAAAACCTAATTAGTGGTGCACAGTAACACTTCAACTATTTGGGGATCTAAAGATGCTCGTTATGGATCAATTACTCTCTCATCGGCACTAAAAGTAGCCTCCAAAGCAACCAATGTGATAGGAATTGATAAAATGGATCGTGTTACTTGAGATTAGATAGGAAAATTAAGGTATTCTCCTTCCACCAATCGAGTGCTGAAAAAGGAGATCCTAAACCATCCTTACACAAATATACACCCTCCTCCAAGTACATATCTAACTCTAATTTACTGGATTGTTGGGTACTAGCATTGCTGATAAAATTTTCAAACATTGATTTCCTATATAGTATTACTTTCTCAATGAAACTACCAGACTCAGCCTCACCACCACTATCCTTCTCCAATACATTTTGGACACTACTGACATAATGTCGAGCATAATCATAAAAAATCTCTCGATGTTTATAATCCCCCAAAATTTTAAAAACTTATAATTTAATAAATGGCTTTTATTTGGGATAAATTAGCTTTTAAATTTATTTAATTTGATTATTTTATGAATTTTTTAGTATATAAAATTTGATATGAATATTTAATAAATTAAAATAAATATTTTGTTATTTTATCATACTCATTTTATTTAAATAATTTTTCAAACCAATATTTTTCTAAATTTAACCCTTTTAAACCCATATATTAAATTATATTAAATTTATTTATCTACCAAAAATATTACATTCTATTATTCCATAATTTATTTTATCTTATTTTTCCCTATTTTTCATTTTCCTTTTTCCCTTTTTCCTTTTCTTTCTCCTTTCTTTCTTTTTTTCCTTTTTCTTCCCTTTGGACCGCCAGGCCCCGACCTGCTCTCCCCCCTAGCCGCTGAGCTGCCAGCCCACTTCCCTTCCTCTTCCTTTCTCCTGCGTGTCATCACCTAGCCCAGCCTTTCTCCTTTCTTTTCTTTCCTTCCCCCCGGATCAGGTCGGCCCAGTTCTTCTTCTTGTTTCCTCACCTGGCCTGCCCCTTCTCTTCTTCTTTTTCCTTTCTTCTTCCTCCATGGTCGACCACCCCAAATGCCCTACAACTCCTCCCCGACAACCACCTGCCTCCCTGCCACTCTCCCTCTTTCTCCCCCCATCCTTTTCTTCCCTTTTTGGACCCAAACCAACCCTACACCCCAGCCACGCATGTCTCTTTCTTTCCCCTTCTTCCCCTTTCCTCTCCCTGCCACCCCAGCAGCCGCCTACCACCCTATAGCCTGCCCCGATCAGGCCACCTGCTCCCCTCTTCTCCCTCTCCTTTTTCTTCTCCTCAACAGCTCTTTCCTGCCCTATTTTCGAGTCTCCTTCCCTCTCTCGACCTCACTTTCTCTCCCTTTCTCCTCCTTTATCCTTCCCCCCTATTTTTGCACCGCTTCCCCACTCCTTCATTGCCACCGCCTCCTATCACCTTCTACTCCTGCCCTGCACCACCACACCACCCCTTGAGCCCCCTATAGTGCCCTCCTTCCTCTCCTCTTCTTTTTCTCCCTTCTCGGCAACCACCTTGTGCCTCCTCTTTCCGCCATTATCCCACCACTTATGCCGCCACCCGAGCCATCAAACCACTCCCTACAACCTCCCATACCACCTCTCACCTCCTTTGGCCAAAACAAACACCCACATCCCCTCCTTTTCCTCCTCCATTTTCCTTCCTTCTCAGCTACCACCACTTCAGCAACCTCCTTTTCAACCCTGTTGTCTCCGCCTCTACCACCTTTGGCCGCCGATAACCCATCCCCGACCACCACCTACACCCCCTCTCCACCCCTACACCCATCCCTTGTCCTAACTCTCCCCCACCTGCCCTCTTTCCTAGCCCCAAAACCCCAACCCAAAAACACCACTCCCTTCCTTTCTTCCACCACCTTCGACCCCTTCCACCCCTTTTTTTGCATTTAGCTCATGTTGTATGAGCAGTGTGAGTTGCTGCATTCCTTTGGGTTAATTTGGTTAATAAATTTTGAGGTATAATAAAAGTTAAGTTAAGTATATCATTAATTAAGTTTTGATAAAGTTTTATGTTTTTGGTTTTTCTTATTTCTAATATGATAATTATTGATATTATTTTAAGGTATTGATTTTGCTAATCAAAGATTGAATCTTTAACCAGGATACCGATAAGGTTTGATTTTTGTAGGAAATAAGGTAATCATTAAACTTCACTTGAATGTATGGATAAACGTATGCTAGCATATTAGGGTTTTGAACATGTTTTTATGCATGATATATGTTGTTTAGTATAATATATGTAGTTGCTTATATTGATTGATAAAAAGGAAAGCATGCTAGTTATGTGTCATGTGTAGAAATAATGCTTAAGGAAGGAGTTTTATTATTATTAAAAATGTTAAGTACTTATCCATGATATTTTATGTTATTATGATCATTGATGCATAAATATTGATATTATGAGCCCTAGGGGCATTTTAGTAATATGTCTATGTAAGATTGTGGCCTAATATGTGTGGATGCTAATGAGGATTATGTTGAATAATAATAATTGGTGGAGTTGGATGATGAGAATGGAGCACTAATAGTAGTATTTCATATAGTGAGGATGTTTTAGTAAAAGTGGTGTAATAAGGGCAAAATGGTAATTTTATAAGTAAAAGGGTATTAGGGTAATTGTGGAAGTGAGGGGTAAAACGGTAATTTTGTAGGTAAAAGGGTGATTTGGTAACTATAATAATGGAGAAAGGTAAATTGGTAATTATAATAATGGAGAAGGGTAAAATGGTAATTATAATAATAGAGAAGGGTAAAATGGTAATTATAATAATGGAGAAGGGTAATTTAGTAATTATAAAAATGGAGAAGGGTAAAATGGTAATTATAATAATGGAGAAGGGTAAATTGGTAATGTTAATAATGGAGAAGGGTAAAATGGTAATTATAATAATGGAGAAGGGTAAATTGGTAATGTTAATAATGGAGAAGGGTAAAATGGTAATTATAATAATGGAGAAGAATAAACTGGTAATTATAATAATGGAGAAGGGTAAATTGGTAATTATAATAATGGAGAATGATAAATTGGTAATTATAATAATGGAGAAGGGTAAGTTGGTAATTATAATAATAGAAGGGCAATTTGGTAATTACGATAATGGAGAAGGCCAATTTGGTAATTTAACCAACTAAAGGGTGATTTGGTAATTATGATAATGGAGAAGGTCAATTTAGTAATTTAACCAACTAAAGGGTAATTTAATGGAAAATGGCAATTTGGTAATCTAACCAACCAAATGGGAAATATGACAAGTGTAACAATTATGAAGGGGGATCGGTGATCTAATAAGTGTGAAAGATAACTTGGTAACATAAACCGAGCAAGGGATAAATTGGTAATTATGTAACATGGAGGGTAATATGGTAAATAGGCAAGTAAAGAAGGAATGACTTAATAATTATACAAGTAAGGGGTAATTCGGTAATTTTGAAGAGATGAAAGGGGTAAATTAGTAATTCGTATCTAATATGTTGATAGGATAACGGAGTTTTATAATAAGACTCAAGTAACATTAAATAGCCAGATAAGGTTATTTGACAATCAGTAAGTATCACGATAACGAATCCTAAATCGAAATTAGATGAGATAATGATGGCCTTAATGACTCCTCCAAGTTATCTTAGGTAATTGTATGAATAAGGAGTACCTAATGATATCAAAAATGATTGAAAGTGAATAAGTATCTGATTGTTGTGTTTTTCGTGACCAAATTAATTAAGGCACTAATAATTAAAGTGAAAGACCTCGAGATTGGAAATGGTGGCTCTTTAGGGGTCGCTACCCTAAAGGCATGGTTTAACCCACTGTTATTCTGGTATTTGATGGTGTGCCTTTGTGCCCCAGCCAGGCCCTATATCTTACTCTATCTAGCTCTACAGACCTATTTAGGGGATATGCATACTTATGGATTAGGTGTCCTTGTTGGTAGGGTACTGAGTAGCTGTATGCACCAGTACGACCAGCGTACATTTCCATCCCTGGGTTGACAGTTGAAGGGTATTCAGTAGCTTGTATGCACCGATACAATCGGTATACCTTTGTGTCTCGGGATCTTGATCTCCCCATTGAGGCAAATAAATGAAAGTGTTGTGATGATCAAAAGGGGAAAACACTAATCGTGAAAGTGAAAGACTTATGAGGTGGGCCTAGTTGAATTATATTATGAGTACTGATCCACCAGATACAATAGTGGCCCAGGAGCGTGTTGCCCTGGAAGATACTTATGAGTAACGGTCCAGCGGATATAATAGTGGCCCAGGAGCGTTTTGTCCTTAATGATGTTTATATGTATTCTGGTCCACCGGCTATAATAGTGGGGGAGCCCAAGCTCAATAAATCCAATTTGGATGTGAATAAATTATGGAAGACACTAATCACTTATAGTAGAACACTATGTGAGTCAGGGCCAGACCGGACCACCGGTAAATAATATTGGCTAGGAGCCTTCTGCCATGGAGACCGATCTACCGGCAAATAATAGTGGTCAAGAGCATTTTTTCCTATATGTATTCCGGTCCAGCGGCTATAATAGTGGAGTTCCCACACTCACATGGATATACTTCGAGAAATGATTGAGTAATGGTTGATTATTGGCTTAAGGCCCAAAAGTATTGATTTCACATTATGACCTATTAATATGTGATGGACTTGTTAAGTATATGGATATTGTATATGCATCTCTTATTATTATTATTATTATTATTATTATTATTATTATTATTATTATTATTATATATATATATATATTTTTTTTTTTTGTATCATGTGTTGCATTACCATAGTACCATAGTACTAAAGGGTTACTCAGTACCATAGTACTAAAGGATTCCATTCGTGGGGGGCTTGCCTATTCAATGGGCAGTGTCCCTTATAGATTCATTGCAGGTGTTATTCAAGTGGGCAACAAGAAACAGCTTAAGGAATTGTCCGAACTTTTAAGGTATTACCTCTCTCTCTTTTAACCCTGGTTTAAATGTAACATGTATTCTTGTAACCACCATTGGTGGATTCTATTCTTATAAAATGTTTATTTGCACTACTCTGATTTAAATATGTTTTGAGTTCTAGCAAATTATATCTCAATTTTTTAGTCTTAACACTTGGTACTGGAATGGTAGGAGTGAACCGGTCTAGTACTAAGTGTGGTCGTAATATTTCCGAAATTTATAGTTATATTATTTTCCTTCCACTAATTCTTTTAATAAAATGAGATTTTTCAATAGTGAATTTTGGAGGTATTACAATGTTATCTTTACATTGTCAACATTTTTTTCTTGATTCATCTTTGTAAATGATAGAAAATGTATAATCAACTAACATCATCTTATAGCGAGGATCTAATATGTAAGTAAGAGACATCAACATATTGCATTCATTCCAATACTTATCAAGCTTCTCTTTCATTGTCATGGCCATTACTTGCATAAAAGCATCATCACAAACTACTTTCTCATCAAATGCTTCTTCTATGACCCAAATCTTTGATAAATACAAATTCGATGTATGATACTCACTTTTTGAGATAATTTTTGTAATCTCATTAAAATCGCAAGAAATCCACATACACACTCTACCTCCTTCCATTCCTCTAGATTCTATAACCATGGATATCTCAAATCTTGTTCAGCATATGTATAAAATACATCTTTATATTCTAAAGCAATAGACAACATGGTATAAGTTGAATTCCATCATGTGATTACATCCAACACCAATTTTATTTTAAGAAACTCTACTTGCTTGACAAGTTCGCTAAATAGTTTTAAACTTGCTTGAGAGTCCACCAAATATTTCACACTTTCTCGCACATTTGTAGTAATATGCTTAATTCAATCAAGCCCATCTTGTACGATCAAATTTATGATGTGGGCAGAGCACCTCACGTAAAATATTTTTCCAAAAAAGATAGTTTATTCTTGGAAGCAAAGTTATCTTTTGCTATTTTGACAACCCTATCATTAGTTGTTGCATTATCAACAGTAAGACTACAGACCTTGTTCTCAATTTCCCATTCCTCAAAGCATTTGTATTGGGCATCAAAAATAGTCAAACCAGGATAAGGAGGAAAGTGGAAAAAATTTAAAACATACTTGTGCAACACCTAATCATCACCAATGTAATGTGAAATCACAACCACATAGTGGATATTTTGAGAATCTGACTTCCACGAATCAGTAGTAATATTAATTTTTTGCACCTTACTCAACATATGCTTCATTTTCTTCTTATAATGGTCATAAATAATAGTGTAATATTGTTTTACCATTGTACATGACAACTTTTTATGATGAGGAGTTAATGTTTTCAAGTATTCATTGAATATTTCATGTTTAATTATATTGAAAGAGTATTCATGCACAAGAATAACTTTAGTCAAAAATTCTCTTGATTTGCAAGGATCAAACCTATAGCAAGTAGAAGAACTTACCCCCTCTGATTTTTTCAAAGACAACTCCTGCTGACCTTTTGTTTTATGGTATGCACTGGTAGACATGTGCCTTTTCAAAAGGAAAATAGTACCACCAGCAACAATTTTAAGCTTTTTATGACAATTCTTGCACTTTGCTTTCTTTGTTCCATACCTCAACGTAACTTCTTTGAAGTCTTGCCATATCATCGAATTTTTCTTTCGAATATTTTTCTTTATGGCGCATTCCTCGTCCTCTTCATAATTGTTTTATGTAGTACTTAGCTCCCCCTCCTCATTACATGGTTTTTCAAATCTTTCTTCTACAACTTCAACCACGTAATTGTCTTGTTCCATAGCTAGACTTATGAAGGAATATCCTGAATGTGTTGAGGTTGATCTTTGTTTAGAACAAGAAACTTTGGAATATATTAGTTTTCATATATTCACAAGTTATAAATAAGTATTGAAAAAGGCAATCAAAAAAACTTGGCAGCTGAAGCAATAACAACACCTACAAATAATATCCTAAAACCAAATCAACATATTGCTTTTCAGACAAGCTTTAAAAAAGAGAAGATACCAATCTAGTATGTCAGCATTATAATAAATGTATATATATATATATCATTTCACAAAGAGGCAATCAAAACTAGATCTTATAAGCTAAATTTGATGATATGGAAATTGTGAATGCAGCACTAAATTTGTCAGCTTAATGTTGACATGTTTAGTCTTTTTTGGATAAAATGTTATTTAGCTTTTTTTAAGTATCATTTACCTATATTATTTACTACTTACATAATTACATTATCTTCTTTGATTTGGTGCGAAAAGGATATTTTAATATATTTTCTACAAGAGAGGGATTATAAATTATTGTAATTTCTCTTTGAAAAGGGCATTATTACGATAATGAAGGGAGACAAAAACCATACAATATACCATAGAACCTTTCTAAATCAAAGTAACCTAACTCAACCCTTTATTTAGATGTGGATGATGTAATTTGCCTAACATACATTTCTAGCTCCAATATTCCTTACGAGAAATGAACCTTAATTGCTAGATAGACAATTATGATAACTATTATATGAGATAAAAAACACAAAATTTACCAGAACCTTTCCAAAACAATCAAAGCAATCATAAACCCCAATCTTCTAAATAAGGTGCATAAATGCATGCATAAATCACGAATGCATGGATCGATGCTTTATTCATTCATTCATTTAATCAATTAAGTGCATGGTCCTATGGTGCATGCAAATGTGCTAAATTCAACTAAAAATGATAGTTGAACTTATTAAGCACATCGATCATGGTGTTACATTTATTAATAGCTAGAACATATGAACTAGTACGAACGCTAGCCAACAAAGTTTCCACGAGGATCATAACTACAAATAATAAACCACCAGCCATTGTTTCAATGTTTTCTCACAAAAGTATGACATAAATATTTTTAAATAGGTTTGAATCCATGACCTATAATATACAAATAATACACGCAAATTATCATGCTACAACACATTTCGATTGCAAGTGTAGACACTTTACAAAACTGACAAGAATGCCAAAAGAATTAGCCAATACAATGCCCTAATAGAGAATGTTTGATACTGCCACCACTATCATTAACTAGCAAACAACACTTCATAATTATTGGATACAACATTTCAAGAAAATAAACAGAAAGGTTGGCAAAAACAAAAAGGTTGGCATAAATAGAAAGATTTCCCTTTGAGAAAATAACAATACACACATACTCCATACCAGATGTTAACATTTGTCCAGATGAACTAAAAAGAAAGGTTGGCATAAACATTTGCAAGCACAAAGCCAAGAACTACAAGCATCTCTAAAACCCATACCAAATCTGCACAAATGAAGCCACGACAGTCAACACAAAGAAATCAAAGAGGTTATTTTTACCTAAATAAGAATGCTTGAACTTATGCTTGATAAACCAACTAAAATCTACCACCACAATCCACAAAAGTCACTAAAATCGAACACCCACAAACCCTAAAAACTACAATACTGAAAGTATGAAATATGACGAGTATCTAAAATAGATGTGACAAAACAATTCAATAGGAACACAGAATTAAGATGGGATAATAATTTACAAAGTGTAGCAACATATCTGAAAAATATGAACGAGTGGAGAAATAGCCAATTTTGAAATCGAAATTAAGATGAGTGGGTTGAAGTTCGGGCGAGGGAGATGGAGTGAACTTCAAAATCAAAAGCGGTGATGGGCGAATGGCAAGGGTGCTAAACTTCTGCGTTGGTGTGGTGGTGCTAGTGTGCCGGTGAGTGGTGACGAAACTAACAAATCGATCGAGCCAAAATGCTCAAGTTGAGAGTGGCGAACGACGCAAGGAGAGGAGGTAGGAGTAGGAGTGTAGGACCTGTGGTGGACCGGTGAGTGGTGAGTGGTATTGGTAGGGGTGTGCAAAACCGGATATCCGTATTCATTCGGATATTTTTTTCGGATATCTGCTCCGTATTTTTTAGACCGGATATCTGGGATACGGATATCCAAAAAATACTAACCGGATATGGACCGGATTCGGATATATCCAATATCCGTATGAAAATACTATTTTATCAATTTTAATACCTTTTGCTAGAATATTTTTAAAAATAAAGATCGTATATCAATTAATATTCATATCTATATTCATATAAATATCTTATTTTATCTAAAAGAAGTATTAAAATATTATTATAAATATTTAAAATATAAAAATAAATAAATTTTAAAACTTAAAACTATAAAAATACAATAATATGATGTATTGTTGAAATAATCAATAAAATATCGTATATTTTTTTTATCGGATAATCCAAAAAAAGACCGGATATCTGAATGTCGGATCGAATTTTTTAATATCGGATCGGATTTTCGGATCCCAGATTTTTTGCACAACCCTAGGTATTGGTGTATGCCGGAAAATAATAAACGAGCCTTTTGTTGGAAAAATAATACTAGTATTAGTATAGTAATTATTAAGTTGCTATTAGTAACTACTAACTTATAACCACTAAGCAACCTATTTGCTTATTAAAGAATAAAGATACATAAAAGTGTAAAACATGTTGATATAGGTAATATTTTTTCTTAGAAGTATTAAAAAATTATATATATATATATATATATATATATCACTATTAATCAAAATGAACTAATTAGAATAAAATTTGAAAAAAAAATTACCGTACCACCTTTTTTACTATATTAGATCATACAACAATCAATATAAATTATCCTTTATTGGTTAATTATAATCAAGTTCACATTTATTAATTACTAATACTAATACCTATAATGATAATACCATACATAAAATTATTAAATGATGTAAAAGATTACATGTGACGTACAAAATATTTTATCTTTATTTATGTCTATATATATATATAAATGACGTTCCTAAAAATATTTTCCCTCACCCTATTTAGTTTCCTCAAGACCAAACATTTCTTCACAACAACATCATAAAACAACACTTATGCTCTATTAATTCCAACTAAACAAGTTCTTAATAGTTGCATAACAAATATCTCCTAATAACATCCCTCCGAGACTCTAACACATTTATACTTATGCTCTATTTCTCTATAATTTATAGTGGTGCGGACCGTGTAGTATTATGGTCTGTGTGAGTGGTGTGAGTCGTTAATCGTGTGTGTGATAAAAGATTAGATAAAGTGAGAGAGACTAAGAGACTAATTTAGCAATTAGCCAAATAGAAGATAGGTTATGCCGATAGAGATCAGGTAAGGAGCTAGGTTTTTAGTTTATTTTTCTTTCCAATAATTTATATCCATTTGGGCCCAATTTTATTATATTACATGTATTTTGTCTATATTATATATTATATATAGGGGTTATATATAATATTATTATTATATAAAAAATTAATTATAAAAAGTGTTTTTAATAGTTTGATCCTATTAACGAACTATTAACAAGCCTGTAAACAAGTTATTAACAAGCCTGTAAACAAGTTATTAACAAGTCTATAAACAATCTACTGACGAGTCTAGCCGAGTCGAACATCCCTAGGCTCAAACTCGGCTCGTTTAACTAAACGAACGAGCCAAACCGAGCTTTTAACGAGCCGAGTTGAATACCGAACTGATTTAGCTCATTTACAGCCCTACTTAAACCTAATATATGATACACCTTCTCATTCTCATCTTGATCACCGGCTCCCTCTATTTTCCTGCATGAAACTAAATAGGTTCGTCACATTCTTTTGGCCTTCGTGACAACTTTTTCTGTCAATTTCTTGATGCAAAAATAATGCGCCTAATGCATTTATCTCCAATTGTCCGCTTCCTTTATAAATAGTCAGTTTATGTTTACATTCCAGTGTTTTTAAATATTTCAGTTTTCAATTTTTTTTCATTGTGTATATATGTATCTGACCTTGTTTCTTCTCGTGCAGAAATTAAGTGTCCTTAAACAGACTTGGTTATGACTTACCATTATTCCTTCCGTATTTCCTTTACTTATTTGGGAGTCAGCTTGTGCTTTTGGGGTTTCTATATCTGAATTTATCTGCTGTTCATTCTTCTAGTAATTACTGTCAAGCATAATGTTTTCATGAGTGGAGTTATGAATAAGTAGGAGAAGGGTATTTGACATGTTTAGCTTCCATGGAATAGCTGGTTCAGAAGAGCATGCTCACTTCCGAATAATTTTGCTATTACGGTTCAACATTTCATCAGTAGTCCATGGCACTGTAGCTGAAAGTAACGACTTTGACTTGGTAAGCCGTATGCTCTTAATTTGATGTGCATCTTCTCAGTTGGCGTGTATGTGTAATGAGTGGCATCCGTTTTGCAGGAAGAGAATAATCCATACGCCGTCCCAATTGAAATGGGTATCTTCAAAGTTTTGGAAAGCCCATTGGATATCACGACTACTACAATCATCAAAAGGATTGTATCAAATCACGAAGCCTACCAGGTTCCTTTCTCTATGTGCCTGTGTTTCTCTTTCCCTCGACATCCTATGATGTCCTCATTTCTCCCAATTTTAGTATCTCTGACCCTTCAAATTTCATCCCCTTTCTCTCTGCCCCCTCATCCCTGTCGTTTGCCCTGCTTGGATGTTATGCACTATATGTACAACTGATGTAAGCCACTTCTTTGACTTTACAATTTTGCGACCACAATCTATGTTTTTGACTTTAGTCCAGTTGTTTGGGCTGTAAATTAGTAATGGAAACATCTAAGTGCTGAGTAGTGAAGTAGACTAGGAGCAACAAAAGGAACAAATGAATATATCCCCCCTGTTTTGAGGGATTTCATATCTAGTAGACGACCATAGATTTTGTCTTGAGCATATAGTTTGTTGGTTCAATTCAGGCTCATCTTGTTTTTGCTGTACGCTCTGCAGAAACGCAATGAGAATAAGGCAGCGAGTAAGAAAAATTATCATGAAGACAAGACATATGTATCCGGGGATTGAATGATTACTTGTGAATCAGAGGGGTGAACCGTTGTGCTTCAAACGTAGATACCCATGGGTCTGTCACCCTTCATCTGACTATGATGTAGAATTCTGTGTCAAGAGATTCGGTGCAACACTTGAGCTATTTTCCGTTCATCTTCTTTTCTTTTTTCTTTTTCCTTTTCCCCTTCGAGTTGATGCATTGAGGTAGATTCAGTGCCAATGATGTCACTTGAAATCACATATGCTAAAATTCTGCTCGGATTATTCATGTCATGTGCCCGAAAGTTTGAAGTGCTCGTGAAACACTGTTACTGCTGCTTGGAACGAAGGCCACTATATTTCTTGCCCCTAGGTACATTTGTACATATTGCGGCTTTTAGAGGAAAATACGCTACTACCAAATGATAAAGAAATAAAGAGCTTAACACGATGAGCCTCACATCAGAAAGATTGGCAAACGTGGAACATTGTTTCGTCCACCTCCCCTGGTGGATGTGGCTATGAAAACCATCTTAAGCTTGAAATAACAAGAAGTCCCTACTGTTGTGAGTGCATATGACGATGTGGAGGAAACACAAAACAAAAAATGCAGTTCCAAACAAATCTGTGGCACCATCATATACCACGTATTGCACACCATAACATTGGGACGAGCGTATTAATTGCCATTACACGAGTGATTGGGCAAAAGGCACAAGACTAGTACACAGTGGAAGGATGGTTTCACCTCACTCTGCAAGCTGCAGGACCTCGAGGAGAACAATTTGGGTTTGGTGATCGGCAGCTAGCGCTTGTACCAACATTGTGCCCAAACCTGCGATGGATTTGATATTCTGGCATCCTTCTCAGAGGGAGTGAACCGAGGTGACCGCCTCCTAAGGTTGAAAATGGTGATGATGTAACATCGTCTCCCGATTTATCACTTCCCTGTAATGGTTCTAAAGTCTCAACTACGTCAGTCATCAGGGGCCTAGCCTTGGGATTTTGACTCAAGCAGTAGTATGCCAAGCTGCAGGCTTTCTGTGCTGCTCGTACTGAATACTGGTTCTCCAATCTTGGGTCTATGATTTGCAGCAATTTTTTCTTGTCGTTAAGCTTTGGCCGTGCCCAATCCACCAAGTTCTGCTCCTTGCTTGACCGGGTCTTGTCAACGGACTTTCTTCCTGTCAATAACTCCAGAAGAACTACTCCAAAGCTGTACACATCACTCCGTGCAGTGAGATGGCCTGCTCATTTGACAAACAGAATGATGAAGCAAATGTGACAATCATCTCTTTCTAAGCTTATTCATACACAGTATAGCAGGATGATGAAGCATATGTGACAACCATATCTTTCTGGCTTCACTGGAATTCAAGGTTTGACACCCAAACTCCGGGGAAAAATTCAGAACAGCAAACTATTTCTACTGGAAATTGAGTAAGCATTCTGATTTTGCATGGACTTGCTTAAAGGATAGACTATTGCCAACAAAAAGTGACATAATTATTTCTTTTCCCCAAGAGGTAGATCACTCATCAACCATCCAACATAATGAGATCACTGAGAATATTCTCTTGCAGATTTTAGCTGATGAGCCAGGCAAATATGACGATTTAGATACATACCAGTCATAACATATTCTGGGGCAGCATATCCATAGGTACCCATTACACGAGTTGATACATGCGTCTCATCACCCTGTGGTCCAGCTTTAGCAAGTCCAAAATCTGAAAGCTTCGCAATATAATCCTGCAGAATGACACAAGCATAGGCAAGTAAGAAAATTAATTTTACAAGATAAAAAAAAAAGAATAAACAGATAAAAAAACAGAACCACCCTTATTCCTGTAATCCTAAAACCACCTCCAGATCATAAATAGATTTTTTATCATTTCATCTGAATGGAATAAATAAAAAAATCAAACAATTTATTTCAAATTTTCATCATTAGCATTGGAATATGACCTCCCTAAATTGGGTTGTAGGATTAGGGGCAATTCCATAAATTTCCATAACAGAATGATTGACTTATAACACACTTTATTCGACTGACTTGTACTCTCTCATGCTCACACAATTTCACCAAAATACATTCCCCTCGCTCACTGACCTGTAGTAAGGCATTATAAGATAATATTGGAAGTTGACTCCCGGCCTTATAGCAAGGGGTGATTTCTATACTACGAGGTGGTTCTGACATAATCATGAAAGTTAAGGATGGCTTTGAAAGGGATATAGCTCTGAAGCAAAATTGTCTGACATTTCCACCTAAAATTTGAGAGTCCTTTAACAAAAGGATCTGTGATTTTTCCCTTCCTTTCAAAAAGCTGAACTGACAACCAGGACTTCATATGAACTGAAATGAATTTGCTTATTTGTTAAGCTACACAAAGCTCTCAAGTCACTGGTTAAACCTATAGAAAATCCCATGTTTAGGATCTAAGGGTTCATACTATAGCCTAAGAGTCTATGACCACTCATTTCCTGTCATTTTAGTTCCACACAACTACTGCCAGTGCTGGGATGCAGAGAATAATCAAAATGGCCTAACTGGATGGAAGCAATAAAAGGTTAATAAACTTCATGGGAGACCCATGAAAAATGTATGGTAAGTGATAGGGCATAAGATGTTATTTTAGTCTCACTGATAAGAGTGAATACAGCATTACGCTGCTGCCATTGATTGGCAAGGAAGAGAACTTGAGTGAGAAAGCTGACAGAACATTCTATTCTTTCTAATTTTCAGAATGGGACAGCCAAAACCCAAGCCACAATATTTGAGATCAAGAAAATAAAAATAACACTGCTCACATAAGGGCAAAAACTCAATTACAGGGGTCGAACCCCAGTCATGTACAAAACAACTTGAAGTCAATGCCACAGGTACAACAAGGACCGGTTCTGATGGAACATTCATTCACAGTAAAATAGAAGAGATAAAAAAAGGTCTCACTTATGCCTTCCTTATTATTTAAAAACTTCAGCTATAGGAGTGTGCACCAATTTGTACCTTACGGACAATAATAAAGATAAGAAGGCAAGTGAGAGCCCAATTGGTCCACAAAAACATGTTGGCAAGTCCATGAGATGTGAACACATAAAATTCATTTTCTAGAGATGTGGGCAGCCCAAAAAGGGTTTCAAATAACTTGGAGTGGTCAATAATTACCGAGATAAGCAATGAGATGAGAAACATGGGCCGGCAATGAGAAGTAGACTTCTGTAAGTTGATGAGAGACAAAAAGGTAATAGGAGAAGGAATGGTAGGAAGACGGGAAGAGAAGAAAATAAATTGGAGGGAGATGAAGAGAATCGGTAAGGGATAGGCATTAAATTAGAGACTGCAGGAATAATACTCAATTTGCTATTCAATATCATAACTTTGATCCATAATAATAGTACTAAGGAATTGAAAACCTTTGTAAACACAAGATTATATACCTTCGAATAATATAATATCTATTAATAAGATATACTAATGCTAAAATATTACTCTTAATATATCTTCAATCTCTAATATATTCCAATAAAATAATATACAATATCTTTAATATCGTATGACATCCAAAACCTGTCTCGCATCCCTTTAACCCATACTGCATCACAAGACTAACCCACTATCCATGTGAGAATCATACTTTGTTCCTAAAGTAAATACTTTCACACAATAGCTACTATTGAGAGTATTTTCAATTACTTCATCCCAAAAATACATTATCACTGTGGTACTAAGATTAACCTAGTTCAAATCTGAAAAGTGTATAAGCAAAACAAGGTTTCACCAACAACTACCAAGTATGAATCCCAGGTGCACAGTCTCGGTGAACCTTAATGCTACGAGTCCTTGCTGCTATTCCGGTGAGGTAGTCATCCTTCATTTTTATTGTTTCTATTATTATTATTTTTGTCTCATATTACTACTATTTTCACCTATGGTAATTTGTATTTTTATTAGTAATACTAGTATAATACTTTACCCCCTTCCACATTCACATATTTACCAAAAGAAAAAATGTGTCTATTGAAACCAAGAACACAACTCTGCTCATTAGTCACAAATTATATGGACACTATCTTCTTTGGTGATCCCAAAATGATGTTCATATGCAGAAAGATGAAGGATTATTACCTCACCGGAGTAGCAGCAGCTTGCTGGCTCCGAACAAAGATGATCTGACCACAATATGATGATGCGATGGTTAATAAACTTCATCATGAATAAAATTGGAGAGGGTTTTCTTCTTTAGAAACTGCAAAGAAATATGGATGCTGCCACTCATTCCTTTTTTTAAGAATGCATACTCAATGATCTTCGTCAAGGTGAGCCTTCGGTAACCCAGTGGGCCATTACCTTAGTCACTCAGTATAGACAGAAATTAAAACTCTTTGAGGTTTAGAAATGAAAGTGTCGTGAAGATGGACCACTGTACAGACAAATCATCAAAAAAGAAAGCATTCTTTAAATTCTTGACAGGGTTCACGAAATATCTTGAAGAGGTGTGGGGCAGAATCCTAGGAACACAATCCTTGTGAGTTGTGAACATGAAGTCTTCTTAGAAGTTTGTCGAGAGGAATCTGAAAACAATGAATATGGGGCCTCAACACCCATTCCATAGGTCGAAGAAGGACCTGCCCTTGTTGTTCCAGGACACCAGCAACTTCTAATGATAATAATCAGCCCTGGAAATGAAGACCTGGTCATACCAATGAGATCTGCTGATTAAAAGCCACCATCTACATGAAACAACAAAGAGGGTCGTGGATTTTTATTGCCTCCACAACAGACAGATTTGCTTCAACCAAATCAGTCCTCTTAGGTAAAAAGCAGATTAGACAGCCCACAACTCTGACATTGTCTGCAACTTTGGCTCAATCAGGTAAACCACATAAAGCTCATGGTGAAAACAAGATTAAGAAAACATGGATCGTTGATTCAAGTGCTTCAGACCACATGTTTAGTGGCTCCTTTCATGAAGATCAGAACTTGTCAAGAAGATAAGCTGTCGGAATTGTCTATAGATCTGTATCCAAAGTAACTGATATGTTCAGAAGACATTTGAACATCAGCTCAAATCCATTTTTCCGCTCCAGCACTTTATTGTAATCTCTTGTCTATTGCCTAACTCATCTGTGATGAACATTTTCTGGCTAGATTTGGTGGCTTGGTGCTAATCCTTTTAACATTTCAGGGCATGAATTTGGGAAAGATGATTGGTCGTGCCACAAAGAACTCATGACTATTTCCACGAAAGTGAAGGCTTCCAACCCTGTACAAATCATGGCACAGCACGAACACAGTCGTTTTTCAGTGAAAGCCAGGCAGGCCAAATTTGTTGATAAAGCAGATCATCCAGGAGATATTCATTTGCCACAACTGACTTACTGATAGGAGGATGCAACAGTACTTAGCTCAGCTGGATCATTAGCATAGAAAGAGTTTTGATTGGCAGCTAGAGTAGCAAGAGTTTGATGTATGCCATTCAGGGTTTTTCCCATAATGGCAGTAGACTGGAGGGATGTTAATTAGCCTACTTGATGTAATGACTGCACATTTTGGCATTAATATCCTTAATTAATTAATTACCAAAAAAGAAAGAAAAGGTGAAGACTCTCTACAAAAACATGTTCTTCAAACTGCGTAAAAAGTTCAAAGCTTTGTTAGATTTTAAGCCTAATAATGGTAACAAAATCATGTTGAATCACTATCTTCTTGATATCCTTCAAATAAATTGCCTTCGTTACTATTAAAAAAAATGACTTTTCAAAATAAAGTGTCAATTTTTTCAACGCACCATAGAAACTCAGACCAAATTTCCATGTAAAAAGTTTCATATTTTCTTATTAATTCAATTTAATATATAGGAACCTTCTCATATAAAATAATAATAATAGGAGCACATTGGTTCATTTTGTTTGTCGAGGCATGGTTATTTCTCATGAAATAATGTCAGATTTATTTTTTCAAAGATCAATGTCATGATACAAACCCAATTTCAATAGAACATCTAAGTGTTAAAAAATGATGAAATATCTAAAAAATACCAGCTCAGGTTCAAGTAGCCGCAGTCCAAGCCTGACAAACTCTACACCAGTGTGTGCAAGTTTATGTGTATGTGCTGCTTCTTGTGATGCTCAACTCAACAACCTGGATGTCTAATGACCTATAATTACTCCCTTTCAATTTTTACCTGGTGTTAACACATAGTTATCTGTGTAAATCTTTCTTTACTTTTTACTTTCTTTTCTCTTGAAGACTAGGAGCTCTTGGCCGGTTCTTGGCTATTTCTACGTACATGGTTATGCCATTTATTTATATGTTGTACTCTTGGAAACAGAAGAAAACAAAAAGGTTGTCAAGCCTTTCAATATCCTTTCTCCAACTCTATTTTCAATCAACATGGTATCAAAAAGTAGCAAAGCAATCTAACTCTGATCATCGATCCTTTTATTCATTAATTCTCTCCCAACTTTCCAAGCCTCATTCAATATGCTGAGCAATGAAAAAACCTACACTACTCTTGAAAGCTCAAACACGATCATCAACTCATTAAATCCCCACTATTTACATGCTTCTGCCAATCCTAGACCATCTTAGGATCCAAAGCTTTCGATGGAACCGGCTATCATGTATGGAAAATGGCAATAATGATTGCCTTAGCCACAAAAAATAAGCTTGATTTGATTGACGGCACACTCAAGAACCCTGAGAGCAATGCTACAACTTCCAACCAATGGACCCGCTATAATACCCTAAAATTTTGCTAAACATAATCCCGTATCATTAATACCCTAATCCGATTCTAATCTTGAGAAAAATTTATTTTTAACTTTACCCAAATTTCTTAATCCTGAAATCTTAACCTAATCCGAATCTTTGACCCAGATAAATTATTTTTCGGAATCCAATCTTAATTCCAGTAAATTTATATCACTAATCCTACCTATTTTAGCTAATCAAAAATATATCTAATACTAACCCCAACCTTTTCCCCTTTTTCCTTTTCTTTTTCTTTTTTCCTCTTCTTTCTCCATTTTCCTTTCTCCTTTCTTCTGCATCCTACACCGTAATACTTAACTATATTCTTACAACTTGCAACACACAACCATCACCCGCACCCCCCTACTACAACCATCATCATCATCGACAACCATTACCCTCACCATCACCATATCGTGCTACTACTACTGCCATCGACTGCGTACCCCCTGGCCTTTTCTTACTCACACTGTCACACAACACACACACAACCATCACCATCTCATGTTGTTGCCCTATCATTTTCACCCAACACTCCACCATCACTCTCAACCATCCTATCCGTTGAATTTTGCTCCACTCCCTCACGCCACTGTCATCCCTCGTGCTCCTGCACCATCACCCCTGTATAACCATTCGCACTCCTCCATGCATTACACATATATATATACTACTCCACCTCTCTTCCTCCCTCATTTGTTGCCTCTTTTATTACCCAAATTTTGTCAAAAACTACGGCCCGATCCCTTCTCTTTTCTTTCTTCTTCTTCTTCTTCATGCGGCCCTGCTCTGTTTCACACGCCCAAACCACCCCATCACCCCCGTGCACCACCAAACACCACCCAAAGCCTGGTGGACCAACCACCAAGGCCACCCCATCACTCCCCCTTGTCATCGCCCGCTATCGCCATCGACCACCGCTATTTTTCCCTCTTCTATCCTCACATCCATCGCATTTTTGTGAGGCGCACGGCCTTGCACTTCTACACACGACCTTGCACTTCTAATTTTTCCTTATCACATGCCCGTGCAAACTGCACGGCTTGCGCACATCCTTCTCACGCCCGTGCGCACCTGTTTGTTATTGTCTCATAAATTTGTTGCTCAAGCACGGCCATGCCTCTTTGCACAACCCGTCTGTGCAGTATCCTAGCTCACGGCCTGGGTGTGCACCATCTGCCGCACGCCCGTGTAACCTCCCCATTTCGGTCGTGCACCCTCTTTTTCAACCCCAAACCTTACTCAAACACCACCAAAATTACACATAGCACCACCATACAATCCACCACACTTCTATGCCAATCAAGCTTCCCTTTGACTCCGGTTATTTCCATTTTTACCCTCTTTTACCTTAAATTTTCCCTCGGTTATAATCTTTGAGCCTAATTGTGTATTATCTTATTTTTTGTAGGTGATTTTCCGACGATCTGAAAGGAGGTATAGGATTTAGGTGCATGGAGCTCAGTATCTTTGTTGGTAAGGATACATGTCGTAGCTAGGACTTTATGTGTATGTGTATGTGCATGTGTTGTTATATTGGACATTATATGATTAATGTTATTTTATGATATAATATCTTGAGAAATGAGACCTTGGAAGTATGCTTTTGGTATAAATATTGAATATGGTATATGTGCAAATAATTAAGGATTTATGTTCTGAATGGATATTGGAGATGTATATGCATTGGTATTGAGATTTATAAAGCCTTGGGAGACTATGAGCATTTTTAATTACCTAAGGGTATTATGGTCATTTGAAGATAATTATGTGGTCCTAATTACGTTGTTAAATTTATATATTGTATACTTATATATGTCCTGCATGATAATTTTGAATATACAATCAACTCTAATAAGATATTAATCATATAAAGTGAAAGATCACATGAGTCGAACCAAGATGTTTATATGGGTCTATTCCAATGGATAACAATAATGGCTCAGGTGTCTTGTTTCTGATAGGTACATTAGTCTGTTCCATCAGATTAAGAATAATAGGGCCTCATACTCAATGTGAATAAATATACAATTAAGAGATAAAGTATTAATGGAAAGTTACTAATCATTTAAAGTGAAAGACTACGTGAGTCAGAACTAAGGGGTTGAGTCCATTCCACCGAATAATAATAGTGGCTTAGGTGTCTTGTCCTTGAAAGGTGCTTCGGACATTCCACTGATTTAAGAATAGTGGGGTCCCTAAACTTAACGTAAATAAAATATTGAAATATGATATATTTATATAGCGAGACTTAAAATCATTATTTACCTGGCACTGTTTTGTATTATCTTACGTAAGCTTATTCTCTGATGTGAATTCATGTATTATGTGTGCTCCTACTTCAACTGTATTATTACCTTACTCAGTACGTAACATACTGATCATCTGTTTTATAGGTGCTACTCATTCCCACAAGTAGACGACCCAAATGTATTTGTGTAGGTCAAGGCTGACCTATTGGACAAGTTTGCAGCGTTTGATGAGTTATATGTGGATGAGTGACTTGGTATCAAGGTTATGGGTGCAGAGTCATGTTATCCGGTTCATGTATTTACCCGCATACCTTTTTGGACTCTTTAATACATGGTATCCCTTAGTTTGCATTTTGTTATTGTAATTCAGAGTTAACCTCCAAACTCATATCATATTTGTAAAAGTTCTTCCATTTTTATTTTTTTTGTTTTACTATGAATGGTTTTAACCTTGTGATTGATGTAAGGATGGTTGAGCAAACCAAACTTATGTCAATTACGGCGATAACACCTAATATTTTGCTTATATGCTTCTGCTGTAAAACAAAATTTTTCGGTTCGTAAAAATTGGGGTGTTACACTCGCTGCAACTCCATGATAACAAGTTGGATCCTTAATTCACTTAGTAAAGAGATTGTTGAAACTGTAATATACATCGCTTCAGTGCATGGAATATGGAAAGAACTCGAAGAACGGTATGGAATTGCAAATGGAGTCTAGTTTTACCAACTCTAAAAAGATATCACTTCTATGTCCCAAGGAGCAAATAGTATCGCCACTTTCTTTACTAGGATGAAGAAGCTATGGGACGAGTTGGCACTGTTAACCACATAACCCATGTTCACTTGCGGGGTTGCGAAGTCTCTAGTGAAGCATGTTGAAGATTAAAGACTGGTTCATTTTTTACGGGTTTGAACGATGGTTATTCAACCATTAGGGGAAGCATCCTTATGGCAACTCCACTGCCCGGCATTGGAAATGCTTATTCCTTGTTGATTAATGAGGAAAAGCAACCTGAAAATGGTTCCTCTAATTCTACCTCCTCAGATATGGTGGCCCTCAACACTTCAAGATCAAAGCTGGAACAAACACAAGGATGGAAATTGGATAAAAAGAAATTGGTTTGAAACTACAGCAAGAAAACAGACCATACAACGGAAAAATGCTAATTGCTCATGGCAACTCCAATGGTGAGCAAGAGCATACTCATGGCAATAACTCTAGAGTCTTAAACAATGAGCAATACAATTAGCTTCTAACACTACTCAATCAGTATAAAGGACTGACAACAAATATGCAAGTTGTTCATGACAATTCTCAAACATCTACAACAACTGGTACAATGAGTTTCATAGGTAAGGAATTGAATTTTCATGATCCATTTTTTTTTTTAAAAAAATCTTCTTTTCACGTTTCCATGGCTCACACTTAGTTTTGGATATTGGACATGGATGCCATCGATCATATGAGTGGCAACCAAACCCTTTTCACCAACTTCCAACCCAACTCCAAACTTGTCTCTGTCATTCTCCCTAATAGCAGCAAAACCATGGATCATTCTATTGGTTCCATCGCCATTAAAAATGACAGAACTCTCAAAGGGGTCTTATTTGTTCCTAAACTCAGATATAACCTTATCTCTGTCTCCAAGTTAATTAAACAAACCGGTGCAATCATATATTTCACTGATCTCCAATGCTTGATGCAGTACCCTTTGAAGAGGACCCTCGTCAACCTTGGTGAACTCAACAAGGATCTTTATCTTCTAAATTCCAATTTTCCGTTCAAGTCCAGTCCCTGCCACAAAGTATGTGGACACAGACAAGTCAAGTCTTCCGGAGACCTTCATCCATTCTCAATTGGAAAATGTTTCAATTCTATCTTTTTTATGTTATGTTATGGCACCTTAGATTAGGGCATCTTCCATTCTACAAACTGAAACAAATGTTTCCCTTTTTATGCTCTATCAAAAAATGGCATATTTATCCTGTGATATATGTTTCAAGGCACGCCAACAATGACTACCGGTCTTTCCCAGCTCCTCACAATCGAAGGCCGCTTTCAACCTTATTCACATTGATACTTGGGGACCCTACAAAATTATATGACACGTGATGGTTTTAAATATATTTTTTTACCATTGTTGATGACTACTTCAGGGCAACCTGTACCTATCTTTTAAGTACTAAAGCAATTGCCTTCACCATTTTAAAGTTTTTCATTGCCTTTGTTCAATGCCATTCAGTAAAATAATTAAAATTGTTCACTTTGACAATGTCTATGAGCTAGGCTCTAATATAAAAAAATAAAAAACCACTTTGACCAAGGGATTATGCACCAAACTGTTTTCCCCATCTTCTATCCTACATCGTAGAAAGAAAGCATAAACATCTACTAGAGATTTCCCGATCCCTCATGTTTCAATCTAATCTTCCTCATGAATATTGGGGTGATAGTGTTTTAACGACCACTTACATTATAAACCCACTCCCATCTTCTATCCTACAAAACCGTTGTCTAAATCAAATTCTTTTCAAAAACAAACCAAGCCTAGCCCACCTTAAGCTTTTGGATGCCTATGTTATGTTACCACAATTGAAGCACCATGGGACAAATTTATGCCTAAGTCCCATCCATGTGTTTCCCTTAGTTACCCTCATAGAAAGAAAGCATACAAACTTTTTACTTTGGATACACAGAAAATCCTCGTTAGCAGGGATGTTGTTTTTCATAAATATTCCTCTCCCTTAGCACAAACTTCCACATCTCCTCCTTCCTATCCGCCTAGTTTTTCCATTCATCTTCCTATACTGGACACTTCTCCATCACATGATTATTTCAACACCAGTCCCAACTCATCTCCTCCACGATCTGAAACTTCACCTCCCAGTTCCAATCACAACCAACCTTCCTCGATATCATTCGATGTCCCGCCTGCACTACCTCCCTTGAGACAATCCACCCAACCCACCCAAACTCCCATACGGTTCCAAGATTTTTGTTGCAATTGTGTTTGTAAAGATTCAGATCCTGCTACCCAATCTTGCCCACATACACTCACCAACACCTATGGCGATCAAATTCACAACCAAGAAACTATCAGCCTTCAATCCAGTACTTTCACTAAGCATCACATACCCGAACCTCACTCTTACGCAGAAGCAATGTCCGATCCAAACTAGGTTACAGTCATAGAAAAGGAATTTGAAGCTTTAAATGAAAATAGGATGTGGGAGTTGATGAAACTACCTAAGGGAATGAAATCAATCGGTTGTTGTTGGGTTTATAAGGACAAGTATAGAGTTGATGGTTCAACTGAGAGGCATAGGGCACGTTTGGTCATTCTTGGTTTCACCCAAAAGGAAGGGGAAGACCCTACCGAAAATTTTTCTCCTGTTGTTCGTATGATTGGAATTTGGAGCCTTTTAGCAGTATCAGCTAAGAAGGGATGTACATCCACCAATTCAACATCAACAATGCTTTCTTGCATGGGAATTTAACTGAATAAATTTATATGAAGCCGCCAAAAAGTTTCGATATTCCTCCCTCTCTTGTTTGTAAGCTTAATAAGTCCTTCTACGGCTTGAAACAAGCTTCCCATCAATAGTATGGAAAGCTTTCCTCTACCATTTTTTTAAGGGGTATCTCCAATCCAAGAATGATTATTCTTGGTTTGCTAAAAAGGCTAAAGGCATGGTTAGCATTATAGCCCAACAAATTCTACAGCTGCGTGTGCAAGTTTATGTGTATGCGCTGCTTGTTGTGATGCTCAGCTCAACAACCCGGATGCCCAATGATCTATATTTACTCCCTTTCGGTTTTGGCCTGGTGTTAACTCGTAGTTATATGTGTAAGTCTTTCTTTACTTTTTACTTTCTTTTCTCCCGAAGACTAGGAGCTCTTAGCTAGTTGTTTGCTATTTCTACATACATGGTTATGTCATCTATCTATATATTATATCCTTGGAAACAAAAAAAAAACAGTTGTCAAGCCTTTCAATATCATTTCTCTAATTCTGTTTCAATCAACAAAAAACAAGAATGCTAGGAAATAAGTTGTTTCGTTCCTTGGAGATTATTGATTATCTTAAGCTCCGGTACAACTCAACAAAACGAGATACCTGAAAAAAGGCATCTTCTTGAGATATCTTGATCTATCATGTTCACTACTATACCCTTGAATACTTTTGGAGGAAGCTAATCTTACAACTTATCTTTCACTATAATGCTGTCCTCTGTCCCAAATCCCTAAGCACATGTGCCCTTCTTAAGTCACCCAAATTCCAAAATTGTGTCTGACATATAAATGTCTAAATGCTCACAAACTATGTCCATGTGTATCATAGAAGTAAGCTTAATCCTATAATCATCAATTGCATATCTTTAGGCACTCGCCAAACCAATAGGATACAAATGTTTCTCTCCTATCACAAGGCAATTCTACAATACAATGGATGGCACTTTCCTTTAACAAAATCCACAAAATCCCAAACCTGCCCTTCGGCAGTGTCATAGACAATGAATACCAATTTTTTAATAGCATTCCGTACCAATCACTTGAACCTCACATTATTCCAACAATTCTATCTCAAAACCATGTCCATTAGATTCCCAAGTAAATTTGTTCCTTGCAAAAACTCAAAGTGCTCCTAATAATCTTGTTGAAGTCAACTTCTCCGGTCAAAAGTTCTCCTATTTTAAACTAGGACATAACAAATATCGGTCAATAACCGATATATCATCGATAAATGTGATATTCTAAAACCATAGTGTATTGTCAATTTCTTATATCGGTTAACCTAAAATCCGATCAATATCGGCCAATATTGTGTAACGAGACCAATATTTAATTATATGATAATGATCCACTTACAACCAACTGTGTGGTGCAATGTGAAGTAGGGAGGAGCATGGAAAGATTCATGGCTCGATTTGCAACTCAAGAATCCACTCAAGGAAATGGGATAGAATAACAAGAGACGTTTGCTCCTATAGCAAAACTCAACACCATTTTGTACTTTATCTTTGGCCTATAAATGAAATTAGTCACTTTATCGATTACATGTCACAAGAATGCATTCCTTAATGGGATTTGAAGAAGTCCATGAATATTCAACCTAGGATCGAATCTCGCATGGATTAATTAAAATAGTCTCTACATGTTGGGTTTGGCAAGGAAAAAAAATAATTATAAGACATGGATACAATTAGTGCCAAGCCAATTGCACATTTTTTGTTGAGCAATTTCACTCTAGAATTAATATCTTCATAGGTATAGTTTTAAAAACTGAATTGGACCGGCTGGTCCGACTAGTGAACCGATCATGTCACGGGACAAATTTCATGTCCGGTTTTTAAAATTTTGGAATCAGCAAAAATAGGTAAGACTAGTAAAAATTAATAAACTGGCCAATCGAATAGGTTAAAAAACCCGTGGAGAGCCGGCCATATTCATATATAGATTAATTTTTTATATATTTCACATTTTTTGACTTAATATATACTAGTGATCCGGCCTGTCCAAACCACTAGTCCGACCACTAAACCAGTGAATCAGTTATGATACCACTTCAATGACTAGTCCGGTTTTTAAAACTATGTTTAAAGGGGTATAGCCTGCATCACTATTAGGCCCGTGAGGTATGTGTATCAAGCCTTAATCACAAATGTAAGCCATGCATACTATCATATTTCTGGACTAACAAGGATCCAACCAAAATAGCTTACTCAAATGAAATTCAAATAAATAAATAAATAAACTAGAGGAAGAAGGCCACTCACAGAATCAAGAAGTATATTAGATGTCTTGAAGTCACGATAAATAACAGGGCGTTCAGCATTGTGAAGAAAAGCAAGTCCTTTTGCTGCTCCAAGGGCAATCATCATCCTTGTTGACCAAGATAATGGAACAGCTGCTTCTGCATACCCCAGAAGAAGGTATTCTAACTTCAGTAAATAGGAATAGCTGGTTGTCACAATACAACATGGGGACATGATGTAAAACAAACTGCTGACAAGATAGACAATCAAATACAATTTCTGGTCAATGGTAAGAGCTTTTTAGCAAGAAAGAGAATGAATCATTTGCACCAGCAGTGATTTCTTGCAGATCAGGGCATCTAGTACTAAGTAAAAAATAATTAATTATCTAATTAAACATAAGCCCTGCAAGCACATACAGTGGTCATGACTGGCAAAAGCAAAAAATGTACAATCATAAAGAAAAATACAAATGTTAGATAAGAAATTACAAAGAATGCCTTGAAAAATAAATAGGGTGAAAAAAACATTTGAGTGCCTTCCTATGGTGTACAAAATGAATAACACAACATGAGATAGCAGAGCATCAGCTTGATGGAATGCAACGATGATGAGGATCTGTAAAAAATGTTCCAGCAGCCAATTGATGTTCTATAATAACAACCTTCTGCCAAAACATGACAAAACGGGGAGTTGCAAACAAATAGAACCAAAGTCCAATATTCAAATGCTTGGACCAAATTAAAACTTGAACACAGACAATACATAAATAAAGTCCAAGTCAGCAAGTCAATTATTTTTCATGAACTTATTCCATCGAAATGAAGCATAATATCCAGCACTGAGTTCAAATAAAAAATTCAAGAAAAGGTCTTCAGAGATCAAATGCAGTCAAACAAATTCAGTTAGACCAAAGTGCAACAAGTATTGATATTCATAAATCATAAACGCGCAAATCTTGTAAAAGAGTAGTATATGAAAATCTTTGGAAAATTGACAAATGACATAAACACTTAAAAACTGTTAAAAATCATACCAGTCACCAGAAAATGGGCTAATTATCATTTCTGTTTGAGAGCATGATCAAAAGGTACAGGATTGGTTTATGCAAAAGCAGTTCACCAATAGTTTATTTGGAGCTATTTATCAAAAGCGATCATCATGGATAACTACTTTTGATAAGTAGCTCCAAACATGGACCAAATTGACTGCATATGTGAGATAAAAACCAAACTGTTCCCAGAAGGAGGAAACCTTCTGTATAACTTTACCAAAAGCTCACTAGAAAAGGTAGGAACCATGAGCATGCAAATTGCAGTAAATTAGCAGTCCACCAAGAGGGGGGGGGGAACACACACACAAATACAGTGCCAATGGTTTATCCACTGTAAGGGCAATAGCTTGATGAATTGATTCGGCCATAGTTCAGCAGTTTACCAACAAATAATTGGAGATAATGAGACTTTCTAGAAAAAGGCAACCAAGTAACATAAGTTTGCTCTGTGATTTTAGACATGTCAGAGAGGACCCCTCTTATTCATACTTACAGACACAGGAAACCTATACATTTTCTCAAAGAACTCTTTATTTTTAGTCTTAGGAAGAAATTTTCCTGAACCTCTCATCATGCTAAAGTTATTTTAGAACTCCCCAGAAAAGGATATCTAGAGATGTGATGATAAAAAGGATCTTTTTATCTTAGTCTTAAGAAGACATTTTTGTTGAGGAGCAGAAAATACTCAAACCAGATTGCATCAACACTATATTACCGTGATATGCATTTGAGTTCTTTGATAGGCAAACTACAATTGCATTTTGCCACCATCCACATTTGCCCAACTTACAGTGACTAGACACATTTAGATGACAAGCAACTTCAGACTGCTCGAACAGAGCAAATGACCAATGTGAGATCAAATAACTACACATTTACTAAATTTAGTAGCTTTCTGTCAAATTATAAATACTTTCACCATACTCATGAGCACCAGAATGCAATGGGCTTTATTCTCCAAGTAATTATGCCGTTCTTTTGGGGGGTGAGGGGAGCAGTCAAAAAAAGGGAACTGCAGATGGAGGGAAAAGGATATAATTAAGACACATTTCATGCAGATCATACAAGAAATATAGTTGAAATATGATGATAAAATATTAGCTGTCTAAAACACTTCAAATGATTCACCTTCAAAACTAAAGGCTAAAGTGTGATCCTATCTGAACTAAAATACAGTAACATCTCAGTAAGAAATCTCTGCCATTGGCAAGGTCTGGGGACAGCAGGCTGTTTCCCTAATGCCTTCTTCTTCGTTTTCTGTTTTTCTTTCAAAGATATGAAAGTAATAGGGAGGTAAAATCTGAATAGTGAAGAAATAAGTAAATAGCTAAAATAACAATGACAATCAACCACACAAGTGACAAGGGCAACAACCAACTTGATAATATCAATGTTATGACAAGAACCCTATAAGAAGGGGGAGTTTTACCTTGTCTATAATCTGAGGCTGCGATGATATAGTAAAGTCTCCTATTTAAGGATACCTACCCTAGTTCTACAGTGTCTAGGAAAGATCCTCAATAAATCCTAAACAAGTCAAACCATGTCTAATTACCTCGGCCCAATTCTTCCAGAATTTACCTCTTTGTCTCCTACAATCCTTTAATAGAATCTCCTCAGAACTCCTCATCCAAACATCTGGATATCATCGCTTAACATATCCAACCCACCTAATTACTTCATTCTTGATTTTATCTCTTCTAGTAAGATTGTACATCCAATTTAGTATCCTTGTTTCCGCCACCATCAACTAACTAATTTGGTTTGCATAATCAAAGTCACTCCATAAAGCATCCTCTTGAATTCAAGTGGTATTTTATTGTCGCGAACAACTTTGATCCAAGCATAACTAATAATTTAAGTACAAAAAGGGCAACAAAGAGCAAAACTGCCCCGAAAACATTTGTTGCTGATAAAAGTAAGTTTTGCCTGATATTTACTTAAGAGAACAGCCAACATGTTAAGGCATTGCATTTTGGAGATAAGGAAAGGGGTAGATAAATTCCAAATTTTCTCTCTTCCAGTTTACCAATCAAAAGTGAAAGTAAACCACTTATCAATCATTGTCCAGCACTCAAAAATCAACAGAACAGACAGATACTATTTAAACTTGCCAAAAAACCTTAACGCCACACTTCGGAGCTTCTAAGAAGTTTAGGCTTATGAATTTAAATTTAACAATGAAGCAAATTTTGGGTGATCCTTGCACTTCAAATCTATTCTTTCCTCTCTTTTTTTCTCCCTTTTGGCCATGGTTATAGATTCCAAAGAACAAAAGTCCACATGCTTAGGTGACAACATCTAACGAATAGGATATGCGAGGTTAGAGAGAAGAGGAAAAGAAAGACAAACGCATTACTTCGAAACAAGTGGTTTTCAAGGCTCCCCCGGAACATGAACTCGTATACCAACAACCTGTGATCATCCTCGCAACAGTAACCAATCAACTTGACCAGATTTGGATGCCTCAGCTGTCCGAGAAAATTAACCTCCGTCTGGGATGCATGGCATCGGACCCCAACAAAAATAAAGTAAAAAATAAAATGTAAGGGGGAATAACGAGGAAGATACAAGCATCGACGAAATGAGAGGCAGAGAGAAAGGAACGCACAAGCCATTCCTTGTGGCCTTGAAGACCCTCTTTGTTGAGAACCTTAACAGCAACAGGAAGAGATTTAAGGCCGACCCGAACATTTTCGTTAATGTAACCCTTGTAGACAGTACCGAAACCACCTTCGCCAAGGATGTAGTCGGAGCGGAAGCTCTTGGTGATGGTTTCTAGCTCGTAGAGTGTGAAAGCTATAACGTGAGTATATAGGCCAGCATTCTTTCTAGAGTCTTCAATTATATGAGGGGTTGAAGGAGGATCGCTTAGATCTGACACGGAACGACTATGCTTTTTATCAGACGACCTCCCATTTTTGCCCGGCAACTCTGACAGCAGCTGAACTGCCAAAAACGAAGTAAACACAAAAGTTATCTCAATCTGCTGCAAAAATTGAATACATTTGAATTTTATTGATGAATGTCCGGGGAAGAAAACAAGAAAGTATTTAAGGTAAGCTATGATTAAATTAACCCCGTCTTAGCCTGCATAAGGCACCAGTCCATCAGTGCACTATGTACGAATGCTTCTTGAGATTGTTTGATTTAATAATGTCAGGGATAAGACCTCACTCTAGCAATATTACACGGCTAAAACACAACAGCAGTTGGTGAGAATAAGGGAAGCACGAAAAGACAGAGATGGACAACAAAGAAGGAGACCCGGGATGGGGATAGTTATAGATCTGCAAGCACACCTTGAGCGTGAGAAACAACAGCAGATTCCTCTCTAGTACCACAATTTCCCATGCTTAAGTTGGAAGATTCTTGTTCTATTTGCAGAGACGGCCTGACTTGGTATCAATGTAGTTGGTGCTGGTAGACGCTCTGGCGATGGTGGCAGTGGTCGCGGTGGCTTGGATAATGTTTCCCTTCTAGTAACCAAAGGGGTGCAAGCTATCATTCTTTGGAGTATCCTCTCCGGCTCCGCACTCTCAGTTCAAGCAGACCAGTAGTGTAGTTACAATAGTAACTGGCAAGTAATATCCGTCATGGGTCACTAGTTGACTTCTTCTGTAGCGCTTGACTCTTTGTGTTTGTGCACCCGTAAACTTTTAGAGGTCAGAGAACCGAAGGTCGCAGATAATCCATGAGATTTGGTCCAATGAAAAGATCAATTTGTTGACATTAAAAGTCGCATATTTTAATTATCTTTCTTTTTTTATTATTATTATAATATTTTTTATAGTGTTGTTAATTATACTGTAATTTATATTAGAGCTCAAGGTTGCAAAGAATAAGATAGGTTATTTTTAACTCTTAAAATTTTATTCTTATAATTATTTCTCTATTCTTTGATAATATATACTTTAGGTTATTTATTTTATCTATTATTTTTATATTCTTTTAAATTTATTATTTATAATTTATTATTGCTTCATAAGAAAATGTCATCAATTCCATCTACATACCAAAAAAATATATTTTTATCACAAAAATATTCTTTATTAATTAAATCAAGTTAACCCTTCCCACAAATCTAAACTTTACATTATACATCAGTTCATTTTTATTCATATAAGTTATCAAATAATACTATTATTTCAATAACATTTTATATATGATTTGACTCTTACATTAACAGGAGATCATCACTTAACCCACAATTTAAAAGCTCAAGTCCGCACATAATTATGGCTTATACTCCCATTTTATTCTCCTCAATAACACTATAGATAGAAGGGACATTTCTTCTCAAAAGGGATCAGTCTCATTTTTCACTCAACAGTATTTTTTTTCCATTTCTTTTTACATCTTCTATCTAAAACTCAACATTAATATTTGATGCCATCTACGAAGACTAAAGACACTTGGGGAAAAAGTTATGTCTTTGCTTCCACATCCAGCATTTGCTAATATAATCTAGAGCAAGTAGTCACTATGGATCATTTGCAAGCCTACAATGAAGATTTGAAAACCTCTCTACAATTGATGTTGAACAACTTCATCATGGCCCTCATCTAGCCTTGGTCAGGTATCACGCTCCCTCAAAACATTGAATGAGGTAATAACCCTAAAATGGAAGGGAGAAATGATCGAGCCCTAAACCACCCTCGAGCATATCATCCGGATGAAGGTGTGACCAAAGCACCAAAGACAAGTTTAAGTGTGGTTCTTCAAGAAGGAGATAAAGCACATACCATGTGGGGAGAAGAGGAATTGGTGGCCAAGTCTAGAAAGTGTAAACATAAAGGGAAATCTAAGGGTCACCTGGACTATCCTAGATATTAAGGTGTTAATGAAATGAGAGATTGAGATAGAACATCTTGAAATAGGAGTCTTCAAGATAGAGAAATAAGAAGAACTAAATTGTATAGGGACATACAATCTTTTATTAATCAAATGTTGGTTGGGACTCTAGAAGGCCTATAAAAAAAACATATGGCTTGGCTAGGGCACACATTTTTCTAAGGATATTGTTGAGGCATCGCTACAACATTAGCTTTAAATGCCATAGTTCAAAATATATGATGGGTCAACATACCCTAAAGACTATCTTAGTACCTTCATAAGTAAAATGCTCCTAGTAGGAGCCTTCTACATTATGTCAAACATTTCAGGCAACATTTAAGGGAGTTGCATTATGATGGTTTGGAAAGAACGGGGTTAGGTGTGTTAGGTCATTTTAACAATTAGCAAAATTTCCCATGACATAATTTTATACCTATAGTAGGAGGAATAAAGATTCATCATGTTTGATGAGACTCTTTCAGGGACCCAACAAAATATTTCAAATGTCCTTGAAGCATAGTTATTAAAATCATAATTTGATTTTACAATTCTATAATCCAAAAGTTATAAAACGATCAACAATCCTAGGTAAAATATTAAACTAATCGAATAGTTATAGAATATTACAATCCTATAGTAGAATATTATGATATTAGGTAAAATCCTATGATAATACATAGTAATTATAATTTTTATTAATTTATTTTCAAATCTATTTTCCATCTTATTCCAAATATGCCCCTTTCTTAATCTTCTGATTTTTTTATCCTATATTATTTTTCAACATGTCTTGAAAATGAGATGATGCAAAGAAAATATAACTGAGTTACCACTAAAATAACGAAGATGGTTGTTGATGTAAAATGCTGAAAAAATAATGTAATCTACACATAAATAGTAAAATAAATATACTAAATTTTACAATATAATTAATTATTAAGTTTTGTTCAATCTAAAATTAGTATTTTTTATGGTCGTGTTAGCTTCATAATGCAAACAAATTTTAGTTTATGGTGTACATATGGTTCATATAGTAACTTAACGTGTGTGCTTATAACCAAAACTTCTTTTTTCCAATTTTTTTATCTTAGTTCATCAAAATTTTAAAAGTCGGCATAAACTTTTTTGGATCATATTTTCTTAAATGACAAATAATATTATTCTCTCAATGTTACCTTCTTTATCATCCACTTTTTCCGTTATTTGTGTGTTTTTCTTAAGGCTAGCATTATTGTATATTTTGAACACAATGAGTTGTATGTTTCCTCTTCCTAGGATGTCGCTGCAATTTTCACATTTCATTTGACAAAATTATTTTTTATGTTGTTGGCTTAATATAGTTCTTAATATGTAAAACAACTTCAACAATTTATATTTCTTGTAAGTTGCTAAAACTCAATCAATAACTATGTGAAAGGCTAAAAGTGTAATATTCTATTCTTTTAACTTAAAATATATTATTTTATAACATATAAGTATGCAAGTTTTATATTTTTATAGTTTTTGTAGGATCTTACAGTCTAGTTCTATGATATAATCTTGAGCCTTCAAACCAATTTTAGGTAGAATGTTGATTCTAATAATATTATCTTAAAGGGATTCGACACATAAGCCAGATAGGTTAATGTCTTAGATAATAATATAGTAATATCCTATTCCTTGAGAGGGTTGTTAACCAATGATTTGATCAAAGTTGTGTACTTAGTAAAATATAAAACTTACACCTAGCAAAGACAATACATACAAGAATTAATAAAGACATAAAGGATGAACAAGATGATATGGGGATGACAAGAAAAACCTCAAAAAGGTAGTCAAAATCAAGCTCATACTAAGATATCATCTAGATCAAAAACTCAAGAGAGAAATATGGCAATGCTAGAGAATATATACATAGTTAGAAGTTATGACCTTCCATGTAGAATGGATTCCTTCAGGAAGTATGAGAAATACACCTCTTTAGTAGTAAGCTTGATCAAGATATACAACGCTAAAAATGGGCGCAAAAACTTCCTAAAACCTTTTGATATTAGGTATAGAGAACCTAACAAGCACTTATTATATCACAAGAACATCAGTCATAACACAACATAAGTTAAGCATACGAGAGATATAATTGAAGATTGTGTACATAATGGATGCTCGCATAATTATTTAACCAAATAAGCTTGGGTAAAATTACAAAAGTCGTAGCAATCAGAATTTAACCTCTGCCTACTAACCTCAAAATCAAAAGGAACAGAAAATGAGAACTATTAAGATAATTTCATGAGGTTAGACCCTTAGAGGAGACTCAAACTCTGCCCAAAAGGCATACACCCAAAGCACAAGATAGATGATTTATGAAATAGAAACTTCCAAACAAAAAAGAAAGGATAAGTATGGAATATATTTCAATAGCCAAGACAAGGATAAAGTAATAACCCCACATGATAATGAATGCATATACCCATGGTTAATGATGTGGATGTCATCTTTGACCAAAAAATACAAATAGATGGACTTGCCAAGAGAATGTTTAAAGAATTTTGCAATACATTTAGTCAGATTCATAAGGGATACAATTGTAGTTAACGAATACATAAACGTATCATTAATTATGGGAGGAATATGAGGTAATAAGACATTGAGATAAGTGTTTATTGGCATGGATTGTCCATCAACTAACAATATCATTCTGAGCAAGCTAATCTTGAAGAAGTTAAAGGCAAGTGTATTCATGGATGAAGTATTGATGAGGTTTCCTATAGGATATTTATAATGCTAGGTATGAGGATATTAGATTTGGTATAGGTATGGTTGTAAATAAGCAAAGCAAAGTCAAACTTCATCAGGCTCAAAGGAAGCCTCCTTTAATTAATGAGTCTACCATAAGATGTAAAGACACATTAGGAAACTTCTTATGTGGAATATTCCATTTAAATAAGAGAAGTATCATAGGAAACTGAGGTATCTCAGCCTATTAATGTAAAAAAAAAATAGCTTTAGGTTCATGAGAGGATGAAGTTGCAAAATTCTTAAAAAGGAATTTAATGTGTGTGTTTAGTTCATGATTAATCTGGAAGGAATACCAAGGAAAATTATGGAGCATTAGCTATATATACTTCTAAGGTACCAAATTGTAAAGCTGATAATATGGTGATAGGTTTTGAGAAGAATGGGGCTATATGGGAAGAGGTAGCAAAACTCCTGGACTTGGGTTTCATTAGGGGAATTGAATATGCATAATAGATCACTAACATAATATTGGTTAAAAAATCAAATGGTAAAAGGAGGATTTTGTATTGATTTCACTAACTTCAATAAGGCTTAGCATAAAGGTGGATACCCTTTACTGATAATCAATTAACAAATTGATGCAACGGTAATCCATGAGTGTCTTAACTGTATGGACTTATTTTTAAGATACCACTAGGTTCCCTTGGTTGAGAAAGACTAATCAAAAATGAGCTTCTTTATTATATTAGGGTTTATACTGTTATTGTAACACCCCCCCCCAGTTTTTACTATAAAAAAAATCATTTAAAGTATTGTAAAAGTGAAAAATATTAAATAGGAAAAATGGGGTGGTACCATAGTACCTAACACAAGATAAATGTTAGTTGCCCATCCCATATTAGATACAAGGCTGAAAAACCACCTGACTAAAAACTGAAGTAGAGTGTGCAAGAACAAGATATATAAATATTTGAATAAAATGTTTACACCACGAGACCTCGACGATCCCCTACATAACCAAATGTAAGGAGATAGGTGAATTAAGATTACAGGGTCATTATAGTAGAAAACAAGTTAGGGGTGTGGTCCTAAAACTTTGTCTATCACATATCATACAAAAACCTCCAGATGTCCATCCTCTCAAGCCCAAAACCCAATATGAGGTAGGCCCACTACTAGTCATCTCCAAGAACCTGCACATGACTCTCTACTTGTGGGAATGAGCAGGTGACCAAGAAAACGGGAACATAAGTCAAGTTCCATCCTCAATGAAGTCGCAAGCATACAAGAGTTTATCATATCATATGAATCATGCTTAACATGAGTCATGCCAATGCCATATAATTAGTTGCACCTGCTCTATTATGGTCAGGGAATGTATCTGAACGTAATACCATGCACAACTTAGCCACTTCAGGATTCATCATGATTGTCTTTGAAATACAACATCATAGATGGTCACATACAAATACCAAGTAGGTTATTCAAATGAAAACTAGGGTTTCTACCATCCATTCACATGGTTTTCATCGAGTTTATTTTCAAACTTACTCAATCAACTAGGTCATTCATTTATAATCATTATTTCTCTTTCCTATTTCCTTCTCTTTTATTTTCTAATTCTACCACATCCTTATTTTATTCTCATCTAAATAATTATTCAATTTTCTATCCAGATACTTGTCCAATTTATCATCCAGTCACTCATTCCAATCATAATCCAAATACTCATTATGGTCATTATCCAAATATTCATTCTAACTTTTTATAATTGTCATCGAACGATGGGTTATGCACTACCCCATGGTCTTACATATCATGGAAGGCTATCCAAACCAAAGGACATAAAGTCTAAACTAAAGCCAATAACCATAATGGACATAAGTCCAAGCTGAAATCAAATAACCACAATGGACATAAGTCTAGGCCAAAGCCAACCACCTAGGTAACCAAATCCTTTAGTATCGATACCCCCTGATACATCATCAATGTCTAGAATAGTTAAGGCACCGAGATCTGCTAGGATCCCGTCTAAAAGCAAAGCCCAAAGTCACCAATAAATGCTCAAAGGCAGACTAACCTCTAATAGATAATTGAGGATCAGGTAACCTAGACCCATACACAACTTAATTGTCTTTCACTTCACGTGATTAGTACATTATTCTTGAGGTTACACGATCACACAAGTCCCACACAATATGTAAGCAAGACATTCACATACTTCTTCCATGTTAACCCTTTCCATCCACAACCATGTGTGGGATTTCCATTTGTGCTTGCTCAATATCTTTCAAATCCTTTATATTAATCCATCTAAGACAAAGTCCATATTTCATCACCCTTTCCAAAACCATCACATTTTATTTGGGTTCTACCCATCAAGACCTTTACAACACTCATTGAGTATGTCCTGAATCATGGTTCATTTAATCCTTCCATTAGGTTATTGATCCATGGCAACATATGTAATTTACCCATTACATAGTCATATAATAGTGTTATGCGCAATCTCAAAGCATATAAAACTGAAAAATCAAAATCCCACAAATCAGCTGAACTAGCTGATCGATCAAGCTTAACTAGTCGATCGGTTTGGCTCGACCAAACCCAGGTTTCCCTCAAACAAGTAAATCAGTTTGGGTTAATTAGTCGATCGGTTTGGCTATACCAAACCCAAGTTTTCCTCAAACGGTCGATCGATTTGAGCAATCCAACCAGTTGTTCATATATTAGTCGATCGGTTCTGCCCAACCAATCGATGGGTTTAAGTAAAGAGCAAGGTCAATATCCCTACAAACCTACCGGTGGATGGGTTAGGTCAACCAGTCAACTATTTGAAGGAACCAATTGATAATTTAGACCTAACCAGTCAATCAATTTACCTTCAAACAACACAAAACTGGCATTTCCATGTAAATCATACTTATAGCTTCCTACCATACCAAATTGAAACATGGACAAATATCACATAGGCACATTTCTAGCTTAAAACAATTGCATATTTTACCATTAATCAACACAACCTAGTTTTCATCAAAAATCCTATATTTCTCTTAAACTTTATAGTTTAACCATCCTGTACCAAATCTGAAAAGCCATATACTCATACCAATATATAACATCAAAACTTTAAAGGTTTTATAACACACAAGATTAACCAATTTACATTTCATAAGTAATAATGACTTACTTGATGTAGGCAAACTTTTCTCAAATAAGAAAACCCAATGAGTGGAAATTCTCAATTTTCAAAACCTTAAAAATAACAAGTTTAACTTAGAAACCATTGAATAACTTTCCCAAGCATGAACTTGAAATAGAAAGGGAAAAATGAACATACCACACCTAAGAGAAAATAGAGGAAATTTTCTTGACACAACTCAACTTTCTCCTAAATCTAAATATTTCTTGCTTATCAATTAAAATAAGAAGAAAATAGAGAAAGGATCAAAAGAGCAAAAGAATTCGAATGCAAGGCTCAAAGTGGAGAGGGGAGAAGGTGAATGCTAGAGGGCTAAAATATCTTCAATGGTTGGAAGAAAGGTGAATAAAAGGGGTAATTAGGGCTATTTATAGCCAATAATTCGATATAAATCACAAGTGTGGTAAGACACAGATCGAAAACCCTAATTATTACTATTTGAATTCAAGTTGAACAAGCATATTTCATCCACAATAGGATGACCTTCTTCCAGAGCTAAAATGGTGATTCTAGAGAGGTGCAGGTTGATTAGTCTAGAAATGCCAAACACGAGAAGGGAAGTTGTAAGTCAACTTGGGAGGAGTATCCTAGCTAAACATACTTGAGTCTGGAATCAAAACAATGGTTTTAGAAGTTTATAAATGAGAAAGGTGGAAGAAGACATAGCTAAGGTCATCTTCCCCCTCAACTATTCAAATCAAAATCCTCATATCAGATTGAAGCAATGTTTCAAGCCAAATACATCATAAGAAAGGCTAAGAATCTTTAAGAACATTTTTAAATGAGCTTATCAAGGTTCCATCTTAGTATAAGAAATTTTCCTATAAAGTTAAGTTTCAAAAATGTACTCAGCTCGACAAACCAATCGATCAATTTGGCCTACCAGTCAATTGTTCTACAAACTAGTTGATCAATTTCCTAACCAATCAAGAAAAAACCATTTGGCTAAATTGACAAACCAGTTGATCGGTTCATGGAACCAGTTGATCATTTCGCCTGAAATGTTGCTTAATCTAGTTTCCCAATGTCATTTCAACTCAAATTTACCTCAAACCCAATCATAGTTCCAAATCAAAATCAAACATAAATAAATGGAATAATTTTTCATTCAAAAAATTTACAAAAAGACGGGGTATTATAGTTATCATGGCATACCCTTTTACTTGAAGAATATGGGAGCTAAGTGTCAACTAAAATAAACATGGAACCTTCCACCAACAAGGTAAATCTAAAGAAGCTCCGTGGAAAACTAGTTGCTCTATACAAATTTATGTCTCAAGGAGCTAATAAAGCTAACCTAATTTTCAAGGCATTAAAGGGAAAAAGGGAATTTTATGAGATAGTTGAATGTCAAAATGCCTGTGAAGATATTGTAACACCCTCAAAATTCACTACTAAAAAAATTTATTTTATTAAAAGATTTGCAAAAGCAAAATAACAAACTGTGAATTTCGGGGATATTACCGCCACACTTAGTACCAGACCAGTTCACTCATACCGTTCCAGTACCAAGTGCTAAGGCTAAAGAATAAAATATCCATTTCTAGAAATTTAAACCATTTTTAAATCAGAGTAGCGCAAGTAAACATTTTATAATAATAGATTCCACCAATGGTGGTTACAAGAATAAAATTACATATAAACTAAACATTAGAAGAGGAAGAATGAAATCCTAAAGGCTGGATATTCCTTACGCTCTTTCCCATTGCCTACTTGAATAACACCTGAAAAATACCTACAAGGGACACTACCCATTGAATAGGCAGGGACCCCACAAATGGAACACTTTAGTACTATGGTATTGAGTAACCCTTTAAAAATACACTTAAAAGCAAGCCCGCAATGAAACACATGAAACAAAGCTATATACTTATATAATAAGAAATACATGCACCACAATCACACACTTACCAAGACCATCAATTATTAATAAGTCATAATGCAAAATCGATACGTTCGGGCCTTAAGCCATTAGTCCATCATTATTCAATCATCTCTCATATTTTATATCCATGTGAGTGCGGGAACCCCACTATTATTTGCCGGTAGATCGGTCATGCAGAGTAAAATGCTCCTGGCCACTATTATTCACCGGTGGACAGGTCATGTAGGGCAAAATGTTCCTGGCCACTATTATTCGCCGGTGTACCGGTCTGGCCCCGACTCACATGGTATTCCACTATAAGTGATTAGTATTTTTTCATAACTTTATTCACATCCATTACTGGTTTTATTAAGCTCGGGACCCCCACTATTATTGACGGTAGATTGGAATATTTATCAACATCATCTAGGGTAACACGCTTCTGGGTCGCTATTAAATCCGGTGGATCGGTACTCATAATCATCTTCTAGGGGAACACGCTCCTGGGCCACTATTATATCTGGTGGATCGGTACTCATAATCATAATTCAACTGGGTCCGACTCATTAATCTTTCACCTTTGTGATTAGTATTTTTCCTTTTTTAATCAACACAATAATTCCATTTATTTGCCTTGAACGGGAGATCAAAAACCCAGGACACAAAGGTACACCGGTTGTACTAGTGCATACAAGCTACTCAATACCCTTCAACCATCAACCCAGGGATGCAAAGGTACCCTAGTCGTACTGGTGTATAAAGCTACTCAGTACCCTACCGACAATGACAGCTAATCCATAAGTATGCATACCCTCTAAATAGGTCCGTAGAGCTAGATAGAGTAAGATATAGGGCCTCGTTGGGGCATGAAGGCACACCAGCAAATACCAAAATAATCGTGGGCTAAACCACATCTTTAGGGTAGTGACCCCTAAAGAGCCACAATTCCCAATCTCGAGGTCTTTCACTTTAAGTATTAGTGTCTTAATTAAAGTGATCACGAAAAGAACAATAATCAGATACTTATTCACTTTCAATCGTTCTAATATCATTAGTCATTTCTTATTCAGACGGTTATCCAAGATAACACAGAGAAATCATTAAGGCCATCATAATCTCATCTAATTCCGAATTAGGATTTCTTCTCGTGATACTTAATTATCAAATACTCTTACTTTGCTAATCGGCATTATTTGAGTCATATTATGAAATTCCACAATTACAATGACATTTAATATAATCAAGTAAAACATATATATTTTCTCAATCTTCTATCTTATGTGTTGGTTGTTAATCTGTAGGTTGTTGACGCAATATCTACCGAGATTACAAAGATAGTGATGATGATGATGATAAATAGTAAATAAATTGTAGTGCATATAACTCCAAACTTTCCTAATCATCAATACCTAATCCCAACCTTAACTTTAATATAATTTTCGGCATTTATTCACTCTAATTTAGGAAATAATAGTAGAAATAACAGTTGTATATATCATTTTTATCTTTACACCAAAATTTGAATAACTTAAATATGATTTCAGACATGAAAGTTATGGTTAAAATACATCAAGATGTCAAAACCCATATGAAAATCAACTTTAAACTTTTAGTTAATTAAATACATGAGATTATTATAAATTAAGCACATTATTAAAATTTATATAAATAAAATCACATATTATTCAAATAAATAACAAAAAACTTAAAAATAAAATGGTATAAAATATGTAAATGTATTCGTTTATCAATCATGCACGCACGCAATTGTTAGGGCCATATTTTTTTCCTCCTTATTTTTAGAGCTTATCATATTAGATCACCAAAATTTTGATAATAATAAAATTTTTATATAAATGAATGATAATAGTTATAATTATGATATTAATTATAACTATAGTCATAATACTAATAAAAAAACATCAATATCAATAACAATAGTATAGTAGTAATAACTCCTACAAAATTACTAATCAGATTAGTTCAAATCAAATAAGCAAAAATAAGACGAGGAGACTAAGTTAGTAATGAGACCTAGGTTGTTTGCATAGAGATGATGACATGATTTTTAAGATCGGGAATTAAGAGTTTGCTTTTGTTTAATTACTTTTAATCAAAAAGTATGTGTAAGACCCTGTTTGCTTCATTTGATTTTTCTAATATTATATGATTTGTAAAGGTTAATGTGTTGTTTTTGTTGCTGTTGTTGTTGTTGTTGTCGTCGTCTTAATTTTTTTTATCATCATTATTAAATTACTTATTAATATTAATTTATTCTCCCTCCATATTGGACAGACTATTGTTACGTATTTTAATGATAAATTTTGACTATTAATATCTTTTAATATAAATATATATATATATATATATATATATAATATTATGAATTTATTTTTAATTCAAATATAATCATTAGATTTTTATAACATGATATATTATATTATGAGAGAAATCAATGATCATAATTTATTCTCAAAAGATGTGATGACAATCTTTTTTATACAACTATATTATTATTATTTTTATTAGTAACATTTTATATATCTAATCTAATATGGAAATTAGGTGAAGAAAATTGAACTTAAGATGAGTACAACAGAACCACGAGTCACAATACATGAATAAACAACTAATAATTATTTGTTGATGTGATTATGCAAAAATGTTAATTGGTGGTTGTTTGTGCAAGACATAATTCTAGAAAGTTATGACTAAAAATGGAAAATAATTTTAACATGTTTTACTTTTTCAATTAAAAGAATATAAAATGAGTTATCTCCGAGACAAATTTTTTATTTGAGCAACTACTATAAAAGTTTTAAATATGCCAGTGGTAAGTTGGTAAATTACAATTCAAAATTCTCGATTTATGATATATATATATATATATATATATATATATATATATATATTATTTGAGGATAAAAATATTTTAATAATACAATGCAAAACTATAGGTTTAGATATTATTGATGCGGTCTTCTATTTTCTTCCATTCAATTTTTATGTGATAGCTAAAGTATGTAGTTGTTATTATATTATTATATGTAAGTATGTATAATTGAAGTTTACTAGGATGAATTATTTCAATGAAATTAATTTTTTAAGATATTTCTTACTTAATACCCATTAATTTTTTATTATTTTCTAGTAATATTAAAATAATGTATTTATAATCGGATGGTATGTTTGCTTCTCTTAAGAAAAGCATCTCATGGAATGTAAATGAGTAGGAGAGTAAAGATATGAGATTGGTAGAAGGATCTTTGAATCTCATGGGATTGTGATTCAGGATTGTTGACCTTTTCACGTATAATATGCACTCTAATCATGATTTTTGATAATTTACGTAAGATATAGACGAATATCAACAAAGAACGATCTATTATGTGAAAATTATGGTTTTTAGATTTTGTGTATGCAAGTAATTACATGTTCTCCCATTTGTGGAAATTTGTGTATATATTTACTGTGTTATTGTAATTTTTATAATTTTTGGATTTAACTTTTGATCTACAGTCTACAATTTCACTTCGCATATAATTCTAAGAGCTAAAGTAATAATGTTCATTATTGCATTATTTTTTTTAGTGTAATTAGTCATTTTGGTTGAGATCTTCATAATCTATCAACTTAATATCTACTTATTTTTTATCTTTATTTAAAATATTCAATTAGAAATATAAATATTATGTGCTTCGGAGAGATGTAATACAAAATTTTGAATATTATTTTTCAGTGTATGAGTTAAATGATTGATATCAAAATATGTAGTTATTTGATATTGAGAAATTACTTACGCATGATTTGGATGTGTGAAAGGAGTATGTTGGGTTCTCGTATATTTTGATGATTCCAAACATATGAATTTGTGATTAATTTTGTTTATGATTGTCTTAGACATGTTTAAATCTACTAATGAGAACAAGTCCAAGTACATAACTCGAAACAAGACTAAGAACAATCATATTAAACAAATCGCCAAGACAATCACAATTGAATAGATGGTTTGAAGCAAAGTGTTAAAGAAGTATTCAAGTTCTCTTCAACCATATCAAAAGATTGAATTTCAATATATTGATGACTAAGCTGCTCAAGTAAAGAAAATAATTACTAAAAGATGAAGGTTGATCCATGTACAAAATTGGGAATGAGCATAGGCACGTCACCATCTTAATAATGTCAACCTTGTCTAATATTACAGAAGATATTTATGGTGAAGATAACCATATATTAACAATTTTGTCAGGATGTATGGATCATAGATAAATATTGAAGATATGATCTTGATTCTTAGGACTAATATGATATAGATTATTCATGAAGTTAAAGATAAAAAGATAAAGATTTGCAAGAGATACTTCTATGCGATTGTTTGCCAAGATTTAGGGTTTGACAATATTCAATGTCTATGTAAAGCATACCTTCCAAGAGTTAATAAATCAACTGAGAGACAATGAGTTTTGATTTTTGAAGAAAACCAACACACACAGTGAGAAATTCAAAGAGAAAAATAGTGTGCAAGCTAGTGAAAATTCAAAAGAGGTTGGTATACAATAGCAAGAGCATGAAAGGAACAAATAGTTTATCATAGAAGCACAGGAATTCAAAAACCCATATCTATTCTTCATTCACATATTTTGTAAGAAGGTATGTGAAATACCCCAAAATTATAATTCTGGAAATTATGGCCAAATAAGAATTTATTAGGGAAATTGATTAAATAAATTATTTTTATTAAAATTAAGAGAGTTAATTAAGGTAAATCGAGAGGAAAATAATAAAGAATTCAATTAGGGAAAAATTAGGGTATTTTACTAATTAACATGGAAGTTAATGAAATTTATCCAAAATAGCCAAATTAAGCTAAAAAGGAATTTAATTATTATTATCATCATAATAAATATTATTAATTTTAAATATAAAAAAAATATAACAATACCAAATACCCAAAATACCCCAACCCATGTAATTCCCTTTTTCTCCTTTTTTTCCTTTTTCTTCCTTTTCTCTCCTTTCTCCTTTTATTATTTTCCTTCTCCTCCCCCGTAAATGGGCTAGCTCACCGGCCCAATTCCCTTTACCCCTCCCCTGTCTCGCGCGGCCCAAGCCAGCATCATTTTTTTCCTATGCCCCAGCCGGCCGATCCACTCCTTTTTTTTCTTTTCTTTCTTTCCCTTCGATCGTCCGGTCCACCCCCTTTCCCTCTTCTTCTTCTTCCCACGCCGCTTGTGCCCGACCCTGCAACCCTACACCTGCCGGCAGCCACCTACACCATCCGGCCATCCTCCCCTTTCTCTCCCGTCACTTTCTTTCACAAATTCAGCCCCAACCAACCCTTTTTCCCCTCTCCCGAGCACCCTGTCCCTTTCCATTTCCCTCTTCCCTCGACCTTGCCGCCCCTGCCATGGTAGTGCCGCCTTGACTGCCACCACCGGAGGCATGCCTAGAACCTACCCCCTCTTGTCTTCTTCCCCTTGTCATTGCCCACCCTATTTAGCCTATAAATACCCACACAGGCAGCCACAATTGGACCTTTGTTTTTGCAGCCTAGAAATCCTGATTGTGCTCCACCGCCCAAACAGCCCCATATTCTGCCACCGTCGACAATCTCCGTCGCCAAAACTGCCCACCAAAACCTTCCTTGCACCGCCCTCTATAAAAATAAGCCACCCTCCTCCCCTATCTTGCCCTATACGAGCCGCCCCGGCCATGCAAAATTGCCATCCCGATCAGCCCACTTCAACCTCTCGCCGCCCCTTGCGCCGCCAATTCCGACGTAACTAGCACCTCCCCCACCCTCCAAAACAACCGAGGGAGCCTCCTCTACCTCCCCAAACCCCCATCTCTCCCTGTCTCCCTCTCCTTCTCCCTTCTCCACCTTCCACCACCATTCGGCCACCCCTCCGGCCGTCGTGCGCCACCACTTTCGATTGCACCACCACCTTTATTCCACCTCTCTCCACCTGATACACCTTCCACCACCTCAAACACCCCCTCATTCCCTCTCCTCTAGCCTATAAACCCATCTTTCCACCTCTCTTCCTCCTCCATCGCCGCCGCCGTCGCCACCATGCGTCGCTGCCTGTCCCGCCACCTTCCACCACCTCATACACCCCCTCATTCCCTCTCATCTAGCCTATAAACCCATCTTTCCACCTCTCTTCCTCCTCCACCGCCGCTGTCGCCGCCACGCGCCGCCGTCTGTCCCGCCACCAACCCTAGGTGGTGTTCTAATTTCCCCAACCCTTAAACCTTTTGTATATAAGTGTTAATAATTTTTAGTAATATTAATAGTATTACCCTTATTATTATTATTATTATTACTATTATTAATGTTGTGTTATTATTATTATTATGTTACTACTCTTACAATCTAACCTAACCTCAGAAATATTATAACTATGGTAATATCATTTAAAAAGCTACTACTTTAGCATTAATATAGTATCCTTATTATTATTATTACCACTACTACTAGTATCATTATTAATAATAATAATAATAATAATAATAATAATAATAATAATAATAATTATTATTATTATTATTATTATTATTATTATTATTATTACTGCTACTTAACCTTACCTTATGATTTTCCTAACCAGTAATATTATTATTATTATTATCATTATTAATGGTCTACAACTTTAGTGTTATTATGATTAGGATTTTCCCTCTTTGTTACTATTATTATTATTATTATTATTATTATTATTATTATTATTATTATTATTATTACCCTCACTATTATTCCTACTATTATTACTAATGTTAGCTTTGGCCTATTATTATTATCTTTATTATTATGGTAAATATTTGAATCCTTATATTACTATTACCATTTTTATTATCAGTATTATTTTCAACATTATTATTATTATCATTATTATTATTAATGCCATTATTATTATTATCATCATCATCATCATCATCATCATTACTTAACCTAACTTTGGAAATATTTCTAACTAGTGCTACTATTAATGGAGATCTACAATTTTAGTATTATCATGATAACCCTTGTTATCATCATCATCATTACTTAACCTAACTTTGGAAATATTTCTAACTAGTGCTACTATTAATGGAGATCTACAATTTTAGTATTATCATGATAACCCTTGTTATCATCATCATCATCATCATCATCATCATCATCATCATCATCATCATCATCATCATCATCATCATCATCATTATTATTATTATTATTATTATTATTATTATTATTATTATTATTATCTTGCTAATATTGTTAATACTAACTTTATCCATTATCACCTTTTATTATTAATATAAATATTTGGACCCTTATATAATTATTATTATTATGCTCAACATTATTATTTTTATTATTATTACTATTGTTGTTGTTGTTGTTGTTATGGTTACTATTATTATTATTGTTGTTGTTGTTGTTGTTGTTGTTATTGTTATTGAAACCGAAATTGGCATGTTACCATTTTGATACTATAGAAGAAGAATACCCAACCTTAGTATTATTATTATTATTATTTATTATTATTATTATTCAAATATTGCTAATATTATTCCTAATACCTTTGTTACTAACATTATTACTATAGTATCATTATTAGTTATTACTATTATTATTGTTATTATTTTGTTAATATTATTGTAATAAAAATATTCGAACCCTTATATTATTATTATTCCAAATATAACTATTATCATTATTATCTCTAGCAATATTAGTACTTTGCTGGTATTACTATTATTATATTATTATTTTAACCCTAACACTATTATTAGCCTTAACCTTACAAATAATAGGGTTTCTATTACTAGGGGCATTAGTATTACTATTATTAGTATTATCATTATTTTGCTATAACTAGTACTAGTACTATTATTAGAAGAAATAAAGCCATTAGGTTAATAATATAAATATAGCTATAAATATTAACATAAACATATTTTGACTAGTAATATCTAGTAGGCTAACTTGAGGATAAAACCCTAGTTTTTACTTATAAAGCTCCCTTTAATAATTGTAACCCTAATCTTAGATTAAAATAAGAAATAATAGTATTTTTGGTAGGAGGAAAACCAATCCTTAGTTTTTCCCTCTTATAGGTGAATCAAACCAAAACCCTAAAGAGGCGTAGGAGCGTGCTCTAAGCCCAGCGTCATTTTAGGTAAGGATGTAGCTAAGGCCCCTGTGTGTTGTATGACTTGTATGTCTTGGATGCTATATATATCATGCTATGTCGCGTATTGTATGATTGTCATTAACTTATCTTATGTGTAGCGCATCTTGGAGTTGACATATGTTTATGTGTTCCTTATGACATGATTATGATATGTATATATAGTGAATATGATGTGATATGATATGATGCATTCTAGGATGATTGTTAATATGATATGGGAATGATAGGATAAAAAGAAAGAAAATGGGAAGTGAGTTTACTAAGGGGGGATATGAGGTTGACCAAAATACCTCATGATCCGTGAGAGTAAAATAAAGAGAAAAATAGATGACCAAAATGAGAAAGAGATGGGAACCATGCATGGGAATTATAGGGTTTGTATAGGGACTCGAGAGTTTTTATGGGGTGGATGAAACTTGCATGGGGATGATCCTTACGTGAGAAAAGTTGTTTTAGGGTGTAAATAAGCTAAGGGGAGAGTTGTAGAGTGAGTGAAGACTTGGGACGAAAAATAGTATGTAGGTTGGTGTAAGGGTGTATAAAGAACCCGATTAGGATTTTGAGAGGAAGCACAATTCTGGAAAAAAATGGAAGTAAAAATAAATAAGGGAGAGTGGAGTACGGGTTAAGAGTGGGAGTTTATTTTATAAGGGGTGAGTATGGGTTCCATGGGAGAGAAGAGACTTTGGGTGAAAAAGAGAGAGGTTACTTATGAGAGAAGAAAGGTACTAGGGTTGAAGTGGCCAACTAGGGTTTTCCGGTCACATGTGGATTCAAGTGGTAAAGCAATATGATTTGGGATTAGATCTAAATGAGATAAGGTGTGGGGCGATAAATGAAGTAATGGTAGTGTAAGTGAGAGAAAGTTGAGCCACATAGGTCCAATTAGGGTTTTCAAGGAAAAACCCTTGAGGGTGATAGTAGGTGGAGTTTGATGTCATGAGGTGTTAGGCCTTAACCCACACCCTTAGGAGTTGGTTCTCATTATGTGTAAGTGTAAGGGTGAATGGATGTCGGGGCGTGATAAGGGGCGCAGGAGTCCCAAGATATGGGACATGCCCCCTTGAGAGGATAGAAGTAGAAAGTTGGTAACATGCATGTCAAGGATGAAATACTTATCGAATAAGATACGAATAAGATACTATCCATTTAAAGAGAAAGATTGTTGAGCCGGGCCCAGACCGGTCCATCAGCGAATAATAGTGGCTAGGAGCCGGGGTTCCCTACATGACTGGTCCACCGACGAATAATAGTGGCCAGGTGTATTTTTCCCTACATGACTGTTCCACCGGCTATAATAGTGGGGGTTTCTATGCTTAACAAACCAAACGTAACGATGATAAGACATGGGAAAGATACAAAGTAATTACGGTGAAACACCATGTGAGTCAGGGCCAGACCGGTCCACCGACGAATAATAGTGGCCAGGAGCATTTTGCCCTGCATGACCGGTCCACCGGCTATAATAGTGGGGTTCCCGCACTCACATGGATTGATAAAGATTATGATGTGAATCGACTATATTTACCAGAGATTTAAAGAATAAGTCTACCCTGACCATAACTGGCCTTCATCATCTGTATTACTACATGCTGCTTATGTGATTATGCCATGTATGCTATGTTGTATGATTTGTATGTTTGGCCTTAGCGCATCTGTTACCTTACTCAGTACATAGCATACTGATCACCCGTTTCATGGGTGCTGCTCATTCACACGAGCAGAAGACCCCTTTGAGTTTGTGCAGGTAGGGGATGACGTCTTCGATACCTACGACACCTACAAGGCATCAAGAGGGGCCGAGAATTGACCCTAAAATTAGCTTGGGGATTGAGAGTGACTGGCCGGACTCTATCTTACTATTACTATGTATCGTTTTACTCTAATCATGTTCTGTCGTACTGTGTTTGATGTATTCGAAAAACTTATTTAATTACTCCTCGGGTTGTAACTCTCTTTAATCGCACTCTGATTTCTGTATAGTGAACATTATCATTTCTTTTATAAAAGCTTGTTTCAATTATCGACTTGTGTTTGAAGTTGATCCTTTTTAGCCTTAGCACTTAGTACTGGAACGGTAGGAGTGAACCAGTCTAGTACTGAGTGTGGCGGTAATGCCCCCTAAATTTACGATTTTATTATTTTATTTCTGTTAAACCTTTTAATTAAACGAAAATTTTTCAGTAGTAAATTTTGGGGGTGTTACAGTATGAGTGTATTGAGAACTATTACATAAAGTAATAGAAGAGCACAACTAGAGTTAGTTGTGGGATGACTAAGATTTAGAGTTAGACTTAAGTGATAGTTTTGTAATTCCTTACTTTCATAGTAGATAGTAAAAGAAAAACAACACCAACCATGGATGTAGATTAGAGTTAATCTGTAATCCCCCAAAATTTTCGAAAACCTATATTTTAATAAATAAATTTATTTGAAATAAAATTAGCTTTTAAAATTATTTATTTTAATTATTTTATGGATTTTAGAGTATGTAAATTTGGATAAGAGTATTTAATAAATTAAAAATAAATATTTTGCTAATTATCATATTATTTTTATTGAAATAATTTTCCCAAACTAATATTTTACCAACTTTATCCTTTTTAAACTAATACATTAGATTATAATGAATTAAATTATTAAATTAAATAATTTATCAAGAATATTACATTTTATGATTTTATAAATTAATTTATTTTATTTTTCCCTATTTTCCCATTTCCCTTTTTGCCCTTTTCCTTTTTTCCCCTTTCTTCTTTTCTTTTTCCTTTTCTTCCCTCGGACTGCCTCACCAGGCCAGCCCTCCCCTGTGCGCTTGGGCCAGGCCCGTTCCTTTCCCCCAGCCCCTCCTTCTCCCATGCACGTCCAGCCGCCCAAACGCAACCTTCTTTCTTTTCTCCCCCTGGACCGGCTAGCTTGCTTTCTTTCCTGCGCTGGTCCAGCCGCTCGTACCTCCCCTCCCTTCTTTCTTCTTCCATGCCCGACCACCTGCAAGCTTCGACCCCATGTCTGCCACCACCGAGCCGCCCTGCAACTGCCGCCACCTGCCACAGCACCTGCTCCCTCTCCCTCTCTCTCTTCTCCCGTCATTTTCTTTCCTTTTTTGAGCCAAACCGGCTCTTGGACCACACCTCACATGCTCTCTCACTTTCCTTCTTCTTCCCTCTCTTTCCCCTGCCAACCGACCACCATCTGCCACCCTTCGTCTTCTCGCCGACCGGCCACTGCCCCTCTCTTCTCCCTCTTCTTTTTCTTCATCTTCCTAGTCCTTCATTCCCCATATTTTTGAGCCCTTCTCCTTCCCCGAGCTCCCTCTTCTCTCCTTCCTTCTTCCCCATTTTTTTCTCCTGTTTTCTCTCCACACCGCCGCCAACGGCCGTTCCAACCACCGCAACCTGCCCCTGCGCCGCCTCCTGCCACCACCCCCTACTGCCCTACACCACCACGCCACCCCTCGAGCCCCCTGCACTTCCTCCCTTCTCCACCCTTCCTTTTTCTCCCCATTTTTCCCCTTACCGCCAAGCCTCCTGCAACCGCCCTGTTCACCACCGTCCGGCCACCTCTGCCGCCACCCAACCCGTCGTTCGACACCCTGCAACCCCCTCTACCACCACCATACATTACTTTCCCAAAAACAGCCCCCCTTAACCCTTCATTTTTCTCTCCTCTTTTCATTCCTTCTCAGCCCCTCCACCTTGGCAGCCAACTTCGCCGCCTCTCCGCCGCCCTATACCGCCGGGAAACCATCCTTAGCCTCCACCTACACCCCCTCTTCACTCCTGCACCCTTTCCTTGCCTCCAATCCTCCCCCATCTATCTCCTTTTCTAGCCTAAAGTCCCTAAACCGAACCATTTCTCCTCTCTTCTATCTCACCCCCCTTCGAACCCTTTCTCCTCTCATTTTTGCATGTGACTCACGCTGTTCATGCAGCATGAGCTCCCCCTTTATTTTGGAATTTATTTGGCTAATTTTTGAGGTATACTAATAGTTAATTAAAGTGTTTTATTATTAAATAAATTTTTATAAAGTCTTATCCTTTTAATTTCTTATTTCTAACATAATAATGATTGATATTATTTTTAGGTGTTGAGTTGCTAATTAAGCTTTGAACCTTTAACCGGGATACCGGTAAGGTTCGGTTTTTGCGGGATTAAGGTAATTGTTAATCCTCACTTAAATACATGGAAAAACGTATGCTAGTACATTAGGAATTTTGGTATGATTTTATGCATGTTTTGTGTGCCTAGCATGATATATAGATGGTTGTTTATATTGATTGAAAAAAAGAGGAAAAGTATGATAGCCTTTGTGCCATGTGTAGGTATGATAATTAAGGAAGTAGGTTGATTATTGATGTAAATGTTAAATGCTTGTTTATGATGTATTATGTTGATAATGCATGAATAATATTATTGTCTAAGGGTATTTTAATGATATGCTTGTGAAGTATGTTGTAACACCCCAAAATTTACATTTTTTTTTACTTATAACTTAAACCATAAATTCTGGAAATGTTACCGCCACACTTAGTACCAGACCGGTTCACTCCTACCGTTCCAATACTAAGTGCTAAGGCTAAAGAAACAACTCAGTAAGCATTAATGGATAATCCAAATTCAAAGATACGGAAATCAGGTACGCACAAGTCTTTATTCAATTCCGAATACGAGGGTAGTTTTTCAGGAAAGAGAAATAAATACAATAATGAAGTAGTTTCGAAAGTGCTATTTATAAATAGATGAGATAGTAATAATAATTTAAAGGAAGGCCGGCCACGTCACTCTGATAATCGATCCAGCCCGATCATCACTTGTCCCCACTTGATGTCCCATAGACATCTATAGCATCATAATACATATCTCCTACCTGCAGAAAATCAGATGGGCCTTCTACTCGTTGGAATGAGCAGCACCCATGAAACGGGTGATCAGTACGCTACGTACTGAGTAAGGTAACCGAGCACTAAGGCCAACACATAACATATAAATCATGCAGACATAGAGGAGCACAATCATAAGTACATAGGATCAACCAGGTAAAAGTACAAGGGCCCATTCATAGTCTGGATTTATTACTTATTTAATCTCTGATTAGATCTCATTTCATACCATGCCTTTTTATCAATTCCATGCGAGCACAGGAGCACCCCACTATTATAACCGGTGGGCCGGTCACACATAGGGCATCATGCCCTAACCACTATTATTACCGATGGATCGGTCACACATATAGGGTAGAAACCCTAACCACTATTCCTAACCGGTGGATCGGCTCGGCTCCGGCTCACATGATGTTCCACTGTAAGTAATTAATGTCTTTTAATTACCTTAACAAAACTTTGGTTTATTTTCATTGAGATCGGGAACCCCCACTATTATAACCGGTGGGCCGGTCACAATAGGACATCATGTCCTAACCACTTTTATTACCGGTGGATCGGTCACAATAGGGTAAAACCCTAACCACTATTTTAACCGGTGGATCGGTCGCACATAGGGTAAAACCCTAAACACTATTCCTGACCGGTGGATCGGCTGGTCCCGTCTCAATATCTTCCTCTTTAAGTGAATAGTATCTTAAGTATCTTATTCACAAGTTTGACTCAGACACGCATGACTGGCTTCTACTTTCCTCATCTTCCAATCCTAGTTAACCACCACCATTAACATTAATCCTGACCTTCCCTAACTCTCATGAGAACTCTAACTCCACCTAATCCCTACTCCATGCAAACCCTAGCTTCATGTAAACCCTGCTCCCATGCAAACCCTAACTTCATGTAAACCCTGCTCCCATGCAAACCCTAACTTCATGTAAACCCTACGCCCATGCAAATATTAACTTCATGTAAACCCTACGCCCATGCAAACCCTAACGTCACGTAAACCCTACTTCATGAAAACCCTACGCCCATGCAAACCCTAACGTCACATAAACCCTACGCCCATGCAAATCTTAACTTCGTGTAATAGTAGTACCACCATGCAAAACCCAAGCATCATGCAACTCATACAAAACCCTAACACCGTACAACCCATGCAAAACCCTAACACCGTACAATATATTCATTCCATGCAAAAATCCAACTCCCATGAACTCCCCAATATTATTTTGTAAGTCCCTCATGCATGTCTCGAGCCATATCACATCGTATTAATAATATATTTATACACATCATTCTCATGCCACAATCATTTAACGAAAACACACCTCAACTTCCATACATGCTGCATTCATAACAATTACATAATAGTTACATGAAATACATGATAGATCATATCACAAGGCATGCATGGCATATAAATCATATATAACACAAATGGCCTTAGCACCCCTTACCTAAAATGTCGTCGGTCTTGTAGCAAGTTCCTATACCACTTGAGGGCTTTGGTTAGGCTCACCTACTATGGGAAAAATACTAGGATTAGGTTTTCTCTTAAGAATGCTATCATTTCTAACTTATCCCAAGACCTTATTTTTTAATTAAAAATTATTATATTAGAATTGACTCTACAAAATACTAGTAGAATATTAATAATAAAACTAAGGCAGTTCAAAATAAAAAAGGTGATATAAGGGTTTCTGCCCTTCACCAAAATAATATGAGTAAAGATAATAATAATAATAATAATAATAATAATAATAATCTATAATAACTAAATATTATAAATAAAGATAATATCAAGAAGAAGAAGAAGAATAATAATAATAATAATAATAATAATAACAATAACAATAATATATAAGCTTTAAATTTAAAGTGGGGTTTCGACCCTACTTATAACTAATGACCTACTATTTATTAATATTAATAATAAAATTAATAACATATATAATAATATTGAAATAATAAAGATAATGATAATATTATTATTAATGGTTATAAGAACAATAGGAATAATAATACTAAAATACATAAGTGCGAATGTTAATACAAAATTAGGGCCTAAGATTTTCCAGAATAATAAATATAATGTTAATAATAATTATTCTAATAATTATAATATTAATAATAATAAGAAAAATGAGAATAATCATATAATAATTCAATTAATATCTTAAAATTTGGAACTAACAATAAAATTATTTTATTAGCATTCTCCACCCTGCAAGTACAACTCTGCATAAATTTTATATCAAAAAATAATATTATTAATAGCAAGAAAATTATTATTATATTCGAATAGTTACCAATAAATAAAATAAAAATGGAATAATTTACAATAAATAGTAAATAATGTCTAAGGAGGTCTAGGATTTCACCTTGAGTCGGCAGGAATGGGCGGCACCGACGGTGGTTCACGGAGGTGGCCGGAAAAATGATCTAAAAGGAAAAAAGATGAAGAAAAAGAGAGAAGGAGCAGGGGAAAAATTAAAATAAGGTTTTGATTCGGTAGAGGAGGATTAGAGGGAGTTTTTAGGTGGTTCAGAGGGTAGTAAAAGTGGCGGAAACGACGGAGGACGGCGGCTTAAGGTTTTCTGGGTGAAAATTCTGACGAGGTGAGAAGCAAACTTGGCACGACTATGGAGGCCTACACAAGAGAAATCGAAGGTTAAAAATGGTTTAGTTATCTAAAGAAATTTTCGGGGAAGAAATTGGAATGTTGCGGTGGCGTGGAGGTTGAATATAAGCAGCAGGGGAAGCGTCTGAAGTCATGGTGGCGGCCAGCCCCTACTTAGGGTTTTCGAGGGAGAAAAACTCCAAAAACTCCTACAACTAGGCTATATATAGATGGTGGATGGGATAATAGGGTGTTGAAGCTCGACAGGGAGGTAATAAGTGTAAGAATTTGGGTGGCCGGTGGCAGTAATTGATCGGCCATCGTTTGGGTTGCTTCGTAATTTCGCGAGGCTGAGGAGAAGAAACGAGTGAGATTTAACGTCCAATAATTATGCTGAATTACTCCTGGAGTTAAGAGGAAGACAATGAGGCAAGAAACAACCGGTATTAATCACCTTAGCCGAAGAGGCCATTGATGGGGTCGAAGGTTTCGTTGCAGCGTCGGGGGAAGACGGAGGGAGAAGGAAGAAGAAAGAAGGTGGGCCAGTCGGCCGAGGAAGGAAAAGAAAAGGGGAGAACCGGGCGGTTCGCGCGCCGGTTAAGCCCTCACTTAACGAGACGCAGGGTCTCGACATACAATCGCCTAAAACGCCGCGTCTGGGCGCACGCAGGGAGAAGGCTAGCACCGCTGGGCCATGGGAGAAGAAAGGAAGAAAAAGGAAAGACGATTGGGCCGCGCCTGGCCCAATCGACGGAAGAAGGAGGAAGAAAGAAAAGGAGAAAAGAAAAAGAAAGAGGAAAAAGGAAAAAGGAAGAAAATAAGGTTTTGGGTTTAAATAAATAAATTAGAATATTTTGGGTATTTAATACAAAATATTTATTTAACAAAAAATATTAAATTCCCTTTTTAGGCTAGTTTCGGGTTTTTAAAATATTTTCCATAAATTCCATTTTAATTAGCAAAACACCCTAATTTTCTTCCAATAAATTATTTATAAAATTAATATTAATTTGGAACTATTTTATCCTCCTTATTTTAAATAAAATAATTTATTTTGTTAATTTCTAAAATAAAATCCTTAACTAGCTAAAATACCCAAATTTCTCCTAATAAAAAATAGTAATAAGTTTCTTCTTAATTTGTCCTAATTAATTTCCTTTTATTTTAATCAAATAATTTATATTTAATTAACTATCATAATAAATTTCATTTAAATATACTATTTAAAATTAGAACTTTTCGGGGCATTTCATATGTGATCTAATATATGTAGTTGCTAATGAGTATTATGTTGAATAATGACAATTAGGTGGACTTAGATGATAAGAATGAAGTACTAATATCATTATTTTATGTAGTGATGGTAAATTCATAAAAATGGTGAATAAAGGGGTTGAGTGGAAATTTTATAAGTGAAAAGGGTATTTTGGTAATTTTGTAAGAAAAAAGGGTATTTTGGTAATTTCAAAAGAAAGGGGTTAAATGATAATTTATAAGTAAAATGATAAAATTGTAAGTTGTGAGAAAGAAGGGTATTATGGTAATTTGCAAGGTAAAGGGGCATTATGGTAATTTTTGAGGTAGATGGGCAAAATAGTAATTTCATAAATAAATGGTAAAATGGTAATTTTATAAGTAAGGGGTATTATGGTAATTTTGGGAGTAAAGGGGTAATATGGTAATTTTGGAAAAAGAAGGGCAAAATGGTAATTTTGTAAGGAAAGATAAGAATGGTAATTTTGGATGTAAAATGGTAAAATAGTAATTTGTAAAGTAAAAGGAGTGTTATGGTAATTTTACAAGTAAAAGGGTATGGTGGTAATTTTTATAAATAAAAGGATACTATGGTAACTTGAAAGTAAGGGGTAGAAGAGTAATTTGTAAATAAAAAAATATTATGGTAAACTTGGGAGTAAAGGGTAACTTGGTAATTATGATAACGACGAAGGATAATTTGGTAATTAAATTATGATTATAGAAGGGTAATTGGATAATTATACTAGAGAATGGTAATTTGGTAAATTAACCAATTGAAGGGCATTATGGTAATTATAATTATGAAGAAGGGTAAATTAATAATTGAAATTATGAAGAAGGGTAATTTGGGATTTATGATAATTGAAAAGGGTAAAATGGTAATTATAATAATTGAGAAGGGTAGAATGGTAATTATGACAATGGAAAAGGGTAATTTGGTAATTTAACCAACTAAGGGGCAATTCGGTAATTATGATAATGGAGAAGGGCAATTCGGTAATTAATCGACTAAAGGGCGACTTAGTAATTATTTAACCTACTAAAGGGGGAAATTGGTAATCATGATAGCGAAGAGGGGTAATTTAGTAATTTATCCAATTAAAGGGCAAGTTGTTAATTGTAATAAAAGAAAAGGGCAAAAGAGTAACCTAACCAACCAAATGGGACATATATTAAGCGTAACAATTATGAGGGGTGAATGGTGATCTAAAAAGTGTAGGGGATAACTTGGTAACCTAAACCGGATAAGGGGTAATTTGGTAATTATGCAACCTAAAGGGTAATATGGTAATTTGTCGAGTAAGGAAGGGATACTTAGCAATTATATAAGTAAGGGGCAAATAAGTAATTTGTACTTAACATATTGTTGTGACTGTGGAATTTCATAATATGATCTAAATAATGCTGATTAGCCAAGTAAGAGTATCTGATAATTAGTATGGCCTTAATGATTCCTCTATATTATCTTGGATAACCGCCTGAATAAGAAACGGCTAATGATATCAGAATGATTGAAAGTGAATAAGTATCTGATTATTGTGCCTTTTGTGATCACTTTAATTAAGACACTAATACTTAAAGTGAAAGACCTCGAGATCGGGAATGGTGACTCTTTAGGGGTCGCTACCCTAAAGACATGGTTTAGTCCACGATTATTCTGGTATTTGCTGGTGTGCCTTTGTGCCCTAACCAGGCCCTATATCTTACTCTATCTAGCTCTACGGACCTAGTTAGGGGGTATGCATACTTATGGATTAGGTGTCCTTGTCGGTAGGGTACTGAGTTAGCTTTATGCACTAGTACGACCAGGGTACCTTTGCGTCCTTGGGTTCGTGGTTGAAGGGTACTGAGTAGCTTGTATGCACTGGTACGACCGGTGTACCTTTGTGTCCCGAGTTTTTGATCTCCCATTCGAGGCAAATAAATATGATTGATGTGCTAATTAAGGAAAGGAAAGATACTAATTACGAAAGTGAAAGATTAATGAGCCGGGCCCAGTTGACTTATGATATTGAGTATCGATCCACCGGTTATAATAGTGGCCCAGGAGCGTGTTGCCCTAGCAAGTGATTATGAGTACCGGTCCACTGGATATAATAGTAGCCTAGGAGCGTTGTGCCCTGGATGATGATTTTATATATATTCCGGTCCACCGGCTAAAATAGTGGGGGTCCCGGGCTCAATAAAATTAGTTATGTATGTGAATAAAATTATGAAAAAATACTAATCACTTATAGTGGAACACCATGTGAGTCGGGGCCAGACCGGTCCACCGGCAAATAATAGCGGCCAGGAGCATCTTGCCATAGAGACCGGTCCACCGGCAAATAATAGTGGTCAGGAGCGTTCTGCCTTGAGTGTATACTTTCCGGTCCACCGGCTATAATAGTGGGGTTCTCGCACTCACATGGATATAAAATATGAGACTAATATATGTGATTGTTATGTGTGCACCTCTTATTACATATGTATATAGTTACACTATGTGTTGCATTGCAGGCATGTATTTAAGTGTGGTATTAAAGGGTTACTCGGTACCGTAGTACTGAAGGGATTCCCTTTGTGGGCCCCTGCCTATTCAATGGGCAGTGCCCTTGCAGGTCTTTTCAGGTGCTACTTAAGTGGGCTACGGGAAAGAGAGTAAGGAGTTATCCGGTATCGTTAGGGTTTTCTCTTTCTCTTTTAAACTCCTGGTTTTAATGCTAATGCTGTTTAAGTAACCATCATTGGTAGATGTTATTCTTGTTAACGATTTGATGCGCTACTCTGATTTATGTATGTTGAATTTCTTTCAAATTGTATTTCATTGTTCTTAGCCTTAGCACTTGGTACTGGAATGGTAAGAGTGAACCGGTCTGGTACTAAGTGAGGCGGTAATACTCCCAAAGTTCACGTTTTATTAATTTGCTTCCGCTAATTTCCTTTTAATTAACGAAATTTTTCAGTAGTGAATTTTGGGGGTGTTACATAATCAAACCATGCAAAGTCTTTGTGTTCTTTACTATTTCACTTTATCCATTCACCAATGTGTTTTAAGTGACAATAATGTGAAAAATGGCCATTAAATTACTAGGAACAATTCATCCACATAGAAGATCCTCCTTTAAAAAACTTAATTTAACAAAAAATAAAGATTAGAATATGCTCTAGATATACTTTTTTATTTTAGCTTCAATGTTGGTTGTTCTTTGTTTATTTATATTCAAAGGAATGAAGTAACTTCATGTTTTAATCTATTGAAGACTCTTTAACCCAAGAATTTACAATCATTGTAAAGTTCCAACTATATTTTTCCTACTCCTAACTATAATTGGTCGTGTTTTGTTACTACTAGTTTACAATCTATTATGTACAATTAGCAGCCGAGAAATGTAACTAAAATTGCTACCTAAATATGAATATGCAAATTATTAAAGTTAATTTTGATTCTTTTTATTAATTGACTTACCTACATTGTGTTGACCTAGGACGATGTTTGAAGCAGCACCCAATGCAAGTGTAATGTATTTTGAGATGTTTAAATCAAACACACATATCATACTTTTAAAACCCATGTTATTTGTTTTTCATAAAGATAAAAAGGTTGTTGATTGAGTGTGTAGCATTGAAAATAATTATTAATAAATTTATTATGATTACACGTTTGAAATAATTGATTATTACATAAACAAATGAAGCCAAAAAAATTATGTAATAGTAATCAAAATCCTAATGTCGTGGTATTGATAGTATATAATATAGTGTAATAACATAAAATTATCAATTATACCAAATACTTGATAATGAACATGATGTTGGAGGGTTATAAATAGAAAATACCCATAGGAATGTATTCGGGGTTGTTGACCACCATGAATCTCTATACTTTTGATAGTAAAATGATAAAATCCTCCTGCCAAGTGTGTTTATTCCTCCTAAATAACATTCCAATGAGATTTATAATATGCACTTGAATCATGCTATTAGCAATTTCAAAGGAATATGTGAATTCTTGTATAAATTATACAAAATTTTTAAGGATGTCCTCATCTCTATAGAAAAAAAGGAGAAAGAAAGCATCGCTTCCAAGCATAACAATCTATGATTGTTGATATCCATAGTATGCTTCTTCTTTTTTAAGAGAATAATAAGTACTGCCTGATTATATAATTGATAAGAATTTAGACTTTTTAATTCACCCACACATTATCTCTTCCCCACTTATAACCTTTTAAATATTCTAATAAATAATTTATCGATTATACTTATTTAATAATTAAGAAAAACATAAAAATATTAAAATTCTAAATTGTATATAAAATCAATGTTAAGAATTGTAAAATGATATGGATATATTGGTATGTAAAAATTTGTACACTATCCATACTTAGTAAATAATTATTAAAAATGATTTAGAAGTAAAAAATATAGTTGAAAATTATATGAAAAGAAAAAAAAATACTTTAAAGTTACACTATTATTATATTCATACTTAAAATTTTAAATTTGACTATACATTATTAATGTTCCTATTAAAACAATAATACAAGGAAAATGATATGGGATGAAAATTTTAGACTTTTAATATGTAGTTTCAACTAACATTCAATTAATATTACAATATAATTAATAAAAAAATTAAAAATTATTATTATTACTCTATTTGATAATAAATAATATGTGATAGTTAATAAATGACATGGAATTATTAAAAAAAAACTTTAATTTGATCAACAACGAATATTGTCTCTAAGGAATTATTTTAAAAAATCATCATATAATTGCATTGACGATGTACCTACAGGTGTCATATCAATTTTTTTATACACTAAGTTATTTGTTTATTAACTTAATACTCAATGTTATTTATCCTGAAATGTTTACCAAAGGTAAATTAGACTTACATGTAATACCTCTGGGTAGTCTAATTTGAAAATTAAAAGGCTGATGATGGATTAGAGAAAATATATGCATGCGGATTTTTGAATTTGAAAAGTTAAAAATAACATACATATTAAAGGAAATATATAAAATAAGGGTATGTTCATGATATTTGATATCATTAATATATTAAATTACAAGAAAAAAAATTAAAAGTGACTATATTTTATTTTTATAATGAATAACGTAGGAGGGCGTTCTTGGTAACCTAAATTGTGTATGCCATAATAGGTTCTTTCTTAAAACTTTTTTTTATTATAAAAGTACCATAAGAATTTTATAAGACTATTGTTTAATTAAATATAGGTTTTTCTATTTTACAATATAAGGCTAAAAAGCAAGATTTTTAGTTTGGAGCCAATTCTTTCCCCCAATCAACACTACCTTTTAAGTGATGGCATGTCTCTGCTAATACGCTAATGCCTTTGCTAATGAGTCACAGGCTTTGCATGTAAATTCTCCCTCCCCTTCATTATTATCGACGATATTCAGATTATTTGACAACAAATTTAGCGTCTCTAATAGTCTTATAAAATATTGGGTTGTTAGTCATTCCCCTCATCCTTCTCTTTCTCTTCTCTTTTATTTTCTTTGGTTTCTCTTGTCACCAATTTGCAAGTAAATTTAAAATTAGTGCTTAATCTTTAGTTTTTTTGTTAATTTCTTGTTCTTATGTCATGTATTATTATTGTTTCTTGATTTTGATTTTTTATGTGTTATTGTGTTTTTCTTCCATGTCCACCACATTTCTCACCTTGCACTACCACCTCCTTCATATAGTGTTTGGTATTACTCTTTGTTTCATTTTATTTTGTTTAGGTTATCAATTTATTAATTATATAATTTATTTGCTTTTTTTTTCTAAATTTGTAATATAATAGAATCATCTGTCAAAGCATCGTCGCCCTTGCTGCATTTGCTGCCACTTGTGTGTGTGTTTTTTTTAATTCTTAAGTATTATATATATATATATATATTGTTATTATAATATATATCTCATATATACATATATGTAAATATTATTATTAATTATTATATAAACGTTGGTGGAGATAATTATGTGTTGATGTATGTGTTGTGATTAAATAATTTATTAGTAAAAGAGTATAAAAATTGTGGTTGTAATTATGTGTGTATGTTATTGTAATTAAATTTATGTAATGTCATTAAATATTTTATGATTAAAACAGTATAACAAGTAGAATATAAAATTGTTAGATAATAAATTATTATTAATCTTAGATAAAATATGATTAACCAATGTGTAAAATAATAACATAACAATACTCTGAGCTAATAAATTATTGTTAACCTTATATAAAATATTAATATATAAGTTCAATAATAAGATAATAAAAAAATAATAATCATAAAATATTACAGGCTTCAAATAACTTATTATTAAATATGTAGAATACTTCTAAACCCTAAATCTAACCATAAGCATGAGACCCTAATAAGTCACTGATATGTTAATCCATCACTATATATAGTTGTAATAATAACATAAATATTTTAAAGCAACTAGTTTATGTAATAAAAAAGAAGATATAATTTATTATTAAATAAGTGGAATAATAACATTATAATACTTTAAAATAAAATAATATTGTTGTGGTTAAATAAATTATTATTAAAAATGTATAACAATTAGAACATAAAATTATTATATGATAAATTATTATTAGCCTTAGATAAAATATTGTCAGCCAATATATAGAATAATAACGTAACAATACTTTCAGCTAATAAATTATTTTTAATTTAGATAAAGTGTTATTACATAGGCGGAATTATAAGATTATAAATTTTTCAAAATTTTAAAATATTACCTACTTTAAATAGTTTATTATTAAATATGTGGAATACTTTTAAACCCTAACTCTGACCATAAGTATAAAACCCAACTATATATAGTTGTAATAATAACATATGTAGTTTAAAGCAACTAATTTACATAACAACAAAAAAGATATACTTTATTATTAAATAAGTGGAATAATAATATAATAATGCTTGAAAACAAATATTGTTGTGGTTAAGTAATTTATTATCAAAACTATACAATAGTTAGAACATAAAATTATTAGATAATAAATTATTATTAGCCTTAGATAAAAATATTATTAACCAATATGTAGAATAATAACACAACAATAATTTTTAGCTAATAAATGATGTTTAACCATTGCTAATTTCCCTTTTATGTAGAGCTATGATGCATTGTTTGCTTGACGAGTACTCTATGTAGAACTATAGTATGTCTCCAGATGAAGATATCAAAAAACATGTGATTTGGGTACGTAGCGTGTTACACCGCATAGTGGAAAAATGTTTATATTTGAGATTTAAGTCCGGGTCCTATTATATTTTACTGACCTTGACACAGATCCAACCATGGTTAGCTGTAACACTTCGATTTTTGGGACTTGAAAATTTTGTTTCAAAGACTTAATCGTGAAAGCTAAAATAATAAAAACAAAGGGTGTTACTGCCACACTTGATACAAATCCAGTTTCCTGTATCATTCTTATACCAAGTGTTAAGGTTAAAATATTACTCCGCTTATGTAATGCCCTGAAATTTTTCTTAACCTAATCCCGTATCATTAACACCCTAATCCAATTTTAATCTTGAGAAATTCTTATTTTAGCCTTAACCAAATTTCTTAATCCCAAAACCTCAACCTAATTTGAATCTTTGACTCGGATAAATTATATTTCGTAAACCGATCTTAATTTTGGTAAATTTTATCACTGATCCTATCTATTTTGGCTAATTTAAAAAATATTTAAAACTAATCTTAAACCTTTTTCTCTTTCTATTCTTCTTTCTCCTTTCTCTTTTCTCTTTTCCATCGTAAGGCTTGACTAGTCTTATTCTTATTCTTGTAACTTGCACCATCTCCCATCACCCTTTATTGTATCCATGATCATGATCATCATCCCTCACCCTCACCATCTCATGTTGTTGCTGGCTCGACTACACACCCTTCCCTGCCATTTTCAACTTCACACAACACACACACACACACACAACCATCACTCTCAAATATCTATTCGTTGAAAACTTTTTTTACCCCTCTCATACCTTTGCCATCCCTCGTGCCCTTGTCATCCTACAGCTACATGGCTTGCACCCATCTCCCCCTACACCGTCTGTATCGCACGCCACCCTCTACATTTTTCTTTTTCTTGTCGGACATCATACACACACACACATATATATACCACCTCCACTCTCCTTCTCCCTCATTTGTCTATTGCCATTTTTTCCCAAAATCTATCAAAAAACACTGCCTTGAGCTCCCTCTCTTTTCTTTTTTCTTCTTCTTCTCCCTCGATCGTGCTCTATTTTGCATGCCCGAACCACTTCCATCACCACCACAGCCACCACACACCACCCAAAGCTTGGCGGATCGACCACTAAGGTCACCCCATCAATCCTCTTCATTGTTATCGGCCATAGCTGTCATCCATCGCAAGTTTTCCCTCTTTGTTCCTCACGTCAATCGCATTTTTGTGAAATGCACAGCCTCACGCACGCCTATGATACAATAATTTTCCTTATCGCACGTCCATGCAAACCAATATGGTTTGCATGTGCACCCTAGCACCTACCACACACTTGTGTGCACCTATTTGATGTTATTTTGTGTAATCAATTGTTGAGCACAGTCGTGCTTCTTCGCAGAGCCTAGTTGTGCGCGATCCCAGCTCACGCTTTGGGTGTGCATTGCCTACCACACACCAACGCAATCTTCCCATTTTGGTCATGCACCCTATTTTCACCCCCAAACCTTATCCAAACACCACTAAATTTCACCACAGCTCCACCATAAATTCCACCATACTTCCACGCATCTCAAGTTTCATTATAACACCAGTTATTTTTATTTTTACCCTTCGTTACCTTAAATTTTCCATCAGTTATAATTTTCGAGTCTAACCATGTATTATATTATTTTTTGTAGGTGATATTCCAATGATCTCGGAGGAGGAAGTATAGGATTTATGTGCTTAATGCGGTGTCCTTATTGGTAAGGATACTAATCAATTTTTTAGGGTTTTTGTGATAAAAGCTTGCATGGCTATGTGTATTATCATGATATTATTGTAATATAATGAAATATATGTTATTAATGATATGATTGTGATAATGTAGATTTATATGATATAAAGAAAGTGAGAATGGGAAATATGTGTTGATATAATCTTAATATGCTAAGCCGTAATTGTGGAAGTATATATATTATGGAATAAGTGATATGGGTTAATATGGAGATATTGATATTTTAATGTGTTAGTTGCATTAATTATGATAATTATATCGGGAGAAGTATTTGAAGTACTTAATAAATATTTGGGTTCCTCAAAATGAGATAATGGTTTAATTAAGGCATAGTAACATTAAAATAGTAAAAAAATTATCCTATGTGTAAAACCCTTGAGTTAGACTAAAAACTTTATATATGTTTTTAATATTGGTATTTTAAGGATTTTTATTGAATTTGGGTAATCATATGAGCCTTAGAGAAAGATTTATAGCCAATCTTGAAACTAGGGTTTTGGGAGCTCTGTAAATAGTAATGTTTGGGATAAGGCTATTATTGTATGTATGAGACGCGGGCATTAGACCATGAATTTCGGATATGATAATTATGATTATATTTGAGAAATGATATACTATAGTTGGTGCTTGAATAATTAATATAAGAGAAGTTATGTTAGGAGTGTAATATTATGGTTGAGGAAATAAGGATCTCAACTCTAGAGATCGACCTTATGAATTGTGTTGTGTGCTTATTTGCCTTAATGTGTTTGGTACCTATAAATTGATCATGAAGAAGATACTAATCATTTAAAATGAAAGAGCATGTGAGTAGGGCTAAGGTGATGTTTTTATTTCCATTCCACTAGAGGATAATAGTGGCCTTGGAGCATTTTGTCCCAAGAAGTTGATGTTATGTAGTGCATTGACTACCCTTTTTATGGGTGCTGCTAATTCCCACGAGTAGGAGACCTTGATTCTTGTGTGCAGGTCTCATAAGATCCACTAGATGATTATGCTACTTTTGATGCACTATATGGGGATGAGTGACCTATTATCTGTACTGGGTGTTTAGGTGGAGAGTTATGTTATACGATTGATGTATTTAGCTGGATACTTTTTTGGACTATTGATCCATGGTATCCCTTACTTTGTATTTTGTTATTGTAATTCAGAGTTAACTTCCAAACTCATATTATATTATAAATGTTTCTTCCATTTCTATTTTTTTTATTATAAATTATTTTAGCCTTGTGATTGATGTAAGGATAGTTGGACAAACTAGACTTATACCAATTACAACGATAACCCCTAATATTTTACTTATATACTTCCGCTATAAAACTAAAATTTTAATAGTAAAAATTGGGATTTTACAGCTTAAACTGATAAGATGAGTACAAAAATACAATAGAGATGACTAATTGATAAGTATCTTGCTATATAAAAGCAACATTAGTGATTAAAAAACTTAAAAAAGAAAAAGAACAAGAGGACACAAGCGTCCAAGTACAACTAAAATCATATATACCAAAAAGACATATGATAGTTCTAGGCTCTCAATCCAAAATAATAGTTTCAACTGAACTCAGAATCTAACCTACAAGGTCCATCGCCCATTGAATAGGCATGGACCCATGAAGGGAATCCTTCAGTACAATAGTACTGAGCAATCATTTATACTAAACCAAAATGGAAAACCGGCATGAAACACATATAAGCCATACAACAAAACATGGTACAAGATAGTTAAATATACATAGGAGAATTGAAATACAATGATCATTCATAAAACCACATACCACCAAGGTTATATACTATTCATACTCATTCATCTGAAACAAATTGAAACCTACCAGTTGAATATCCAAGAGACGCTATTTGAAGTATAATTTGGAACAACGTCAAACCAAAACCAAGATAAAATTAACATATCATATATCTCATTTTTAATGTCGATAAATCTCATAACACAGGTAGGTTCACATACATAGACCAATAACAATCCATAGCATCACATCACAAGTATGCACGAAGGTTGCTACCAAAATAAAAGTAGTCACAAAGGCTATTATAGAAACAAAGGTAGACATGAAGGTTGCTACCAAAATATAGGTAGGTACAAAGGCTGCTACCAAACCAATCCAATCCAATAATCAATTCCATTATTATTTACTCGAGGGAAGATCAATCAATCTAGAGATATTAAGGTACTTCAGTCATACTGGAACACCAAGGCAACATAGTATTCTACTAGCTATCAACCTAGAGATAGAAAGGTACCCTAGTCACATTGGTACACGAATGTAACACAATATCCTACCAGCAAGGACATCTAATCCATACGTATGCATACCCCCTATCAATCTGCAGAAATAAATACAATAAGATATAAGACCTGTCTCGGGTACTAAGGAACACCAGCAAAAATCCATAATCAACTATTGGCTAAACAATGTATTTAGGATTGTGACCCCTAAATAATTACCATTCCCAATATCAAGGTCTTTTACTTTAAATATTAGTATTTTATTAAGGTGACTGCAAAATCGTATACACATCACATAGATCTAATTTCCATACTTAATCATTATTTACTCATTTCCATTCCGAGGCAACCATAAATAAGATCATTACCAAGTTCAATCATAGAAATATACTAAATTCATCCTAAGCTCAATTATTCATATTTTGGCGCATTAGGCCAAAAATGACCAAAATTCCCCCGAGATCAAGATTACCACATTACCATTCTATTTAATTACCAAATCCATTTCATTTATTAAATTTTCATTAAAGGCTAAACCATAATTAAATTATTTATCATGAAAATTAAATTATCAAATAACCTTTTTGCCCTTATTCAAGATTTTGCATATAAAACCTTAACATGCGTATCTAATACATCCCTACTCATATAATCTCATACTTGACAACATATAATACACATTAGGCATGCTTGTTAGGATAAATATCATAACACACATAAAAATGAATAAATTGCCTCTAGGGCACACATCCATAATTATTATCCCATAAATATATCTAACCATGCTCAACCTATTGTTTTCCACGTATATGTCATACATAATCATAAAATATTATTTTTGCCATGATTTTGTACCCAAATTATTTTACATATAATAACATGCTTTTTTTATATCAATTTTCATGATATGATAAATAATACATAATTACAACATAATGAATCATGCTTAACATATTTCAGACACAAAAACCCTAATTTGTTATCTTGTAATATTTACTATTTTTGTAAAGTATAAAAACTACCTTAATTCCTATAAAAACGCAAATTAGCGATACCCTACTAAAAATTACAAAGCCTGCTAATCAAAATTTTATACCTAAAAATAATACCATGATTACCAAATTAATATTTAAAAAATAAAATAATATTTATAATATTTAATTATTTATTTTCTAAAATTACCAAAATGCCCTTACATTTAAAATAGGTAAAAAAAAATCAAAACTTCTCACACTATACATGTGCACGAAGAAATTGGAGGGGGTGTAAGGCTAGCTAGCAGTGGTGTGGTGATGGTAGTGGTGGAGCTGGTGGTGATGGTTGGTATTGGTTCAGGTGGTTGGCTAGGATAATGGTTATGAGGGATGGTGGCATTGTTAAGAGGTGGTGATGATGTAGGAGGAATATTGTGACGAAGAGGGCCAAAGGGAGGGTGGTAGAGGTAGCATTAGGGTCGGTGGTGTGTGTAGGAAAAGGGAAGGGAAGGCAGCGACACAAAGGGTTGAAGAGGTTAGGGAAGGCTGCAATGGATGCGACTGGTGGTGGCACATGCTTAGAGGTACTGGGTTGGACAGGGTAGCGGAGGAATGGAGGAGTTATGGTATGAGGTGACAAAGGGGGTAGTTGGTTGTATTAATCTTAACTAAAGGTGGGTGATGGCCTACAGAGAGAGGTGTCAAAGTGAAAGTGGGAGCAATGGCAATTTCTATTATTTCCCAGGGGAGTGTTACGGAGGGGGTGCTGAGAGTAGGGGCGGGGAATGGTAAAAATTACAGGAGGAGAAGAAGAAGGTGTGGTAAGGGAGAAGGAGGAAGAAGAAGGAGAAGATCGATGATGGTTTCTATAAAACCAAACAGAGCGAAGAAGAGGTGGCAGAGAAAGGCAAAGAAGGAAAGAAGAAGAACAACAACAACAACAAAAAATAAGGAGATCAAGGATAGTGGAGGATGGTTTTGTTGGGAGTGAGACCAAATGGAGTTGAGAGGGAGGGAGGGAGGGATCTGAATTGGTTGTGTGTGGTGGTTGGAGTTGGTTGATTGATGCACACTAATGTAGAGGAGGAAGCACAACAAGTCATGTACCAAGGCATGGTTGTGCACGCAAGGAAATTAAATAGGCTGGGGAAGGAGACGAGGAGAAGGGAGAAGAAGAAGAAGAAGAAGGGGGTTGTAGATGGGTGGTGATTATCAGGTAACCAAATGAGGCCGAAGAAGGGAAACGTGGGAGTCAAATAAAGGAAAGAGAGAGGGAAGGAGGGAAAAGGTTATTGGTTTTGTTAGTTGAGGAGGTGATGTAGATTTACATGCCCACTCCAAACTGCAACCGCCATCATATATCAAATCAAATTTGAATAATGAAATTTGAACTCAAAGGGTAGGAAATGGATATGAATGAAAGTGATTTTACATAGTAAACACTCCCAAAATACTAACTAAGGATTCAAAAATATTTCCTCACTTGGGTCCTTTAAGAAGAATACACAAGGTAGACTTCCAAAGGTAAGAATAACTTTGATGAGGTTCACAAAGTATATCTTTAAAGACACAAATCTAAACTCACTAAGATGAAAGGACGTGCACAACTTCAATTCATAAATAATATGAAATTGAATGAAACTCACAAAGAGAATTCTATTATTCAACATTACACTCTATTCTCATATAAGGTCATATGTATGCCATATATTTAAGCATACCCCATGAAATATCTATTCATCAAGCTATATTACAAATTTAGACAAGGAGGGAATTAATTAATAACAAAATTTAACTAATTAGGAAATCTTAGCTAATTAGTGTCGAACTAAACTAATTGTATACCCCCATGTTGCATAGATGTTTCTCCATGTCCTAGCTCTCACCTTGTCATCTTTGACTAATTAACATATTGTCCAATTTACAAAGCATTTGTTTTGTTGTACAACATTACCTATTTTGTAGGATTCTTTAATTTATACAACTTTCAATAACTTTAAGAAATATTTAAAACATATCCAAAACACTTGTTTACATGTTTGAATGAGGATGCACCTACATCAGAATGAGAGGAAGGGTGCACATGTACATGTATATATATACATGTTGTAACACCTTGTATCTTTAAAATTTTAACTTTATTAAGCTTAATTATTTTATTAGTGTAATTTGATTAAAAGTTTAATGATTTTAATTTTGATTCGTTTTATGGATTTATCGACAATTTTTGCTTCATATTTGAATTTAATTAATCGTTGTTGTTGCGAATCATTCTAGATAAATTTTTTCATAACAATAATTTTATTATATTCATATGATTTCAACTTTCGTTTAAAAATATATATTTTCACTCCTTCTTATATTTTGATTTTTAATATTTAAGTTTTTTTTTCGATTATAACTTCATTGTGCTATTATGACTTTATTTTAAAGTTATATTTTGTTAATAAAATAAATTATTTAAATTATAAAATTTTGTTTAAAATAGTAAAATTATTTTAATGATTTTATCTATAAAAAATATTTCTAAATTTTAATTTATCCAATTTTTGAGGTCGTTAAGATCTTTAGAAAGTTTTAAATTAAAAAGATTTTTGGAGCTTATTTATAGATTTCTTTTTTAAATTAATTTTCTTCTGTTTTACCCTTTTCAGTTTGCGGAAGACCATTTTCAAAAATTATTTAAATTAGTCACGGTCTCTTAGAAATTTATTTAAATATTTTCTTATACGGTTTTAAATATTTTTTGAGGTCTTATAATGTATTTTCGTAAATAATATAGATCTTTGTGTTCGTTGGTAATGTCTTCCAAAAACTTTTTTGAAATTCTTTATATAACTCTTATATTGATTTTATACCTTCGGATCCTTACGAAATAACTTTAGTTAAGTGAATTTTAGATTAAATCATCTAATAATATTTTTAGATATTCAGTATTTCATTGTGTATTTGTATTTAAAAAAAATGAACCACGACTGGGGCCCCTTCTTTTTCCCTTTTCTCTCTTCTTCTTTCCCTCTCTTCTTTTCTTCTTCCCCCGATGTGTTTCTTCTTCAACCAAACCCTACCCCTCATCTTCTTCCCTGCTCTTTCATCCCTCAACATCATCAACCAATCGACCAACCTCCACAGCCATTGCCTCTCTCCTCTGCTACAACTCCCTCCATTTTCGACACCGCCACCCACCGGAGCAGCAAATGCAGCAGCAGCGATGATGCCCCTATCTGATCACCGCCGATGTCGGCTGACCACCAGTGAGTGATCCTTGCCCTCCGATGACGTTCCATTGACCCCTAATTGCTCTAATTCGCTGCATTCCGTTCGGTATAAATTACCCCAAATCCTAACCTTTGTTTTGATTTAGTTTGCATGAATTAGCTTATGATAAGCTGAATTGGTTGTTTAATTATATATATATATGTTGAATGATTGATTTTGAGTGTTAATTGTAGTGTATTTGGTTGATTTGTGCAAAATGGGAATTTTGACCAGATTATGTCCTAATTTTACGGATTCGTCCGATTAATATATTTTTGATAAATTGATTATATAATATGTTGTAAACTGTATCTAATTTCATATCAGAATTGAATTTGAAAAATTTATGTGGAATTAATTAGAATTAGATTTCTAGGTCAAAATCCATGTGTGATAAAATTGGATTGCATAATTGAGTTGTATCGCTCAATTGATTTTACAATATGCTTTGAAATATATTTAATTTTATGTTGGAAGTGTTAATTTGAGAAAATTGTATGAAATCGATCGGGATTGGATTTTTAGGTCAAAACTCTTGCGAGTTCAAATTGGATTGTGTAATTGAGTTATTTTATTCAGTTAGTTATATAATTTACATTAAAGTACATTTAATTATAATTCTAAAGCAAGAATTAACCAGATTTGTATTTCGGACTCAAAAACCTTAATAGTGCCAAACTGGGTATTTCTTTTATTGTTTTTGATCAATTGATTATTAATATGTTATAAAATATGTCCAATTAAATTTCTAAACATTCAATTTAAATAAATTAGTAAAATTTAATCGAATTATATTTTTGGGCCTAAAACCTTATATTTCAAATGAAATTATGAATTGGTCATTTATATAGTTATTTTTCTAAAGTTAAATTTACAAAAATAGTTGAATGACCCTAATTGCATTATAACATCTTCAATTGGAATTAATTGATTTGAATTATTCGAGTTTGTGTCTTGGGCTTTAAAACCTTAATTTCAGGAAACAATTATCTTAAATTAGCTACTTGTAATATTATTTTGTTAAAATTGATTATCTGGATTTATTTAAAATTAGTTTAATAGTAATCTTAAACTATCAATTTGAGATAATCAAATTTAATTAATCGGGTTGCAATTCGGGCTTAGAGACTCTAATTTTCAAAGATAGTTTATGAAAATGATATGTGTATACCTTTTACACATAGTAGATTACTAGTTTTGATTTAAAATTATTTGAATTGTATTTTTATGTTATCGGGTTGGATGGGTTCCCTAAAAAATGGTTGTGTTGCCTCTTTGGTTGTAAAACTTAGTTAGTAAGTTATTTTCGATAAAATTTACTTATAATATATTATCATTTCCCCAACATTCCAAATTAATTTAAAATACCCCAAGTGATATGTGTTTAATCCAATTTAGTTAATATTTAATCTTAAATCTTAATATAGCTATGCTCATAAATCTTAGGTTTTGGACACGTTTTCTAAGAAATGTCGTTTGTGTCTCCTTGTATTGACTTAATTATAATATTTAAATTATTGATCGATAAGGTAGTTTCTAACCTAGTTTTTCGATTTCTATCGGCGATCTAGGAAAATTTTCTCATAGATTGTCGAGCTCTTGATAGCTCTCTTTCTTTCTCAATTTGCTTATCTAGCTTTGGATTTATGTAAGCCATTACTTATATTTACTTATGGCGGAATCTGGAATGTATGTTTGTTTGGCATGGAAGGCAATAAGTATGCTTATTGATTATTTAATTATATCAAGCGTATGTTGTGTTCTTGTGTGGTAATTGTATGTATGTATGTATGTATGAGTTTATAGCTTTATTGCAAACACATGTTAGTATGCCTCTTGAATATTGTATGTGTTTGAGTATGTGAAGGGTTGAGTATGATTATGTAGTTAACATGTCTAGCTAATTATAAACAATTTGATGATTTTAGAATATGTTCTAATGTGTCTAAATTGTAATCAATTTAGAAACCGTATCTGTGGTTGAGTATAGATTAAAATTATATGATACCTTATGCTGTATTTTTATGTCATGGAATTATTCGGCTCTAATGCCACCTGAAATTATTCGGCCTTAGTACCACATGAATTAGATTGGCTTTAATGACCCTAGAATCGATCAGCTTTAATGCCACTTGGATTGGTTCGACTTTAATGCCACTTGTACTGGATAGGCTTTAATGCCACTTGAAATTGATATAATAATGGAAATTCATTGTGTCGATGGAAGTGAACTAAGTGTTGTTATGTGGACCTGATTTGTGATTGATTAAATGTTTAAATAAAACATTAACCACTTAAAGTGAAAGATCTTGAGTCGGGACTTGTACCACTCGGGGTAGCTATGTGAGTTAGGTTTGGTATTCACTTGGTACTATTTCGGTGTTTTTCTCTTCTGTGATCCCAGGTACCTTAAGAGGTTCGGAGAGGCTATCTTCTACTCTATAGGTGTCTCGATATATTTTGACCTTATAGAGGGTATGCATACTTAAGTGATTAGGTGCCCTATTTATTAGTAATTTGGTTACATTTTTGGGCAGGCCAATTAGGGCTTGTATCATTCTAATACTAAATTAGTTGTTAAAATCTCTTTGAATCTCCATCCTCAAGATAATATAATTAAATGGTTGTGATCATAATAGTGAAATATAGTAATCAATTATTCTCGCTCACTCATGGACTTTATATTTGTCTTTTCTGTGCATGTCTCCTGGTTGTCTCCCTTACAATAGTGTTACCATATGATGCATGTTCATACCCAACCATCACATGATCTATTATTTAAATCGCACGTGGTGCAACATCCCAAAATTTACTATTTTTTTTAAACGGAAGCAATTAAATTAAAACCTATGAATTTTGGAAATGTTACCGCTGTGATTAGTACGAGCCCGGCCCATGGCCGTTCCTGTACTAACTACAAGGTTAAAAGAAATTTAATAATCAACATACATCAATCACAAGCAAGACTTTGAATAAACATTAAACAATTAAAATATATAAATCAAAGTGCATAGTCAAAGTTCCTAAAAAGGAAATAAAGTTTACAACCAGTAAAAATTAAGTCTAGGATACTCAATCCAAAAATAGAAAATCATAAAAGGGAAAACCGACCACGCCACTCTCGATCTTCGTGCTAAGTCCATACTCAGCACTCAGCCCCGCCTGATGCCTCGTGAACATCAAAGGCATCAAAATAGGTATCACCAATCTGCATAAAGTCAAAGGGGCCTTCTATTTGTGGGAATGAGCAACACCCATAAAAAAGGGTGGTCAGTACGCTACGTATTGAGTAAGGTAACCATGTACTAAGGTCAACACACAAAGGCACATAATCTAAACATGATAACATAACAACATACTATCACTTTAGATAAATAAATAAAGGCCGCATTATAATTTGAATAAATTAATTATTTAATATCTGATCGGTATTCATTTCACACCATGTTTTTTATCAAATCCTTGCGAGTACGAGAACCCTACTATTATAGCTGGTGGATCAGTTACTTATAGGGCGAAACACACCTAACCACTATTATAGCCGGTGGATCAGTCACTTATAGGGTGAAATGCACCTAACCACTATTATAGTCGGTGGATCGGTCACTTATAGGACAAAATGCACCTAACCACTATTGTATGCCAGTGGATCGGTCTGGTCCCAACTCGCATGGTGTTCCACTGTAAGTACTTAGTGTCTTTTATGTGTCTTAGCAAACTTAGGGTTTGGTTTATTAAGCTTGAGATCCCCCACTATTATAGCCGGTGGAGCGATCACTTATAGGGCAAAACGCACCTAACCACTATTATAGCCAGTAGATCGGTCAATTATAGGGCAGAATGTACCTAACCACTATTATAGCCAGTGGATCGGTCAATTATAGGGCAGAATGCACCTAACCACTATTATATGTCGGTGGATCAGTCTGAGCTCGGCTCAATAATCTTCCACTTAACATGATTAATGTTTTACCGTATCTTATTCAAAAGTTCACCCTAGACATGCATGACTAACTCCCTCTATGCTTATCCTCCAAGAGGACCCATTACATATCTTGAGACTCCTACACCTCCTAAATTAACCCAACATTCTTACCTCCTTTCCTTAACTTACACTAGAAGCCCAACTCCCAAGTATGTGGGTCAAAGCCCACTACTTTACACCTCCAGTCCACTCACTGCCTCACTCTAGGGTTTTCTCCAGAAACCCTAATTTAGGCCTATGTGGCCCATCCTACTTCACCTCACACAACCCAAAATATTTTAACACCCCACACATCACAACCCTCATCGTCACACTTTACTTACCAAGTACACGTGTGATCACAAAACCCTAGGTAGCCACACCAAACCCTAACATCCTCCTTTTCACATGTCACCTCTCCATTTATCACCTTCCACTCTTATCTTTCCATGGTGCTCATGCTCATCCCTCACCTGATAATTTCCATCCTTATTTCGTACTCCACTCACCCTCATTTATTTTTCCTTTTTACCACCTTCTCAAATTAGGGTTTTCTCCCAAACCCTAGCTCGGTCTCCTATGTACCCTTATACTGCCCCATGTACTATTTTTCACAAAAAGCCTCCAAACACCCAAACAACTCTTCTGTTACCTTCCTTACACCCCTATTCAACTTTTCATAATTGAAAATTCACCCCCATGCGGACTTTATACATCCCATACAAACCCTCAAAGTTTTTCCTACGAAACCCTAAAACTCCTATGCAAAACCCTAGATTCTTCCATTCATGGATCATGCAATATTTAGGTCAAACGCACATCCCTTGGTCAACATACTTCCCTTTGGTCAACATACTTCCCCATTTTCCTTTTCCATACTTTCACCCTATATCATCACATTACATGTCCTAGCATGCATGTCTTAAAGGCCACAACACATCACATCATAATCACAACTCATACATATTATACATATGCCATAAGATAACACATGAACATACCTCAACTCCAAGCTATGCTACACATAAAATAGTTATAATGATGAGTATATGATACATAATATATCATGACACATGGCATACAAGACATATAAGACACATAACACACATAAGGCCTTAGCTACACCCTTACCTAACACGATGCCGGTCTTGGAGCACGCTCCTACGCTTCCTTAGGGTTTTGACTAGATTCACTTATAAGAGGGAAAAACTAAGGATTAGGTTCCCTCCTACCAAAAATAATATTATTTCCTAATTTAGTCTAAGATGAGGGTTATAGATAAAATAATAATAATAATATAATAATAATAATAATAACACTAACATCATAATAATATTGCTAAGGATAATAGTAATAATAGTACTATTGGAAAAGATGATAATATAAGGTTTGAAGATTTTACCCTAATAATAATAATGATAATAATAATAATAATAATAATAATAATAATAATAATAATAATAACGATAACGATAATAGTAATAATAATAATGGTATAATTCAAAATATTATGAATTAGGGCTTCTACCCTTCATTGAAATAATAATAATAATAACAATAATAATTATTATAATACAATTAAAATGAATAAGGCTTAATTAATTAGGTTTTAAGGGTTAAGAGGGTTGAGGGTACCACCAAGGGTTGGTGGTGACTGGCGACACTGACGATGGTGCATGGAGGCAGCGGGGAAAGAGGAAAAAGAGAGGGTTAGATGATTGTTGGGAATGAGAGAGAGAGAATGAGGGTGGAAGTTAGGGTGGTAGAGGTTTCTCAAGCAAGGAGGGTTGGAATGAGGATGGTGGTGCAGCCAAAGGTGGTGGCACGTGGTTGCGATTGTGGTGGCCGAGAGTGGAGGAAAGGGATAAAGGAGGAGAAGAGGGAGGAAGGGGAAAAGGAGGGTATGGGGAGGTAGAGGAAGGTCTACAGGAAATTTTGGGAGGTGTAGGAGGTGGTGGTTGTGGCGAAAGTAGTGATGGTGGTGCGAAGGGCGGCAGAGGTGGAAGTGTGGCTAATTGGGAAGGAGACTTTGCACGACTGGGGTGGCTCATGCAAGGCAAATCGAGGGCAGAGGGTGGCATAGTTAGGTAGAGGGTGATGCAGGGAGTGGTATTGTGAGTGGCTCGAGCGGTGGCATTGGGAGACGGTGACGGCTAGGGCATCTGATTAGGCGGTGGCACACAAGAGAAAATTTCTGGGTTGCAGGAAAAGGCTCGACTCCAGAGCTGGTTATGGGTTATTTATAGGGCTAATGGAGGGGGATAGGGTTAGAGGGGAGACAAGAGAATAGGGGCAGGTAGGTGAGGCGCACCAGCCTGCGACGGCAAGCCAGTGCAGATCAATTCGTGGCAGGACATGATTGGCCAGGAAAAAGGGGAGTCCCATGAGAAGAGGGGAAGAATTAGTTGGGTCAAAACGGCATGTAGGTCAACAGGGAAGAGAGAGGAGAGATGGCTGGTTAGCAACGTGGTCGGCGGAGAAATTCACGGCACAGGTAAGGGAGGGAGTTATAGGTTGATGGGGAAGGAAGAAGAAGGAAGAAGAAGGAGGGGGTGGACTGGGGGTCCAAGAAGAAAAAGAAAAGAAAGAAAAGGAAGGGGAACCGGCAGGGTGATGGGGGAAAATGAAGATAAAACACGGCGTATGGGGCCAGGGCTACGCCGAAAGAGAAAAGAAAAAGAAGAGGTTTGGGCTGTGGGAAAACATGCCCAATTTGGGGGAAAAGAAGAGAAAAAAAAGGAGAAAGGAGAGGAAGAAAGAAAAAGGAAAAGGAAGAAAAAAGGAAAGAAAAGGAAAAGGAAAAGGAAAAATAGGTTGGTTGGGGTATTTAGAATATTTTGGTATTTTGGGATATATAAAATAATTATATTTTAATAAAATAAGATTTAATTCCCTTTTTAGGTTAATTTAGGGTTTTTGAAAGATTTTTCCTAAGTTCCATTTTAATTAGCAAATCACTCAAAATTTCTCCAATTAAATTATTTATAAATTTCCTATTGATTTGGCCCTATTTACTCCTTCTTATTTTAAATAAAATAATTTATTTAATTAATTTTCATAATTAGATAAAATTCTTAAAATTAGGGTTTTGGGGTATTTCACGTGGGTATAATGTGAAGAATGCTATCTTCTAGGGTAGTGTGTGTTACTCAGCATGTGATTGTGATTTCTTGTATGCTTTTACCCTATGTGTTATCATATCTAGCCATGTATTCATAAGTATGAATCTATGACCCCATATTTTATTGTATGTATCACATGTATAATTGAATATTGAGTTATTGTATGAGTGGAATGGTGTATGTATCACTTATATAATTGATCATGAGTTATTGTATGAGTGGGATGGTGTATGTATCATATATATAATTGAGAATTATTATTGTTAGTTAAAGATTACCATATCTTATTTGTATCATGTTTCCTTCCATGAGTTAGGTAGTCTTGATTTACTCAGTACTGGACTCATACCGATACTACCTTGGTTGAATGGGTCATGCGACGATCCCCTGATGGTGGGTAGAAGACCTCTTGTGCATGCTTGAGAACAGATGTTATTGTTGGGTTGAAGGCTTGACTTTGAGAGAGTAGGTAACCTGGATTCATATCCCTCGGGATTTATCTTTATATATCTGTATTTATTTATGGAAGTTTTCAAGTGTTGTATTAAAATTTCAAGGGTGTTGTAATTGAATTTTAGTTTCCCATTACTTTGATAAGCTTTTAAAATCCAGAGTTATTTCATAGGTTTCCACTGATTTATTCAGTGATGATTTTGTTAAGTGAAATTGTTCACTTGCCATCTATTTGTGAATTTCTCCTTGTGGGAGTTTATCCTCATGGCATAGATGTTGTTTAAATTTTTGTTGGATGGGTTTTAGCCTCGCATCTAGTATGAGATAGATGGTAGATATTTATCTTATGTTAGGTTTGGCGGTAACATTCCCTAAGTTCTATTTTAGCTTCTGCATTATTCTTTTAAACAAAAAATTTCAAGAGTGAATTTTGGGGGTGTTAGTGGTGAGGGTTATGGTGTAATGGGTTGGGTTTTTGAACAAGAAGATAGAGGGAAGGAGTGTTGTGTTTGCATGTATTGTATAATTTCATGCAAATGAGAAAAAGGGTAAGGTGATGGGGATGGTAAGGCGTGATGGTTTGATAGATGAGGGGTGTGGGCTATTGAGTGAGGTAAGGGGGAGATAGGGAGAGTGATCGGGGGAGGAAAATAGGGGCATGAAAGGGGTAAATTAGGGGTAAAATGGTAAGGTAGAGTAGGAATATCTTGTGTTATTTTTAGGTTTAGTTTAGATAGGTTAGGGTGCTGGGTAGAAAAATAATTTGAAAAAAAAAATTATTAGGTTTAGGCTATGTTTAATAGGTAGGAAAAAGGTAAAATAACTGGAAAAATAATTAAGAAATTATTTGGGTTACGGTTCAAATGTTATTAATAAAATAATCAAGCTAAAGTTTAAGGGTTAGTTTTTGAATAAAATAGCTAAACAACTAAAAACAAAGGTTATTAAATTTTGGGGTGTTACACTAGCGGTGAGAGTTGGATATATAGATTTATTTATCACTAATGTTCCACACCATATGGTTGTTGATAGTGGGCGATTAATAAGACATTGTGGCTGGATAGCAAGAGAGTTGATGGTGATTGATGATGAGTGAAGGTCTTGGCATAGGATACCTATAATACCCGAAAATTTTGCTTAACCTAATTCCGTATCATTAGCCCTAATTTGACTCTAATCTCAATAAATCTTATTGTTAGCCTTAACCAAATTTCTTAATCCTAAAACTTTAACCAAAAATCGAAACCTTGATTTAGATAAACTGAAATTTGTAAACTGAATCCAAAACCCACTAAAATTTTTGCTAATCTAAATTATTTGGCTAATCCCAAAATTTCTAATCTAATCATAATTCCCTAACCTTCCTCTATTTTCATTTTCTTTCTCCTTTTATTTTCTTCCTTTCTTCCCTTCTCTTCCTTTTTCTTTTCATTTTTTTCCTCTTCTTCTTTGTGCCGAAATTTTCTTTGGCGTGAGAAGTTTTGGCTCCTCTGCACCACCACTATCCACTTACCTCCAACATGCTCCTCTCACCATCACCCTGTCATCCCTCATGCCAATCTTCTTCTTCTTCTCTTCCCCTGCGCACACCACCATCACCCTACTACTGCCCTATTTTTCTCAGACCATCACACCCCTACCACCCTTCTTCTTCCTTCTTCTCCCTGCCTTCTCGTCCCTTAAACATTTTCTTCTCCATCATTACCCTCATCGTGCCTCTACCTAACTCCCATCCATCTCAACCATCACCATCCCCCTATCCTTTTCTTTCTTCTTTCTTCTTCTTCTCCGCAAAACCATTATCACTGTCGATGCCCCTGCCTTTTCCTCCTTCAAAGCACGCCACCTACTAGTATAAATACCCCTCCAATCCTCCATTTTATTATCATCCATCGAATCCCCAACCTTCTTCTCTTCTCCCTTATCCTTTCCCCTTCTTCTTCCTCCTTCTTCCCTGTTTTCAGCATTCGCACCACCTAATCCACCACCAAGCACCACCCAAGCCACCACTAGCCACCCTTTGGCCGGTGGACCGACCACCAAGGTTGCCCCAACCTTCCCCCTCGCCGTCGTCGGCCATCACCACCAACCGCCGCCTCTTTTCCCTTCTCTTTCCTTTCATTCGTTGCAGAGTTTCAGAGTGCATGGCCTGTGCATGACCGTGCAAATACTCATATACCCTGCTGCACAGCCGTGCAACTCTTGTACCGCTTGTCCGTGTGTCTTTTCTTCCTTCATCCTATTGTGTACTATTCTTACATGACCGTGCAACTCTTGCACCGCTTGGCCGTGCTTCTTTTCTTCCTTCAAACCTATTGTGCAATTTCTACACAGCTGTGCAACTTTTGCACTTCCTGGCCGTGCAACTTCCCATTTTAGTTGTGCAACCTTATTTTCACCCTAAATCTTGTCTAAACACCACCAAAATTAAACCATAGCTCCACCACACATTTTTCTACACTTCCATACAATTCAAGTTTCCATTCGACTTCGGTACATTTTATTTTTACCCTTCTCTATCATAACCTCCCTCTTAATTTTTAACCTCCGATCCTAATCATATTTTATCTTGTTTCATAGGAGATTTTCTGGTGATCTTGGAGGAGGTATAAGATTTACATGCATAGAGCTCGGTGTCCTTGTCAGTAAGGATACATGTTATAGCTAGGGATTTATGTGACACTTGTCTCTTTGTATATGCTTTTGTGTTGAGTATGGTATATTAAATAATTCAAGTATGGAATTACTATGAAATAATATTCTTAAGAGTAATGAAATTATGTAAGTACATGTTTGGGTATAATTTTGGATACAAGATATCTATGGGAAACTAAGAATATGTACTTCGGATAATGATTGGAAATATATATGCTTTGGGTTTTATAAGGTTTTGGGATAATACAATTGTTTGGATTACCCTGAGGGTATTATGGTCATTCGAGGATAATTACATGGTCGCACTTATGTTTAATTGTATGTATTGTGTGCTTATATGAATTTGGCATGATAAAATACAATCAACTCTGAATAAGGTACTAATCATTTAAAGTGAAAGATCACTTGAGTTAGGCCGAGGTGTTTATATGTCTCCGTTCCACAGAATAATAATAGTGGCTCGGGTGTGTTGTCCCCGAGAGGTGCTCCAGTCCGTTCCACCATATTAAGAATAGTAGGGGCCCATAGTCAATATGAATAAAAATACAATTAAGAGTTAAAGTATAAATGAAAATACACTAATCATTTAAAGTAAAAGACTACGTGAGTCAGGACCAAGGTGTTGAGTCCGTTCCATCGGATAATAATAGTGGCTCAGGTGTGTTGTCCCCGAGAGGTGCTTCAAACCGTTCCACCAGTTTAATAAATAATAGCTTAGGAGTATTTTACTCTGAGAGGTATTAGCTCCGTTCCACCAGATAATAATAGTGGCTCAGGTATTGTCCCCAAGAGGTGTTTCAGACCGTTTCACCGATTTAAGAATAGTGGGGGTCCCTGAACTCAACGTAAATAAAAGATTTGAAATATGGTATATCTAATGAAAGACCTAGAATCATTATTTATCTAGTATTCTTTGATTTGTGCATGTATGAATTGCTTATAGGAATTCTTGTGTTATGTGTAACCCTGCTTGACTATACCGTTACCTTGTTGAGTACGTAGCGTACTAATCATCCATTACATGGGTGTTGCTCAATCCAATGAGTAGATGACCTAGATGTTTATGTGCAGGTCGATGAGGATCAGGTCGATGATTTTGCAGCTTTTGATGTGATATATGTGGAGGAGTGATTCATTCATATCAGGGTTGGGCATAGAGTCATGTTATTCGGATGATAGTTTTTACCCGGATACCTTTTTGGACTCTTAGTTCCATGGGATCCCTTTTTGCTATATTTTGATATTGTAATCGGAGTTAATCACCAAACACTTATTTGATGTATAAAATGGTTGTCTCATCTTTTTCTAATCATATTTTAAATTTTCTAATCATTTTGCCTTGTGATTGACATAAGGATGGTAGGGTAAGTCAGATTTATGTTAATTACGGTGGTAACACCCAAATATTTGATTATACGCTTCCACTTAAAACGAAGATTTTCAGTAGTAAATTTGGGGGTGTTATAATATCGGTGAGTGTATACTTGATTACTTTAGTCACTCCTATGAGGTGGATACACTCTCATTTGAAGAAGTAAGAGACCAAATAATTCTACGAGAAGAGTGGATGAAATGGCTGATCAAGGGAATTCGATGAGAAACCCTATTTTCAGTTATGCTACCTTTTTGATGTATAATGATTGTTTTTTAATCATTAATTAAGTTCAATAGTGTTTGTAGTTTTTAGCACTTTTGTTTGATGTAAATAATTTCTCTTATCATAATCTAAATTGTATAATTAACTATTGTTAAACTATATTTCATACATATACAATGACCAATGATAAAATTTGGATATTGTTGAAGAATCAACAATCAAACAAATTTTGGAATGGGATCCAAACATTTATTAGAATGGCAAGAGCATGTGTTTGGAATGAAGATGATCACATTCATAGTCCATGCTCAAAGCGTACTAACATGGATCATGCTCAAAGCGTACTAACATGGATCAATGGTCTATAAATGATATTGAGTATTTCATATTGTAGAGTAAATTTTACAATATCATGGTGAAGTCAAACTTGAGCCGAAACTAGTGCATATGGTTGAGGATGGAAGAGATGAGATGGAAGATGTATTAGGTGATTTGGTAGGTGGTGGTAATGAAAGACAAACTAATATTGATGATGAAATGTATGGTCCAATACATGGAAACTTAATTGAAAATGGAACTGATTCATAATATAATGAGTTATTCTAAGAGATGGAGGTTGAATTATATCATGGGTTTAAGAATTTCTCATATTTGATTATTTTGGTGAAGTCGAAGCATCATAATTTATTAAATCAATGGATGAATAAGTATTTTGATGGGATTATTAAATTGATAAAAAAAAAGCTATCCCAAAAGGAAATAAGTTGTTTGAATCACACTACAAGGTAAATCAAAGGTTGATGAAGTTCGGTTTAGGCTATAGAGGCATTCATGTGTGTAAGTATGGTTGTGTTTTACATTGGAAAGAAAATGTATATCGAGATAACTAACATGGAAATGACATCTCTCGTTGGATAGATGAAGATACAATGGGTAAGAAAGTGCCACATAAGGTTATGTGGTACTTCCCTCTAATAATGAGGTTGAAGAAGACGTACACTTGAAGAATAACAACCTAGAATATGAGGTGACACTTAAAGGGCCAATCAACAAACCTAGGGGTATTACGTCATGTTACTGATGGTGAAGCATAGAAGCATTTTAATGCAAATCATCAAGATTTTCTAGTCGATTAGAAACATTTATGATTGAGATTGACATCAAATGATTTAAATCCCTTTGGCACAAGTTCCACGTACAATATGTGGCTAGTTATGTTGATCACATGAAAATTACCCCTAGGCAATGTATGAAGGATCAATTTTTAATGTTAACATTGTTGATTCCCGGTTCAGGTTCTCCAGATATGGATGTTGATGTATTTCTTTGATCATTGGTTAAGGAATTGAATGATATATGGATGCTAAGGGTTGATACACGAGATATAGTCAATAAGAAGGTGCCGAAAATGTGTGCAACAATGCTTTAGACCATTAATGATTTCCTAACCTACTCATATATGTCATGTTATCATGGTCAAGGGTATTTACCATGTCTCAATTGCAATAAAGACACTCCTTCCAAGAGATTGAAGAACAATATTTGTTATGTTGGTCATCGACAATTCCTCCCCACCAATCATCCATTTAGAAAAAAAAAATTCAATTCAATGGAAAGCTTAACAAAAAGGGGAACCTCCATGGAGATTATCATCTGATGATATTTTGATGCAAGTGAGTTGTGTTATGGAATATCAACCTAGTAAGAATCATGAAACTCTAAAAATAAATAGAGGTGTTAATTACTTGAATGGGAAGAAGAATAGCATATTCTTTGAGTTTCCCTTTTGGTGATCTCATTTGCTGAAACATAATTTAAATGCTATGAATGATGAGAAAAAATGTTTGTTCTAATTTGCTTGGGACAATAGTCGGTGATGATGAGAAATCAAAACATACCAACAATGCAAGACATGAATATAAAAAATGAGTTATGGTTGTATTTTTTTTTTGGTAATTAAATGACTTTCATACCAAAAGAGAATATATGTACAGAAGTGCTTACAAATACTCAAAATAAAACAACTAGACAAAAATAACCTCCTAACCAAACTACGAACAAAACGTAAGCTAGTGGTCTTAAGAGCTTAAGTACTATAAGACCTTCCTATCTCTGACCCCTTCATGCCTTACAAAAATCTCATGGATAATTTACTTAATTAGAACATCAAGAGCAGCTTGCTTTTTTTTTAAAACCGCAATATTTTTGCTATTCTAAATTTTTGCTACAATAGTAGTGAAAACTGCCCTCCAAATTTTAGCTTGATCTGTATCATTTCTTGTGGTTCGAATCATCCACGTGAGGCAAGTATACCATGTAGTGAAACAATGGGGTAACAAAATCTAATTCATGGCTTTTCTCCAAATCTGCTGAGCTACAAGGCAAGTGACCAGCAGATGATCCATTGTTTCATCATCATTTTGGCAAACCTCACATAAAGTTGAGTCAACTACATGACACTCCCTTAATTTTCTATTTATAGCAAACCTTCCATAACAAGCTATCCACATGGTCACTTTTTATCTTGGCAATCCAGCATGGCACCATACCATCTTGTACCATGACACTACATGTGCTTTAACTCTAACCTCTTGATATGCTTTACTTACTAAAAACCTCCCTTTGTGGCTGAATTGATGTAGTTTTACACCTAGGTATCTTATATTCAAAATGTTTTTGGTTATCCACGAAGAATCTGCAGGTGCATGGTCGTTCTTAGTTATGGTTGTATTATGAGGGAAATAGGTTGATGAAACCTAAGGTACAATTCACTCTTAATCATGATGATCAGAGAAAGTTCTTGAGGCTTTTGAAGGACTGAACTTTCCAAATATGTTTGTTGAATACATCAAGAAAAATGTTAGTGATAATGACAACAAGATTGGAGGCCTAAGTTACATATTATCATGTGATTATACAATGCTTGCTAGTAGTTGGAGTTTGTGGATTCTTGAATAAAAATGTTGGGAACACTATTATCAAACAATGTAACTTGTTCTAGGACACTTTGATTGTCTCATTTGGAGAAGTCAGAATGTAATGTTGTTGTGATCCTTTATAAGCTTGAATGAATATTCCCTCCTACATTATTTAGTGTCATGGTTTATCTATTAATGCATTTATTAGAAGAAGCACAATTAGGTGTTCCCCTGCATGATACATGGATGTATCCTCTTGAGAGAAATTTGAAAGACTTGAAAGAATACGTCAGAAATCATGCTCGATTGAAGGGTTCTATTGCCGAAGGTTATGTAGATCATGAGGCATTCCCTTTTTGTTCTATATATATACATGCAAGACAATGAGACAAGGTTTAACATAGTAGAAATAAATGAAGATGTGATGGTAAGTTGTCAACTATCGGTTTTCCAATGCCAGGTTCATCTTATTAATAAGAGTACTAGGGAAAGATTACCAATTTAGTGGTTAAATGAGCTTCATTAGTACATTTTCAAAAATTATACCGAGCCACAATAATATTTAGAGTAAGTATTAACTTACCATCACCTAATTTATCTATTATACTATCTATGATAGTAAAATTCAATTTGCTAAATTATTATAGTGAACATGTGATTAAAATTACCAAGCGTGGTGGAATTTGGTTGATATTCAAAAGAAAGAGTTTGCATCTTAGTTTGAATCTAAGGTGAAATATTATGTGTAACACCCCATTTTTTTACTATCAACAAAATTTCATTTAAAAACATTGTGGAAGCATAAAACATCAAACACTCATAGGAAAAAATGGGCCCTTACTGCCACACCTAACATAGGATAGACACTCATTGCCTATCTCATATTAGATATAAGACTAAAAAAACCAACCAAACTAAATACAAGAATAGAGTGTACAAAATGTATAATATAGGGATACCACAAAGAAAAGACGTTTACAACACAAGACCACAATAAGTCCCCAAAATATCCGAATTCATATAAGAGAGTAACTGAAAGTATAAAAATATAATAGAGATAAAACAATAATAGGGCAAAGCCCAAAATCTTGGTTCATTAAGGACCTACAAAAGATATTTGGGTGTCTGCATTCTCAAGCCCTCAAGCCCAACACAAGGTAGGTCAATTATTGACCTTCCTAAAAAAACCTACATATAGTCTTATACTCATGGGATTGAATAGGTGACCAAACAAACATGCACATTAGTATGCTATGTACCGAATAAGCTAGCTTACCTCCTTAATAGGATCCATAAGCATGCAAGGCCATGATATAATATAGAAATCATGCTTACATAATACACTAAAATTTACATGCCTTGTCAAGGTTATGTATATCATGGATCATGGAAGTCAGCTGTTCCACAACTCACTAGGCTCTTCCATAACCCACTTGCATAGTTTACTCATTAAGTCCATCTTCCAAATTTACACAACTCTTTAGGTTATTTGTTTATAAGCCATTATTCCTTTTTAAGCAATGGGCCGGATTACCACCCCATGGTCTCATAATACCAAGGAAGACTTCTAAACTAGAGGTCATAATTCCACCCAAAACCAAGTAATCGCCAATGGACATTAAGCCCTAATAAAAACTAAACAAACCACCTAGGTGACCAAACCATTTAGTATATATACCCCTTAGTAAATTATTAGTGTATAGAGTAGGTAAGGCATTAGGATCTACTGAGATTCTGCCCGAACATACCAATAAACTGTAACACCCCAAAATTTACTACTGAAAAATTTCATTTTAATTAAAAAATTACAGAAGAAAAAATTATAAATTTTGGGGATGTTACCACCACACTTAATACTTGACCGGTGTACTCTTGTCATTCCAGTACTAAGTGCTAAGGCTAAAAAAGAAACCAAAATATCATTCACACAAATTCACTTTTATTTAAATCAGAGTAACGCGGTAAAGACATTACAAAAGGGTAAAACCCTATTGTTAGTGGTTACAAGAGCAAAATAATCTTAAACAAGGAAGAAAGAGGGGGAGAGAGAAACCCTAAAAGTTCCCTGAATAATCCTTACACTCGTACCTGATGCCCACTTGAATAGCACCTGCAATAAACCTACAAGGGATACTACCCATTGAATAGACAAGGGCCCACAAATGAAACCCTTCAGTACTATGGTACTGAGTAATCATTTATATCAAATTGAAAGGCAAGGCCCACATGCAACTTATAATACATAATGAGGTAAACACGATAACATATATGGGCTTAGGAACCATAGTATTAAAAACCGGACCGAACCGGCCGATTGAACCAGTAAACTCACGAACCGGTGACAAAACCGGGCGAAGAGGTAGTTAAAACCAGTTTTACAAAAAAAATGGGGTGTGTGGAAAAAAATGACCGGTTTTTTAAAAAACCGAGAATCGCCGGTTTTGTTTGGAACCAGTGCGGTTTTGTTTTGTGCTCAAAATTACCCTTTCGCCCTCAAATTAATTTTTTAGTGTGTTGTGTGTTGAGGGGTAAATATGTCTTTTTAATAAATTAAATCCTAACCCTAAACATACCAAACCAAACATAGGACAACGTGCTGCTGTGCTGCGTCTTCAGTCAGTCAGCCTCACTCCCATCCCGACGAACGAACAGTTCATCTTCAACCTTGGCAATTCGCACGACTGCTCGCCTGCTCTGCCTCTGCCAATTGCCATTGCTCATCTTCGATTCAATGCACATCTTGTTTGCACATCCTCTGCTGTCCTTCGATTCAATTCCGTTCGCTCGTCTGCCATTGCTACTCTACTATCCTTCTTCTTCACGCTGCCGACGCTGAGGAGATCGGCCACCGTCGTCTTCACGCTGCTAAGACATTGTCAATCTCAGGTCATTATCCCGCATCATAATCTGCTTAATTATTTGTTATTTGTTATTTCAATTTTAATTTTGTATTTTGGCTTCTGCAGTCTGTAGACTCTGCACCTTCTAATCGAGTAATCGATTATCGACGGCTTGTTATCAAACGGTAAGGGGAAGGCTAAGTTTTTATTGCAGTGTTCTTGTTTTGGCTGGGATTTAACAATTGGATCAAAGTCAAACTGTTGAGTAAGAAGCCCCGTTTGTGGCTGAACCGAATCCTGAGTTCTTGGTTGAAATTGAACTTGGGATTGATTCTTTGCCTTGTTCTTATTGCAAATTGAATGTTTGTGACCCATATTAGTTGCTGAATAGGAAGAGGAGTTAATTACGAGTAGAATAGAGAGTAGAACACTAACTGGGATTTCATCCCTGAACCTATTTTTTCTCTGAAGGTTATTGCTAGGCATACTATCTGCTTGATTTTTTTATTACAAATTCTGTTATTATTCAATATAATTTTTTTAAAATTATTCTGTTAATCACCTGTTTGAAATGATTCCTCAATCTCCAATAATTTCTGGAATTGATTTGAAGTTGATTTGGCATTTCTAAAATTCTGAAATTCTCAAGTCTCTTATTGTTCTGAAATTATGGTTGTATTTTGTGCTGCTGAAATATTTGAGAATTGATGTTGTATAATTTTGTGCTGCTGAAATATTTGAGAATTGATGTTGTATAATTTTGTGCTACTGAGATATTTGAGAATTGATGTTGTGTAGGTAATCTTTGATGAGTATATCTAAATGTAAGGGATTGGAGCCATGTTTAAGGTTGATTACCGGGTTACGTATTTTGTATTTGCTACTGTTAATGTGCCTCTTAAGTTGGGTCTTTGACATTTGGTTTGTAACTTATGATAAAACTCTCACCTAATTTTGCATTTATTGTTGTTAATGTGTCTTTTTTAAGTTAGTTATACTTAATTTATTCTTAATGCCTTAAAGATGTCTGCGGAGGCTAGTAATGCTGGCTCTACACCAAATTCTTCTCAAAGTAATTCTAGAGCAAAGAAGGATCTGGCATGGGGTCATTGTAGGGAGGTTTAGGATGCTAATAAGAGAAAAAAATTACAATGCTTATATTGTTCTAAACTTCTTTCAGGGGGTGGAATCTAGCGTGTCAAACAACATTTAGCTGATATAAAAGGTCAAGTAGAGAGGTGTAAAAAAGTTCCTCCTGAAGTTGGTTTTGAGATGAATGAAAGTATTGAAGAATTTGCTAGCAAAAAAGGGAAGGCACAAGAGCTTTTAGCCGAAGATAACCCATATTGTTCGATGCACTTTCCTTCACACCAAGAACCATATTTGATACCTCCTTCTACGGTAACGAGTAGTTTCAAATCAGGAGAGAAGTTAAAGGATTTAGATAAGGGAAAACAAAAGACTTTAGGGCATCATTTTATGCCAAGAACAACTGCAAGTGCACAACCAACACTCAAAAGTGTGCTACAAAGCAAAGATGTTGTTGAGAAAGTTGACATTCTCATTTCTAAGTGGATGGTTGATTCATGTATTCCATTCAATGCTGCAAATTCTAATTATTATCAACCTGTTATTGATGGTATAGCTCACATTGGTCCTGGTTATAAGGAGCCAACTGTTCATGCTCTTCGCGGTTACTTGTTAATGAAAAATGTTGAAGAGGTGAATAATTATGTTGAGACTTTTTGTTCTTATTGGAAAGAAACTGGTTGTACTATTATGGCAGATGGGTGGACGAACCAACATAATCGAACTTTAATTAACTTCTTAGTTTATTGTCCAAAGGGAACTGTGTTTTTAAAGTATGTTGATGCTTCTGATGTTTAAAAAACTGCTGAACTATTGCATAAGTTATTTAGAGACATTGTTCTCTACGTTGGTGTTGAAAATGTTGTGCATATGGTGACTGATAATGCTGCGAATTATATTGCTGCTGGAAGGTTGTTAGAATATGAGTTTAAGTCACTTTATTGGTCTCCTTGTGCTACACATTGTGTTAATTTGATGCTGAAAGATATGGGTAAGTTAGATGAGGTCAAAGACATTGTCAAGCATGCCTCGAAAATAACTAAGTATATCTATAATCATTGTTATGCATTGCATTTGATGAGGAAGTTCACGAAAGGGAGAGAGATCATTCGTCCAGATCCTACTTGATTTGCTACTAATTTTATTGCTTTACAAAGCATTTTGACACATAAGAATGCTCTTAGGGCAATGGTTGTGTCTAGGGATTGGACCTCTTGTGCTTATGCCAAGGATAGGGAGGGTATCAAGTTTGTGGAGAATGTATTGGATACCACATTTTGGAAGGAGTGTGCTATAATTGTGCAACTTACCGATCCTCTTATACGTGTTTTGCGATTGGTGGATAGTGGAGAGAAACCATGTATGGGTTATTTGTATCAAGCATTTCACAAGGCTAGAGATGATATAGTTGCTAGATTTCATAGAAGAAAGAAAAGGGTAGAGCCTTATCTTCAAATTATTTCTTCTCGTTGGGATAATCAACTCTCAAGGAACTTACATGCAGCTGGTTATTGGTTTAATCCTCGTTTCCAATATTCATCTAAAATTTCTCAACATCAAAGAACCGTGTCTTCTATTATTGATGTCATTGAGAGATATGCAAATGGAAATTTCACATTGAGGTCAAAATTAACGAAGGAGATGAGTTCTTTTAGAAAAGCAGAAGGTGATTTTGGAAGATGGTATGCTGTACAAGATAGTTGTGTTTTTGCTCAAGGTATAATTTTGTTACTTATTTCAAGGTATTATCAAAATTTTATATCTATTTACATTTTTTTAGTTTGTTTGGTAAATTATTATAATGATTTTATAGATGAATGGTGGGCATTATATGGATGTGGTGCTCCAAATCTACAAAAGCTTGCCATTCGTGTTTTAAGCCAGACTTGTAGTGCTTCTGGTTGTGAAAGAAATTGGAGCATATTTGAGCATATCCATTCGAAGAAAAGGAATAGACTTGAGCACCAAAGGCTTAATGATTTAGTTTTTGTACACTCTAACTTGAGATTGCAACAAAGGTATGAATTTAATTTGTTGTTGTCTTATTATTGTAAATCATGTGTAAAGTTATTTATTTTATATGATAATATTACCAAGCTTGTCTAATTTTGTTTTCTTTTGTGTAGAAATCGATTTAAGACAAGTTATGACCCAATTAATTTTGAAGAGTTTGATGCAAAAGGCTCTTGGATTCTTATGGACGAGCCATCTAACTTGAATAACGAAGAGCTTGAGTTGCTTAGAAATGAATTAGCTTCTGTCGCTATTCAAGACAATCTTAGTGAGTGTATGAAGCTCATACCTTTTTATAGCTTATATAAATTGATATAATAATTTAAGTAATTATTCTTATTCCATTTTTGTAGACATATTGGATGAGATTGATGGAAATGAAGATGATGAAGTTGAAGGGGAGAGTGGAGATGATGATGATGAAGATAATCGCATGCATGAAAATGTTTTTCCTATATTTTCTAACGTTGGAGATGATATAGATAATCTATAAGATGGGATGAGTAGCTCTTTGATCGAACCATTTAATTTATCTACTTGAATTGTAACTTCTAAACTAATGTGTTTTATTTTAAGTTATTTATGAATATGTAAGAGACTTGATGTTGGATTATGTTATTTTGTAATTGTATTTGATATGTAGGAGACTTTTACTATGGAATTATGTTATTTTATGATCTTATATGAATATGTAATGATCACTTTAATTGACTTTAATTATGTTATTTTGTAATATTAAGTGTTAAATACTTAAACTATATTTTTAAACAAATACGGATAGATTTGACTTGAATTTAGTGAACCAGTTGAACCACTAGTTCGACCAGTTCGAACCACTCGTCTGACCACTAAACCAGTGAACCAGTAACCCGACTGGTTCGATGTCCAGTTCAGTTTTTAAAACTATGTTAGGAACATCACAATCGACATAAGGCCTAACACCCAATGCAACACCACACACAATAGGAAATGCGTAACATAAAATCCGTATACTTAGCAATGTCATCACATACCGAGAGAGGGATAGACACCAAGGCTGAACTTGTTTTATAACAATAGATCATGAGGATGAAAGTAACTCTTTTGGTTTTAAGCCATGAAATGAATATCATTCAATATCATCTCTCAAATTATATACATGTGAGTGTGGGAACTCCACTATTATAGCTGATGGACAAAAATACTCATTAGGGTAGATTGCACCTGGCCACTATTATTCGCCGATAGATAGGTCTCTAGGGCAGAAGGCTCCTTGCCACTATTATTCACTGATGGACTGGTCTGGGCCCAACTCACATGGTCTAACTCCTTACATGATCAGTGGTTTCCATTTAATTAGCACACAAACCCATTTATTTAAACTCAAGGGGGAGATCAAGATCTTGGAGATGAAAAGGTACACCGGTCATACTGGTGCATACAAGCTACACAATACCCTTCAACTATCAACCTAATGATGCAAAGGTAACTTGATCACACTAGTGCATGAGGTCACATAGTACCCTACCGACAATGACACCTAAATCATAAGTATGCATTCCCCCTAAATAGGTTCATAGAGCTAAATAGAGTAAGATGTAGGGCCTGACTAGGGTACTAAGGCACACCAATAAATATCAGAATAATCGTGGGCTAAACCACGTCTTTAGGGTAGCGACTCCTAAGGAGGCACCATTCCCGATCTCAAGGTCTTCCACTTTAATTATTAGTGTCTTAATTAAGGTGACCATGAGAAACACAACAACCACGTACCATTTGTTTATGTTATTATTAAGTAATCATTTTTCATATGGTTATCCATATTAACTTAACTAAACCACTGAGGCCATCCTTATATCATCCATTTCCATTTCATAGTTTGTTCCCATTTATTCACATGCCATAAGGTATTATCATATCATAATCATAATACAGTCTTAAAGCCTGGTTAGTCCACATCGAAGGATCATGGAACACTTAACCCTAACATGCCCTTCTATCATATCCAACACACATCACCATGCATAATTAATGATTAAGACACTTCTTGCATAAATATGAGATAAACACCATATCATACCATTAGTTGTTCATTCAACCCTATGTTATGCCATGTTCTTATGATTCTCACTGATTTATCAAATCCCTTTATTTTATTATTCAATGTTACTTATGTTTGATTATGGAGACTTATTTAATCCATTGACAGGTTATATGCAATTTATCGATTTATAACTATCGTCATTACAAAATTACTAAAATATCCATTGTTTGTAAAATTACCAAGTCATCCCTTTTTATTATCCTTCATGTTTGCATAATTACCAAATTACCCCTTATATTTGTTAGACTACCTAATTATCCTTCATACTTATTAAATCACCCACTTTATTCATTATACTTGTTAAGTTACCAAATTACCCTTCTAGTTGGTTAAATTACCAAACTATCCTTTATGCTTGTTTATATTACCAAATTGTCCATCGGGTTTATTAAGTTACCAAATCACCCTTCTTACTTGCTACATTTACTAGATTGCTCATTTAGTTAGTTAAGTTACCAAATTGCCCCCATTACTTATTAAATTACCAAATTGTCCTTTTTAATACGTTAAATTACCAAATTACCCTTCTTAGTTATTAAAATTACCAAATCACACTTTGGGTTGGTTAAGTTACCAAATTACCCTTCTTACTTATCAAACTTACCAAATTGTCCTTTTGGTGGGTTAAATTACCAAATTGCCTTTCTTAATTATTATAATGACCATTTTGCCCCCTTTTTTATTAAAATTACCAAAATACCCTTCTCATTTGTTAAATCACCATTTTACCCATTTACTTTATAAAATTACCAACATACCTTTCCTTTATGCTAAATTACCAAAATACCCTTCTCATTTATTAAATTACCATTTTATCCTTTTACTTTACAAAATTACCAAGTTATCCCCCTTTCCACGTAAAATTACTAAAATTCCCTTCTTACTTATTCATTTACTATTTTACCCCCTTTACTTTTATAAATTACCATTTCACCCTTATTATACCAATTTTACTAAAATACCCCCACCACTTAAAATATTAATATACATGGTTCATATACATTATCTAATACCACCAACTAGTATTACTTATTACTAATACTCATTAGCACCTACCACACATACTTATTTAGGCCACGCCTTTTGCACAATCAAAATTACCAAAATGCCCCTACAACTTATATTAACATTATCTATGCAACAAATGACCACATTACCTTATCATATTAGACTAATGCATTTAGCATTATCATTAATAATAAGGCTCCTTCCTTAAATATTATTTTTACACATGACAAATAAATTAACATGCTTTTCCTTTCATCAACCAACACATGCTACAAATCATAATACCCTTAACATTACTCAACAAGCTCATAATCATTCCAAAAATCCTAATGTACTAGCATACGTATATTCACACATTTTAGTAGGGTATAATAGTTACCTTGTTTCCAACAATAATCAAACCTTACCAGTACCCCGGTTAAAGGTTTGAGCTTTGATTAGTAAAATCAATAACTAAAAATAATATCAACATTTATCATATTAGAAGTAGAAATCAAAAAATTAAATTTTACAAAAGCTTAATTAAATACATACTAATATTAAACATTGTTATACCTCAAAGGATTAGCCAAAATATCAAAGGGGGGCAGCACACTCACGTTGCATGAGTAGTATGGGTTGCATACAAGATGGTAAGGAAGAAGGAGGTCGAAGAGGGGAGAAGGGAAGGGGTGGCTCGGGTTGGAGTATTGGGGGTTAGGTGGAGCGCTTGTGGAGGGGAGTTAGGGTGGTGGATAGGTGTAGGGATGGAATAGAGGTGTAGGTGTGGTTAGGGGTTGAAGATCAGTGGCTCAGGGCGGCGGAGACGTTGGCTATAGTGCTGGAAAAATGGGGCAAAAGTTGGGCGGAGGAGAAGAAGGAAGGGAGGGTTGAAAGGGGAATTTTGGCCAAGGGGAGGAAGTGGGGGTGGCAGAGGAGGGTTTAGGAGTGGATTGATGGCTTCGGAGGCGGTGGAAAAGGAAGGAGGGTAGAAGAAGATGGTGGTGTAGGGTGAAGGCTGAGAGGGAGAGGAAAGAAAAGGAAGGAAGGGAATGGGGATGTAAGGGCGAGTGAGGGTGATGGGGCGGTACAGGGAGGTTGAAGGGGTGTTAGGGAGGTGGCTTTGATGGTCAGCTAGGTGGTAGAGGCTGAAATACCCCAAAATTTTAATTTTGGAAATTATGGCCAATTAAGGATTTATTAGAGAAATTGATTAAATAAATGAATTTATTAAAATTAAGAGAGTTAATTGAGGTAAATCAAGGTGAAAATAATGAAGAGTTTAATTAGGGAAAAATTAGGGTATTCTACTAATTAACATGAAAGTTAAGGAAATTTATCCAAAATAGGCAAATTAATCTAAAAAGGAATTTAATTATTATTATTATAATAAGTATTATTATTTTTAAATAAATATATATATATAATAATACCAAACATCCAAAATACCCAACCCACATATTTTCCCCTTCTTTTTCTTTTCTTTTCTTTCTTTTTCTTCCTCTTTTTCCCTTTTCTTTTTCCTTTCTCCCCCCCTCGACCTGGGCCAGCTCATTGTGCGGCCCAGCTTTCCCCCGGCAGCCCAGGCCTGCGCCACTCCTCTTCTTTCCTTTTTCTTTCCTCGACTGGTGCGGTTCTTTTTTCTTTTCTTCTTTTTCTCCCTGAGCCGTCCGGTCCCGAGCCCTTCTTCTTCCCCGAGGCGTGGCGGCGACCGAGGAGCTGCAACCCAGCACTCCTCCGGCCGCTATCGCTGCCACCGTCCTCCCCCTCCCTCTCCCGTCGCTTTCTTTCACATTTTCGACCCCAACCCACCTATTCCCCTCTCCCGAGCACCCTTCCCCTTTCCTTTTCCTTCTTCCCTCGAGCTTATCGTCCCTACCATGGCAGTGCCGCCTCGACTGCCACCACCGACGGCATGCTTGGCACCTGCACTCTCTTGTCTTATTCCCCTTGTCATTTCCCACCTCAATCGATCTATAAATACCCAATGAGCATCCTTAATTTGGGTTTTGATTTCGAAACCCAAAAATCCACCAATCTCGTCGCCGCCCCATCAGACGAGCACGCTGCCTCCTACGCCTATCGCCACCAGCCAAAAAACCCCCAAAACCGATCCTTGTACCACCCTATACCTAACTAGACCCTCCTTTCCCCTCGATTTTCCCTGC